>QRFJ01002221.1:0-523649 GCA_006176705.1 Cocos nucifera | reverse complement strand
CCTCAAAGAATCAGACACACTTACTGCAAGCATCAAGTCAGTCCATTGGACGAGAAGGTAGACTCCCTAATGACACTCGAGATGGTCACGCTCAGTGCCCTCGTTCTCTAATGAAGTATTCTTGTACTCTCGGCTCTGGTGTCTCCACACCGTAACTTCAAGATCTCATTCTTCTAAAGAGAAGCGATTATACACCAATTTCCAGATCAATCACCATTCCTCGTTGATGATCCTATGGTCGGAAGTATTTTATGAGTTAAATAATGATTATTCAATAATCTTAAATTTTCAACTCTTGAAATATGAATTATCTTATCATTAACTCAAAGGAATGTATCACAGACACTAAATATAATATGTGATAGAAAATAATCCATTTTTTTTATATTATGTCAAAATTATAATTTTGTTCTTAGAAGTGTATTACAAGTATCAGCCAATTCTGGCTTCTAGGGCACATATATCTAATAGAATTCGTCCAAAAATTAATGCTTACGATACATTATTCTTAAAGATTTAAAAATTAGAAGGCATGTATAATTTAATTTCTAAATTCTTTCAGTTCAATAAGATTACATGAGGATGGTGAATTGATTTGGATAGACTGGCATGATGGATTGTTATCCTTTGGGTAGATTGAGTCTCTGTCTACAATTAGAAGAATATTAAGCAATAAATATGGATAGTTGTTAGGAAAAATATTATTAATATTTGAGCATAATCATATAGAGATCTACATTGGAATTTCTATTCAATCATTAGTGATCACTCGATGCTGTTTGTTTGAAATAATCTTTTTGATTTTATGATGATACAAGACTGCTCATCAATAGTCTACTGGAGTTTTGATACATTAATAAATATTGACTCTATGATGTCTTTAATAGTAGGATATGGCGATGGTTGGTTTTCACTACGGAGTAGGATGCACATCTAGATAAAATTTATCAATCTTGATAGAGAAAAAGTCATTATAGGATTTTTGAGAGACTGAGTTCTTGAGTCTATGGCCACAGTTAGTGTGATTAAATGAAAAAGAGTTTTTAGAGGAATTTACTATTTACGACTTGAGCTATTGAATTTTATCATAATAACTGATGTTGTAGGTTTTGATGATTATCCATGACCCTGCATCTAGTAGGACTCATGATTAGAGGGACTAAATCATACGAATTAAAAACTAATACCTGAGATTCTTTCATTTTAGTTTTGCTGGGTTGCCACTACATACTGCTAGATGTCATTGGTGGATTGTAAAAGCTTACTAGAATCATTCTGGATCGATGATCTTTGTTGAATCAGAATAAAATTATTCCGATCCATTAAAAAGAGTTTTGATGATACCCATGATAAAGATCATGATATATCTCACTATCAGATAGAATTGAATCTATGGGATCACACAATAAAGAGGTTAACTTGAATTCGACAATTAGGCTTATGAAGTCATAATTAGATTGGATTTAGAGAAATTCAATTGGGTTCAATATAACCTTACTAGCACCTAGTTGAACCCAATTTCACCTTGCACTTGGTTTGCTTATTTGATAAGATTTAATCAAGTAATTTACCTGAATTGAACTTAATTGAATTGGATTCAATGGGCTCCAAATATGGGTTAATTAAAAAAAGTTTTGAATCAAATTAAGAAAAGATTTCTTGATGTTCTTGATCGCTTCTTGTAGGTGTCACTTTATTTGATCAAGTGGTTGTGCCTAATTAGATGGAACCATAGGAGATTAAGAGAGGGCACATGCCCACCCTCTCTGTCTCTCTCTCTTGGTGTGGTGAAAGGAGACCAGAGGCTTTGCACATGGCGATGGTCAAAATGGTTTGGTCAAAGAGGGTTTTCTAATGTTGGATTAGGATTCATTCTTATAAACTATTTGAGACTAAGTTAAGAGACCAACTAACTCTTTATATAAGAGGACCCTCTTCCTTGGGCCTCAGAGAATAAGTTTTTAGATTAAACCCATTCCCCCTCTTCTCTTCCTCCCTTTGGTTCGCCACACCTCAAACGCTTATTAGGCATCCATCCTAGTCTACGCCTAAGGTTGGTTTAGGCATCCTCCTCTTCCCCTTCTTTAGTTCTTGATTTGCTACAAAGGATCAAAGAAGAAAGATCAAGAGAGGAAGAAGAAAGAAGACTCAAAGAGCGTTGATCTTGATCAAACATTGATTTAGGCTTCAGAGATAAGATCCAACTTTATGAAAGAAGGATTTAAATCTAATGAACCCAAGCAAACCCTGGAGTGGATTTACTTATAAAGGCCGTATAATTGAATGGCTAATACCGAACATGTTCAACCCCAGATCCAAATATGAAAAGGAAAAGCAAAACAATTATGTGATTTAATCATAGGTTTATAATTATTATTAAATAAAAATCAGATATATAATATTTTGCATATGAACTAGATTCTTAGGTGCCTTCATATATTGAATGTATGTTCTTGATTAAAAAAGATTTTAATCATTATTTTTGTTGCATTTAATTTTGAAAAAGATTTTTGAAATCCACATGCACGAGCACTTAAGAAAATCCAACAGAGCATGTTAACAGATTCAAGATCGGTGGTGGAGGAGGGGGTCTTCATGGCCTTTTCAACCAATCACATTGTTAACATAATGGGCTCTATTGTGGGGTTGATCCACCTAGACTGAGATCCTCGAGGCCCGCACTCCAAGGCACACTTGATGGGAATGATGATGATGCTAGATAGATGGTTGCTCCATGAGTGGAAGCAGAGATCTATCCTCAACTATCGCTTGACCCCCTGATCGAGCATCCATTGATCCTATGGGCAGCTATCCACTACCCCTTTTGTCAGCTATTCCTCGACGACACAAGAAAATCCCCATGGTGCTGGGATTTGGGGCCAACGCATCAAGGTGACTTCTCTATCCCCTGGGATAGAGCTCAACTGGCCTTCGGGTCAAGATCATGCCGATGACATGAGTGTTGGGAATTATGTCCTAAAATCAATCATCTAGCTTGTAGACAACTGAGTTCATTTTTGTAATCATATATGAATCATATATTAATTAAAGTTATTTGATATTTTTTTATCATAAGATTGTACATTTTCTTAATCGAACTTCATTATTATGATGAAAGTCCTTAAAACTACTTCTAACATAATAGAAGAGAATTTATGGTATAATTTTTAAATTGATTTATGATCAAATAATATATTATTAATAAGAATTATAATTATATCAAATATAGATCGTTGTATACCTTATGGATTGATTGTTCTCTTAACCAAGGAGTATGGAGACACTGGTATGGCATACAGGTGGGATATCCATTTGCACTGAACATGACCATTTTGGAGCACTTTGCAATCAAGAGTGTTATCCGAGGGGATATGGATGTAAGTATTCCTTCGATCTGAGATCACCATGATGACTTGCAAACAACTAGCTATACTTTAGTGCTGGACTATCTAAATTTCTTATTTAGTGATGGAAGATTTTTAGGTATAGTCAAGTACTTGTTAAGTCAATGCATGAATCAAAATGAGATTGACTAGTCAAGTAAAATTAAAGAGAATGACTTAATATATTTTAATTTAGCAAAATCTTGATCAAGATAATCCTTAAAAAGAGTCACAGTATTGAGTTAGTTGAGACACTATAAAGGTGAACTGATCAAGAGTTGACAATAAACTCTAAAATTTTTTGGAGCATTATTGATCAAGAGGATGAATTATACGGTAATCATATTTCAGTAGGTTGTGAATATTGCTTTACTACTTTTGACTCTATCCAGACATCGGGTATCATGGCTAAATAGTCATTTTGATTGGTATAGAAAATTTATTTCTATGGTACCAGCTTAGTATTTGAACCTAGGAGGTCATACATACAGAAGTTTTGATCCGATCAGGTTGCTGATCAATGATTATGAATTATTGAAAGTGTAATTATCAATATGATTGATGATTAACTTAATATAATTAATTAAAAAAAGATTAATTAATAATCAAATTATTAATTGACTTAATTTGATTGAGATATCAGGATTAGATCAAGACTAATTAAATTAGATTTAATTTGGTCTGACCTGATTAGGTTATTGGATGACCTAATTACTAAAAGAGATAGGATCCCGATTTGATCAAATCTTGGACTCAATTAATCTTTGATTTGATCAAGAGATTAAGAGTCTAATTAGATTAGGTTAACTTATGTGTTTGGGTCTAAACAAATATAGTTTGATTTGAGCCAAATCAGATGAGAACCACGAGTCCAAATGTTGGACTACATACTCCCATGCGCCTAACCCTAATACAACCCCATCTTTCTCATCGCACAAAAGTGTTGTGCATGAGAAAATTGGATGCCCAACACCCCTTGCTACCCACTCTAGGATAGGGTTAGGGTTTGGTAGAGTTTTAGTTCAAAAAGATTTTGAATTAGACTTTGTTCCAATCTCTAAGTCTTCCTTTCAGCCCTATATATATGCAACCCTTTGGGAAACAAAGGCTACTATAGAATTTTGAGGGCTTTAGGCATGAGAAATTTGAGAGATTTCCCTAGGGTGTGAGGCTTTTGGGGTGGGCTCCTAGGCATGTGAGATCCAAAGAAAATTGTTCTCTGTTGGGGAGTTTTTTAGGGTTTTGTAAAAGACATAAGAGAAGGTGTTCTCTTGTATGTTGATCTCTTCTTCTTCCCAAGTTCAACCATTAAAGAGAGTCTTTGCAGGAAGCTAGTACTCCAGGAGCTAATGGATCGAACTTCACATGGATATCCATAGAGGCCATTTGTGTGCATGGATGAAGCAACGAACAAGATCTACAAAGCTATGATCTTCACTTCAGATTTAGGTATGAGATTTGATCTCATGTTTTTTTATATTTTATATTTTATATGCATGATATCATATCATAGATCCTATAGTAGGGTAGTTTGTAGATTAAATCTAATATATGTTTAGATTAAAAAATTTAATCTAAAGTCTTCCACTATGTATATTTTTTAAAAAAATTTGAAAATCATGCATGAAACCTCTGTGCTTTTCCAATAGTGGTATCAGAGTGTGTGGTTCCTTTATGACATGATATGCATACATAGTTAATAAAATCTAAATTTTATGATGTATGAGATGCATATGATCTGATATATATATATATATATATATATATATATATATATATATATATATATATATATATATATATATATATATATATATATATATGATCTAAATTTTTTAATCAGATCTAAAAGTGATTAGATTAGTTTATTTTCTTATAGCTGAGTACTTGGATTGGATAAATCATCAAGCCATCCGGTCATAAGAGAAAGAAGGGCTTTATGGCCCTCTTGACCTATTTGATCAGGATCTCTTATGGCATGTAGGGATACCACTATGATTTTCCATGAAAAAAAAATGTGAAAGGATCAAAACTTATTTTTCTACAAAATCCTAGATTTGTGAATCCTAGGATTATTGTATTTGATACAAAAGTTATATGAAAAGATAAATTTAATCATTAAGAATAAAATCTAGAATCATAAATAAGTTTAGATGAGCTCTAAAATTGATTTATGATTGATTTTATTGAGATTTATGCAAAAATCAAAAAGTTTGAAACTCTGTAATAGTTGCTGGCATGCCTGCAGAGATCGACTCTTGTCCTGTTCAAGTTGACCCCAGTCCCTGAGAGGTCGACCCTTTTCTGTTGGGGTCGACTCATTTACTATAGGCAAAATCTTTAAGCTTCCTATTTTGTTATAGAGGTCGACCTATGGATCAATCTGCTGGGTGGAGTCAACTCCTATCAAGAAGGGATCGACCTCAATTTTAGAATAGAATATTTTTACATAAAATCATGTAAAATTATTTTATATATTGAAAGATTTTCAATGTTCATAAACTTAATTAAGAATTATATTATGAAACCAAAAGATCTAGATTAGAGAATCAAAGATCTAATGGCCATGTTCATAAACTTTGGGATTATGGGTTAGCTCAGATCAAGCTCCATTAATTGGGTTAGACCTAAAGTTAGAGAACACATAGATAATGGACTAAGCAATTGATCAAATCTAATTTATAGTTAATTTAGATTAGGTCAATTCTTATCATGATCAATTCTCAATAGTTGTAGTTGATCAAGTCTATTATTCTATCAAATGGACCTAATTGTGGCTCAGTGACTGAGCTCGAATTATTAGGTGCATTAAATCAAAATTGATTAACCAGATGGTGTCTAAGATAAGTTTGGCAGTTTTGATCGGTGGCTTTAATTGAAAGCTACTCACATAGATTGAGTCTATGATGAGTTAATGGCATATCCCTCCCACCAATTTCGCTTACCTAGCCATCCTGATGATTTAAGTTTTGATTAGATCACTTAGTAATTCGAGTTGACCCATGTCACTAAGGATGATCAATGTGACTGATTTAGGTGCCTATCAACCGGTTTAGTCATTAGTTCTCTTTAGGACTTGATGAAGTCAGTGGAAGGATTGTTGACTCTAGTTGATCTTCTCTATTCTTTTCTTAATATGTAATTAAATTCTCTAAATTATTAGATCTATAAAATAAAATTGTTATGGGGATAACAAGATCATAGCCTCCCATTAAGTTGGATGATAATGAGTCCATTAGTCTAATGATCATTGGAGGTCCAAAGACCTGGTGCCCATCTACTATTAAAATTATCATTCATAGTACGATAACTCAGCTACATCTTTTCAATGGATGATTAAGTTGGCTGATCAAAGTCAGATATGATTATTTATTTGTTAGACGCACTCAGTTGGTCATGTTAATGGTTGGACCTAACTAAACTTGTAGAGAAGGCTAAAGCCAACTAAAAAGTCTCCTGAGGTAAAATCTAAATACTAGAAGTTATTTGTGTTAGAAATAGTGCTCTAAAGCCAATCATCAGTCTATTGATAGTTAAACTATTTTTATATTTATATATGAATTATAAATAAATAAATATTATTTTAATATTTTTTATCATAAATTATTTCCATCTTCTAATGAACTTCGGTGTTGTGATGAAGTCCTTAGAACTATTTATAATCGATAAAAGAGGATTTATCATTTAGTTCTTAAAACTATTCACGATCAAATGATACATTGTTACCAAGGATGACGATGTTTATCGAGTATAGATCGTTGTGTGCTATATGAGTTGGTTGTCTTCTTAACCAAAGAGTATAGAGATACTGGTATGGTCTGCAGATAAGATGTAGAAATACATTTACATTGAACATGACCAACTTCAGAGCTTTTCTACTGTCAAGATTTATTCCAAAAGAATATGGATATAAGTGTCCCTCACACCTGAGATCATCATGGTGACTTTCAAGCAACTCACTATGCTTTAGTGCCAGACTATCTGAATTTCTAATTCAATGATGAAAGATTTTTGGGCACAGTCAAGTACTTGAAAAGTTGGTGTGTGAATCAAGATGGGATTGACCACTCCAAATTCAGAAGTTGTGTTCAATTATATTTTAATTTGGCAAAATCTTAGTCAAGATAGTTCTAGTGAGGGGCCGTAGGACTGATTATATTGAGACACGATATAGATATTTTTTTTCAGAGTTGGTAGTTTAACTCTAAGTCAGCCTAAATACAGAGGTCAAAGAGATGAATTATACAGTAACCATATTTAAGTAGGTTCTGAATGTTACGACTATTCAACCAATTTGAACATCGGGTATCATTACTAGATGGTTACATCGATTAGTATAAAAAGTGGTTTCTGTACTATCGACTTAGGTTTAAATCTATGGGGTCATACATATTAGAGATTTCTACCTAATCTGATGGCTAGTGAGGAATTAAAGAGTCCCATTGGACTGGGACTCTATGGTCAAGAGTCCCACTGGACTGGGACTCTTCGATCGAGGGTCCATTATATTGGAACTCTGAGTTCTGCTTGTCTAAAACTCTATGATCAAGAGTCTTACTAGCCTGAAATTTTATAATCATGAGTTCCACTCATTTGGAATACTAGGGTCAAGAGTCCCACTGGTTTGAAACTCTTCGATCAAGAGTTTCATATTGATGGGATTATATTGCCCGGATATCCACTGAATTTTGATTTTATATTTATGAAATATTTAATTAGTGATTTGATTATTAATTAACTTAATTTGATTAAATAATGAGTTTTGGATCAAGTTTAATTAAATTAGATTCAGTTGAGTTTGACCCGATTAGGTTATGTGATGATCTAATCGCCAAGGAGGTTTGTTCCCTAATTTGATTAGGGGTTGGACTTAATCAATTCCTGATTTGATTAGAATTTAATTATGCCTAATTAAGCCTAAATGAGTTAGATTTAATCTAGTCTAATTAGGCCTAGCCAAATTAGTTTGGGTTGGTCTTAATTGGATAAGGTTCCCTTGAGACTAGTTTGACTAGTCTACCCGCCACATCACCCATCTTTGCACCCATTTAAATTTTTGTGAGAAAGTGTTTCTCATGAAATATTCTCCATGCATAGGAGGGCATGTGCCCATCCTTCTTATGCCCCAGTTAGATAAAACCAATTTGGTTATAATTTGAATTCAAATGAGATTTGAATTTGAATCTCTAACCACTTGATCTTATCCTTCCCACATGCTTTCCACTCGGTTTGGTGCACAATAAAATAAGGAATTTTCTGAGGCATGCAACATCAAAAAGAGAAGTTGCTCTTCTATGTGAAAGTCCTCCTTTGCATAAAAAAATTCAAAAATATTATCTCAAGAGAAAGAAAAATAGAGATGGTGCAAGGTTTTCTGAGTGCAGCCCTAGGGTTTCGGCCTAGGATTCAGGAAGAGATTCTGTAAGCTACAAGTATCGTAAGTCCACAAAATTTTTTGAAGAATCTCCTCTACCTCTCTCCTACCTCTACTGGTGATTTAGAGCATCTGAAGAATTGGTGGAGGAAGATCAAAGTGGTTTGATTAAAATCAGCCGTCAAAGCTTTCGACGTCGAGCTAGCACTTGAAAGGAGCCGATCTGGACCAGAACCTCGTGTGGACCTTCCGTGGAGGCTAGACAACCTGTGTGACTATGTCACGATGAGAGAACCTCCCCAGCAGCATTTTAGTTGCGGTGTTTGATAACTCATGCAAGGTATCATGTTCTAAATACATAGAACAGTAAAAATATTTTACTGCATGGTAATTTAGTTTTCAAATTTTAAATGCATATATATCACATTTCGATCATACTTGTAGGGTTTAAATTGATCTGATCAATAGCTCTAAAAATTAATTATATTAATTTTAAATTTTTGTTGCATGATTTTTTGAAAAAAATTTGAATGTAGAGCTAGAAATCCTGCACTATTTCCATCAGTGGTATAAGAGTGGGTTGTTAAATGTGATTTATATGCTTTAAAAAATCTAATTATATGCATATTAGATATGTATTTTATTCGAGTAGCCTAGTAATCAAGCTTGAATGAGCCACCAAGCCATCCGATCATAAGAAATAAGTATGGTTTAAAGGCCATCTTCTCTCATTCGATGGAGATCTCTTATAGCAGTAAGGGTGCCACTGTGAACTCATTCATGAAGATAAATGATGAAAAAAAATTTAAAATAATTTAAATTTAAATTTTAATCATAAATATGTATTTAGATTAGATCTAAACTGAGTTCATAATTTTTTTTACATGTTGTACATAGATTTAGATTAAAACCTAAAACTAGTGGCTGTATATGAAATGAGCTGATCCATTTTTGAAATGAGTCGATCTATTTAGTGAACAGTACTAGATTATAAAAGAACCTTTCAAAATTTTAAAAATTATTTTTGAAATATCGAACTCTAACCCATCAGCCCAAAACTTAATTAAAAAATTAAAGGGCATGAATTAGGATCTAGAATTATGAATTAAAGATCATAAGTCATGAGCATAAATTTTAGGTTATTGAGTTAGATAAATTAGGTCCATTAATTGGATTAGACATAAGGTTAGATTAAAGAATGGACTAAGTTAGAGTAATTAATCAAATGTAACCAAATATTGAATTAGATTAGATCAAAAACTCTTTAGACTTAATGACAATAGTTGTAGTTGGTCAAGTTCATGTCTTTAACGAGAACCAAATGGACTTGATTCATTGCTACGTAGTCAAACCTAGAATTACTAGGTTGATCAAATTGAAACTAATGAATTGGTTGATGTCTAAGGTAAGTTTGATAGTCAAGACCAGTGGTTTTTAATTGAAAGCTACTCGTACTAATTCGATCTTTGACGAGTTAATGACATATCCTTATCACTGATCTTACTTACCTGACCAACCTGATGAATTAGATTTTGATTAGATTACTTGGTGATTCGGGCTCACCCATGTTAAATAGGTAAATTAGTGTGACTGATTTAGATGCTCCTAAGATTGGATTGAATTAGGTCCTTTTTTATCTAACTTAGTGAAGTCAGTGAGAGAATCAAAATTGGTTAGTTAATTCTCTCTCCTCTTCTTAAAATGAGTTAATCAAATTTTTTAAAATTATTAGATTCTTAAAAATGATATAGTTATGATGATAACTAGGTCATAGCCTCTCATTAAGTTTAGTGATAATGAGTCTATTAGTTTAATAATCATTAGAGGCTCAAAGGCCTGGTGCTTATTAACTAATAGAATTATCATACATAATATGATGATTTCGTTGTGTCTTTCTAATGGTGGTTAGGTTGGCCGACCAAAATTAGGCCTAATCATTTATTAGTTAGATGCACCAAATATGATCATGTTAATAGTTGGACCTAACCGACCTTTTAAGTAGAGATCAGAGCCTATTGATTAGGCTTCTAGAGCAAAATTAAAATTACTAGAAGTTGTTTAGAGAAATAATTGGTTATGAACCTATCCATACTTGCATATGGGTTGACCGACCAAAGTCAAGCTTGTATGTAGTTTGTATAGATTCTAGTACCCATTAAGGAATTAAGATAATTCCTCGAATTTGAGGTAGAGGCTATCAATTCGTATAAAATAGTGGAAGAATCTTTAGACTAAAGTCCAAGTCTTTAGGCTTAATAATTTATATACTAATTAGGTTATGGTTTTTCTTTGTTGTGCAGCTATGGCCACTACCCTATGTTGGTGATATCAACTCCTATGATACTACTTATTAAGGATCTAGTACTAGATTATTATGGCAGAAAAAAAGAAGAAAATAAAATAAAAAAATAATCAAGTACGTGGATCAGTTTAAAGGCTCATTTCCACGAGGCATGCAAAGCTTCACCATAAAAAAAAGAATGAGTACAAGAGGAGAACACACACTCTCAACTCACTATATATAAATCTCTTTCAACTAGAAGCTACCCTCATAAAAGCTCTCTCAAAATCTCAAGGAGACTCTCAGAAGTTACAAGATGCTCGGCCCTTATGATCTTCATGTCGGATGCTGCCTCTCACACCACACGCACCACCTCTATTGCTCCACAGCACCTCAAGCCTTTAAATAGGATGAGAATCCTCTTCTTAGTAGTTTATAAAAGTCCTAACAGGGCTCTTTATCCTAATATGAGTCGAACACGATCTTAATAGAGTCTTAGAATATTTTTCAACCTTCAGATCATGACCATAGTCTTCCGTGACTGCTGAATCTTATGGTCCACATGCAACTCCTATAGATCCCTTGGATTAATCATAATTTGAGTCCAAACAGAAAATCCTATCTTATTCTATTTGCCTCCGTCGAGCCAGCTCTGTCAGAGATTGAGTTGGCTCAACTATGTCTTGCTGGAATACTTGCTTTCTATCTGCCTAAGAGGGCTGGCTTGACTATGGTTCGAGCTAGATCGATCTCAGCCTGAGCCAGCTTGACCCTATATTTAAGCCAGCTTGACTGCTTGCTGATACTGATTCTCCTCTTGCTTTAGGTCAAATTTGAGGCATCAAATTCTAACAATCTTTACCTTAACTCGACATTTAATTTCCACCTATCTTTGAGAGCTTCTGGATCTTTTCGCCCCCATGTCCTGAGGTAATTGCCTGCTGATCATGGATAGGCAAATATGAGAGTTGAGCCAGGCCACTCAATCCTACCTTCATCAATGGTTGTGATCCTCCTGACCTGAGACCTACTTAGGATAGCCTCTTGAAGTAATAGAAACTTCATCTTGCGACGTCGCATATCATCCTCCCAAGTCTCCCATCTCGTGCCCAATCCATCTCCACCTAAAGCTCTATCTTGTACTAAGCTCACTGCCATAAAGTAATATCCTCCATACTTTCTTTCTCTTAACACCACCATACTATCGTGCATGACCTTCAAGATTTTTCCTTCAACTTTTCATTTGAAGCCAGTCGAATTTAGTCTGCTTAGTGAGATTTGATTCTTCTTAAAGCTGGGTATGTATCAAACCTCACCCAACTTCTTTACTATTCCATCACGGAGCTTCATGCTGACCATTCCGCTATCCTTGATCTCATAGCTCGATCCATCTAGCAGGAATACAGTGCTCTCACTGATCTTTAGGAAGCCAAACATCTTCTCTCTACAACATACATGATGAGAATAAGTAGAATCCATAATCTACTAGAAGGAAGAAGTAGATACCTCATCAGTAATTAGAAGGACATCATCATTGCCTTCTATATTGCTATTGGCCATTGTCATAGTAGCCCTCATCCAATATTTAAGTTGTGAGCAATCCTTGACTCGATGCCCCAACTTATCGCATCGGTAGCATCTGATCTTGCTATGGTCCCTCATCCTGGACCTGGATCATCCTTCTCATGATTCTTTGTCACTTCGTCTTCTGCCGCCTACTCCTCCAAAAACTGCTAAAGTTGAGTTGCTACCATCTGAGCTCGAAGTTGGGTTCTTCCTCCTAAGAATCTTGTTATGGAGAATCACCAAAGTTGCCTCTTCCATCTTGATGGTGCTCTTGCCTACAAGAAGAGCAGTCACCAAAGACTCGAAAGAGGATGGAAGCAAAGATAGCAAGACCAATGCTTAGATCTTCTCCTCAACTTTTTTGCCAATGCTGAGGAGGTCGATGAGGATCTTCTAAAAGTTGGATAGATACTCCTACACACTCTGACCTTCATCCATCTACAGCTGGTAGAACTACCTTCAAAGGAATAGTATATTGGTGAGCAACTTTGTTATATACAACTCCTCAAGCTTTAACCACAGCACCGTTGAAAAAGTCTTGCCAAGTACATAGATCACAACATCGTCTGCTAGGTACAAGCAGATCATGCTCACCATCTGCATCTGGATCTGTTTTCAATCATTCGCCTCCATGGTGGCTGGCATCTCTTTGTACAAGAGAGCGTCGATCAAATCCTATTAGATAAGGACATCCTTTATCCTTGCTTACCATAAGAAGAAATTGCTCTTTCCATCAAACCTATTGATCTCCATCTTGATTGTGCTTGTCTTCTGCATATTCTTCAATCTTTAACACCTATTGTTGTAATCTATGCTCTGGTACCACTTGGTCCTGATACTAATTGTTGATGATATCAACTCCCATGAAACTACTTATTAAGGATTTAGTACTAGATTATTACGAAAAAAAGAAAAAAAAAATAAAATAAGAAAATAATCAAGTATATGGATCAGCCTAAAGGCAAGCCTTCATGGGGCATGCAAAACTCTACTATGAAAGAGAAAAATAAGTATAAGAGGAGAACATCTACTCTCAACTCATCATACACAAATCTCTTTCAACTAGAAGTGTTGGAAATGTGTCCCAAAGCCAATCGTCAGCTTGTTGACGGTTGGACTATACTTTTATAATTATATATGATTTATAAATTAATAAGAGTTATTTTGATATTTTTTATCATAAATTTTATTATCTTCTAATGAACTCATGTGTTGTGATGAAGTCCTTAGGACTATCTAAATTCGATAAAGAAGGATTTATCATTTAGTCCATAAATTGTTCATGATCAAATGACACATTATTACTGAGGATGACAATGTTTATCGAGTATAGGTCATTGTATGCCATATAGGTTGGTTGTCTTCGCAACCAAGGAGTGTTAAGAAATGAGATGTAAATGAGATGTATGGGTACATCTGTACTAAACGTGACTAACTCTGAAGCTTTTCTCCTATCAAGATTAGCTTTAATGGAATATGGGTATAAGTATCCCTCTGACTTAAGATCACCATGGTGACTTTCAAGCAACTCACTATGTTTTGGTGCCAGATTATTTGAATTTCTAATTTAGTGATGGAAGATTTTTAGGCACGGTCAAGTACTTAAGGAGTCGGTGTGTGTATCAAGATGGGATTAACCACTCCTAGATTCAGGAGTTATGTTAAATGATATTTTAATTTAGCAAAGCCTTAGCTAGGATAGTCCTTGTGAAAGGTCACAGGACTAATTGCTTTAAGACATGATTTGGATGTATCTTCTAGGATTGACAGTAAAATCCTAAAGTCATCTTGTGTATAGAGGTCATAGGGATGAATTATATGATAACCATATTCGCGTAGGTTCTGAATGTTACGATTGCGACTATTCGACCTATCCAAATATGGGGCACCATTGCTAGATGGTCACATCGATTATTATAAGAAGTGATTTCTGTGCTATCGACTTACGTTCGAACCTATTGAGTCACACATACTAGAGATTTCTACCTGATCTGATAGCTATTAAAGAGTCTCATCGAGCTAGGACTCTATGGTCAAGAGTCCCACTAGATTGAAACTCTTCGACCAAGAGTTCTACTAGGCTAGAACTCTGAGTTCTATCTATCTGGGACTCTATAATTAAGAGTCTAGACTCTATGATCACAAGTTTCACTTATTTTGGGCATCGGGGTCAAGAGTCTCATTGGTTTGGGACTCTTCGATCAGGATTTCATTTTGATGGGACTCTATTATTCGGATATCCACTGAATTTAGATTTTAATTTTTTGAAAAATTTTATTAATAATTTGATCATTAATTAACTTAATTTGATTGAGTAATTATTTTTTGTTCAATTGAATTGGGTTTGACCCGATTAGGTCATGAGTTGACCTAATCGTCGTGACCTAATCATCGAGGAGTTCTGAATCCTGATTTGATCAGAGATTGAACTTGATCAATTCTTGATTTTATTAAGATCTAATTAAGCCTAATTAAGCCTAAATATGTTGGGTTTAATTTAGTCTAATTGGACCTAACCAATTTTGATTGGGTTGGTTCAATTGGTTGAAGTATAGAATTCAAAGACTAGTTTGACTAGTCTTCCCATGTGCCACATTTAACCCTATGCCCCATTTAAATTCTCTCATACATTTTTTTCCATGCACATAAGAGTTTTTGACTGATCTTTCCACATCCTCAAGGGATAAGTTATGGTTAGTTGCCATCCAAATTCAAAAAGAGTTTAAATTTGGATCAACAACAACCATATCTTATCTTTTGAATTTGGATCAGCAACAACCATATCTTATCCCTGCACCACCTAAACTTTTGTGTGCCTATTATCTCCATGTGAAAGGGGTTTCTCATGGACTTTTCTTTGCTGCAGAGTGGATGCACAACTCCTTCACACATCCCAAATAAGTTTGAATTGGTTTGGATGAAGTTTGAATTAAAAAGAGTTTTGAATTCAAGCTAGCGTTCAAACTAATTTTTGGTTCCCCACATGCATAGAAGTTGTTTTTTGTGCAACTATTAAAAGGGGAGGTTTTTAGGATGTGTGCCAACACCTATTCTGAAGAGAGGACTTTTGATAGATTCATTTGGTGTATGGGAAGAGGCTTCAATCATCTTTGAGAAAGAGAAAACAAAAGGAGAAGGGGCGCAAGGTTTTTAGGGTGAGTGCAATCCTAGGTATTCGACCTAGGTTTCATGAAGCCATTGCATGAGCTACGAGCATCCAAAGCCCACAAAACTTCAAAGAGAACCTCCTCTACCTCTCTACTACATCTACCAGCAACTCAAAGCATCCGTGAAGCCTATAGATGAAGATTGAAGTTGTTCGATCAAAATAACTCCTAAAAGACTCCGGTGTCAAGCTAGCACTCACGAGAAGCCGATCAGGATCAGGAGCCTCGTGTGGATGATCTATGAAGGCCAGACATCTGTGTAGATGCATTGTGATCAATGAACCTTCTCGATGATGATCAGATCATGGTAATCGACTATCCACAAAAAAGATATTATGTTCTGAATATATTAATATAGTAAATAGTTTGCTACATAGTTTTATTTTTCAGATCTATATGAATGCATGCATATTATGTTTAGATTCTTAATATAGGATTTAATATTTTGATATGATTAGCAGATAAATAATTAGATTAATTATTTTTTTCATTGCATCTTTGCTATTTTCGAAAAATTTTTCAAAAGTAGCACTGCAAATCCTACACTACATTTTATAAATGGTATTAGAGCAAGATTTTGCTAAACATGATATGCTTGTATGTTTAGATTGATAATTTAGATTTGATCTAAATATTAATCTAATAATCTGATTAATTAGATCTAAAAATTAAAATTATGATTGCATGGATTGTAGGTTGTCCTGCTGTAGGGTTTACCTCCTACAGTGTAGGTTGTCCTGGTATGCGCTGATCTGGATCATTAAATTATAAAATTTTAGATTTGATCTAATAATTTTATGATTTGATTATATAGTTTAGATCTGATTTTAATCATGAATAAAAGTTTAGATTAGATCAAATTTGATTCATGATTTTTATGTATTATACATAGTTTCAAATTAAACCCTATAACTAGTGTTGTTTGTGAATTTAGCTGATTCAATTTTGAAGTGAGTCAACTCAATTGGTGAATAATACCAAGTTACAAAAAATCTTTTAAAATTTTAAAAATATTTTTGAAATGTTGAATCCTATCCCTCAGCACATAAACTTAATTAAAATTAAGTGAAATAATTTAGTGTCTAGAATTATGAATTAAGATCCTGAGTCATTAATCATAAACTTGTAGATTATTGGGTTAAATGAATTAGGCCCATAAATTAGGCTAGACCTAAGGTTGGTTAAAGCATGAACTAATTTAGAGTAGTTGATCAAATTTAATTAAATATTAATTTAGATTAGATCAAGGTCTCTATAGACTCAATTACAATAGTTATAGTTGGTCAAGTCCATGCCTTTAACGAGGACCAAATGGACTTGATTCATGGCTATGTGGTCGAACCCAAAATTACTAGGTTGGTCCAATTGAAATTAATAAATTGAATAGTGTCTAAGATAAGTTTGGCACTTTGATCAGTGATTTTTAATTGGAAGCTACTCATATTGATTTGATCTTTGATGAGTTAATGATATATCCCTTCCACTGATCTCACTTACCTGACCATCCTGGTGAATTAGATTTTGATTAGATTATTTGGTGATTTGGACTCACCCATATCAATTAGGTTAATTAGTCTGACTGATTTAGGTGCTCTTAATGTCAGCCTAGAATAGATTCTTTTTATCTAACTTTGTAAAGTCAGTGGAAGAATCAAAATTAGCTCACTAAATTTCTTTCTTTTTCTTAAATATGTTAACTAAATCCTCTAAAATTATTAGATCCTTAAAATAAAATAGTTATATAGATAACTAAATCATAGCCTTCCATTAAGTTGAGTGATAATGGGTTCATTAGTATAATGATCATTAGAGGTCTAAAGGCCTGGTGATTATTGACTAATGAAATTATCATTCATAAAATGATAATTTGGTTAAGTCTTTTCAATGGTGGTTAAGTTGGCTGACTAAAGTCGGACCTAATCATTTATTGGTTAGATAAGATCGAATGTGATCATATTAATGGTTGGACCTAATCGGACATTGTCAGTGGAGGCCAAAAACCTACTGATTAGGTCTCCAGGGCAAAATCAGTATTACTAGAAGTTGTTTAGAAAAATAATTGATTTTGAATCTATCCATAAATGCACATGGGTTAACCAACTAAAGTTGGCCTCGTGTGTAGTCTATATAGATTCTAGTACCTACTAAGAAATTAAAGTAATTCATCGAATTGGAGGTAGAGGCTACCAATTCGTATAAAATAGTGGAAGAATCTTTAGACTAAAATTCAAGTATTTAGGATAATTGATTCATATACTAATTAGATTTGATTTTTTTTTGTGCAGAAATGGCCACTAATCTATCGCTCCAATCATTATTGGATAATGATAAATTAATAGGATCTAACTTCGATAGCTGGTATCGTAAGTTGAAAATCATCCTGGAGCATGAGTGGATTCTTTATATAGTAATGGATCCAGCACCTGAGGAGCCAGCTCCGAATGCTAGAGGAGCGGTACAAGATACTTATCAGAAGTAGCTCAACGACCGCACCATCGTTTGGTGCATAATGCTGATGGCAATGAATAATGAGTTCAGCCATAGGTTCGAAAATATCCAACCATAGGAGATGCTTCAAATATTGAACGACTCCTTTGGCATGCCTGACAATGTTGAAAGGTACAAAACAAGTTGTGCCATTTTCAATGCTCGGATGAGGGATGGGGCCTCAATCACTGATCATGTATTGCACATGATCGAGATGATTGAGCACCTTAGCAAGCTAGGCTTTCTCCTGCACGAGCAGCTTAGTAAGGATGTGATCCTTAATTTTTTGTCCAAGTTCTTCCTTCCTTTTCTAGCTCATTTTAGAATGACAAAGCCTGTAGTTAACTACCACGGCTTGTTGGGGTTACTGCAGAACTTTGAGAAGGATCACCAACTCCACAAGGAGATAGTGAATGTAGTGGGAGGGTCTTCTTCTAGTCGTCGATCCTTTAAGAAAGAAAAGAAGAACAATAAGAAGAAGAACAAGAAGGTGCAGCCTAATGCCGGAACGACTGCACAGGATCAGACCAAGAAGCGCAAGCCCAATCAGAGCCAGACGGAGTGCTTCTTCTATAAGAAGTAGGGGTACTGAAAGAGGAACTGTTCTTTGTACATTGCCTTCTTGGATCCAAACAGGTCAAGGAAGAAGCAAGTGGTTGCTGGGTAAGATAATTATATGATAACATCTTGCAATTTTTTCTTATTTAATTCTACTGTCTGGGTATTAGATACTGGAATCTCTTATCATATTTCTAATTCTATGCAGGGCTTATAGGTTAGTAGGAGATTTGATCAAGGCCAGAGGTTTCTGAACATTGGAGATGGAAGACAAGTTCTAATTCTAGCTTTAGGAATCATGAACCATGTAATCAATTTAAATAAAATTATTCTTAATGATTGTCATTTTTGTCCAACTTTCTTATTGAATGTTATTTATGTTCCATGAATGGTTATAAAATATCAATAAAAATTTTTTATAATATCATTTTGAATAGTATTACAATCTTTATTAGATGATTGAATAACGGTATTTATTTATTAACTATGCCTGTTAACATAGTTCAATCCTCCGATAAATATCCTAGAATTAGTGATGTGTCCAATATCTACCTTTGGCACTATAGGCTAGGTTATATTAATAAGAACAGAATAAACAGTTTAGCTTAAGAAAGAATTCTTGAGGTTAGTGATTGTGAATCACTTTCAATCTATGAGTCCTGTCTTCTTGGTAAGATGACCAAGTCATCTTTTACTGAAAAAGATGAAT
Source organism: Cocos nucifera (assembly GCA_006176705.1). Lineage (NCBI taxonomy): Eukaryota > Viridiplantae > Streptophyta > Magnoliopsida > Arecales > Arecaceae > Cocos > Cocos nucifera. The sequence continues at coordinate 504,124 of QRFJ01002221.1, read as the reverse complement.
GAGCCACTGAACTCCTGAGTCTAGTACATTCAGATGTATGTGGACCCATGAGCTCAAGTGCCAAAGGTGGATACTTCTACTTCATAACATTCACAGACGATCTATCGAGGTATGGGTATGTCTATCTAATGAAGCATAAGTCGGAGTCATTTAAAATGTTCAAACTATTTCGAAAAGAGGTAGAGAAGTAAACTGGAAAGAGTATTAAAACTCTTCGGTCTGACCGAGGAGGTGAGTACCTTTCCAATGAATTTCTGACATATCTAGAAAAGAATGGGATTCTCTCCTAATAGACCTCTCCTAAAATACCACAACATAGTGGTGTGTCTGAAAGAAGAAATCGAATCCTGTTGGATATGGTTCGATCTATGATGAGGTTTGCTGGTTTACCAATCTTCTTATAGGGATATGGACTCAAGTCAGCTTGTTACATTCTAAATAAGATTCTGAGTAATTTGTTAATAAAACACCATATGAGATATGGACAGGACGTAAGCCAGTGCTCTCACACCTTAGGGTTTGGGGGTGTCCGGCTTATATCAAATGTTTGATGATAGACAAGCTTAGACCTAGGTCTGATAAGTATAGTTTTATAGGTTACCCAAAAAAATCAAAGGGTATTACTTCTATCTTGCTGATGAGCAAAAAGTATTTGTCAAATAGTCTTTTTAGAAAAGGAGTTCCTTGGTGATGAAACTAATGTCTCAAAGATCGAACTTGATAAAGTTCGGCAGGTGGAAGAACAGATATAAGTTGTTGAACTTGAGCTGGATCTGATTAGATCAGAACAGAATCTAATATAGAACCCTTAAGGGATCTGGTAGAGTACCACGTCAATTGGATAGATACTATGGTTTCTTAATCCGAGATGGAGATCCTATCGAACTCGATGAAAATAATGAGGATCTGATCACCTACATGGATGCAATGTAGAGATTCGATTTTGAGAAATGGCTTGAGGCCATGAAATTCGAAATAAAGTCCATGAAAGTCAACGATATATGGACATTGGTTGACCCATCTGAAGGGGTAAAATCTATAGGATGTAAGTGGATTTTCAAATGAAAAAGAAGCATAGATGAAAAGGTTGAGACCTATAAAGCTTGTTTCGTTATCAAGGGATATCGTCAATATTATGGTATTAACTATGATGAGACGTTCTCTCCTGTGGCAATGCTTAAATTCATTCGGATTATGCTTGCCATTGCTGTCCATCTGGACTATGAAATCTAACAGATGGATGTGAAAATGATTTTCCTAAATGGAGAGTTGAATGAAAAGATGTATATAATATAGTCTAAAGGATTCATATCCGTAGATGAGTCTAAGGTGTGTAGGCTTTAAAGATTCATTTATGGACTGAAACAAGCATCTCGAAGCTGAAACATACGATTTGATAGAACAATCAAAACGTATGGCTTTATTAAGAACGAAGAGGAGCCCTGTATATACAAGTGGGCTAATGGACCAGCAATAGTATTCCTAGTATTGTATGTGGATGACATTCTCTTAATTGGAAATGATGTTCCTGTATTATAAGAAATAAAGATCTAGTTGTTATTACAGTTCTTCATGAAAGATCTGGGAGAAGCTTCCTACATCCTAGGGATGAAGATCTATAGAGATAGATATAAAAGATTGCTTAGATTGTTTCAATTTACATACATTGATACCGTGCTGAATGATTCAGCATGGAGAATTTCAAGAAAGGCTATCTACCGATAGGCCATGAAATTTTTCTTTCAAAGAGGAATTGTTCGACAACACCTCTAGAAAGAGAGCGTATGAGTAGAATACCATATGCTTTAGTAGTGGATTCTATAATGTATGCCATGACTTGTATGCGACTAGATGTGGCATACTTACTAGGGGTAGTGAGTAGATACCAATATGATCTAGGAGAGAACCACTGAAAGATTGTTAAAACCATCCTGAAGTATTTAAGAAATACTAAAGACCGATGGCTTATATATGGTAAATAGGATTTGAAACTTGTGGGGTTCACAGACTCCAATTTTCAGTCTGACCATGATGATAGCAAAAATATGTTGGGATATATTCACCCTTAATGATGGGGCCGTCTGTTGGAAGAGTTTCAAGCAGCACATTGTAGTCGATTCAGTTTGTGAGGTATAGTATATCACTGCATCAAATGCTACTAAAGAAGCAGTGTGGCTGAAAAAATTTATTACCAAGCTAGGAGTAGCATCCTTCCTTAATGGTTTAGTTTTGCTCTATTACGATAGCTCTAGAGCCATTGCTCAGATGAAGAAACTAAAGGCATACCAACGGACGAAGCATATTCTGCATCGCTACCATCTTGTTTGAGAGATCGTGGATCGAGATGATGTCAACCTTCAAAAGATCGATAGACAGAAAAATATGGCCGATCTATTCACTAAAGCTATTGCGGTAAAGGAGTTCAATAACTTCAAATCGAAAGTAGGTATTGAATACTGCACCGATTGGCTTTAGTCCAAGTGGGACATTGTTGGAAATGTGTCCCAAAGCTAATCGTCAGCCTATTGATGGTTGGACTATACTTTTATAATTGTATATGAATTATAAATTAATAAGAGTTATTTTGATATTTTTCATCATAAATTCTATTATCTTCTAATGAACTGGTGTTGTGATGAAGTCCTTAGGACTATCTAAATCGATAAAGGAGGATTTGTGGTTTAGTCCTTAAATTGTTCGTGATCAAATGATACGTTGTTACTGAGGATGACAATGTTTATAAAGTATAGATCATTGTATGCCATATAGGCTGGTTGTCCTCGTAACCAAGAAGTGTTGAGACACTGGTATGTCATGCAAATAAGATTTATGGATACATCTGTATTGAACATGATCAACTCCAGAGCTTTTCTCCTATCAAGATTAGCTCTGATGGAATAAAAAAATAAGTATCCCTCCGACTTGAGATCACCATGGTGACTTTCAAGCAACTCACTATGCTTTGGTGCCAAATTATCTGATTTTCTAATTCAGTGATAGAAGATTTCTGGACACAATAAGTACTTAAGGAGTCGATGCGTGTATCAAGATGGGATTGACCACTCCTAGATTCAGGAGTTATGTTAAATGGTGTTTCAATTTAGCAAAACCTTGACTAGAGTAGTCCTAGTGAAGGGTCATAGGACTAATTACTTTGAGACACAATTTGGATGTATCTTCTAGGGTTGATAGTCAAACCCTAAAGTCATCCTGTGCATAGAGATCATAGGGATGAATTATACGGTAACTATATTCGCATAAGTTCTGAATGTTGTGATTGTGACTATTTAACCTATCCGAACGTTGGGTACCATTCTAGATGCTCACATCGATTAGTGCAGAAAGTGGTTCTTATGCTACCAACTTAGGTTCGAACCTACAAAGTTACACACAGTAGAGGTTCCTACCTGATCTGATGGCTGTTGAAGACTCCCATCGAGCTAGGACTCTATGGTCAAGACTCCCACTAGACTGAGACTCTTTGGCCAAGAGTCCTACTGGGCTAGGACTCTGAGTCTTATCTATCTAGGACTCTGTAATTGAGAGTCTAGACTTTGTGATCACAAGTTTCACTCATTTCGGGCACCGGGGTCAAGAGTCCCACTGGTTTGGGACTCTTCGATCAGGATTTCATTTTGATGGGGCTCTATTGTCCGGATATCTACTGGATTTGAACTCTAATTTTTTGAGATATTTTATTAATAATTTAATCACTAATTAACTTAATTTGATTGAGTAATTATTTTTGGTTCAAGTCCAATTGAATTGGGTTCAGTTGGGTTTGACCTAATTAGGTCACAAGTTGACCTAATCACCGAGGAGTTCTGAACCCTGATTTGATCAAAGGTTGGGCTTGATCAATTTTTAATTTTATTGAAATCTAATTGAGCCTAATTAAGCATAAATATATTGGGTTTAATTTAGTCTAGTTGGACCTAACCAATTTTGATTGGGTTGGTTCAGTTGGTTGAAGTTTAGAATTCAAATACTAGCTTGACTAGTCTTCGCATGCACCACATTTAACCCCATGCCCCATTTAAATTCTCTCATACCTTTTCTCCCATACACATAAGAGGTTTTGACTGATCTTTCCACATCCTCAAGGGATAATCTATGGTTAGTTGCCATCCAAATTCAAAAAGAGTTTGAATTTGGATCAGCAAAAACCAAATCTTATCCCTGCACCACCTAAACTTTTGTGTGCCTATTATCTCCACGTGAAAGGGGTTTCTCATGGACTTTTCTTTGCTGAAGAGTGGGTGCACAACTCTTTCACACATTCTAAATAAGTTTGAATTGGTTTGGATGAAGTTTGAATTAAAATGAGTTTTGAATTCAAACTAGCATTCAAACTAGTTTTTGGTTCCCCACATGCATAGAAGTTGTTCTTTGTGCAACTATTAAAAGGGGAGGTTTTTGGGACATGTGCCAACACCTATTCTAAAGAGAGGACTTTCGTGAGATTCATTTGGTGCATGGGAAGAGGCTTCAATCATCTCCAAGAAAGAGAAAACCAAAGGAGAAGGGGTGCAAGGTTTTTAGGGTGAGTGCAGTCCTAGGTATTCGACCTAGGTTTCGGAAAGCCATTGCATGAGCTACAAGCATCCAAAGCCCATGAAACTTTAGAGAGAATCTCCTCTACCCCTCTACTATGTCTACAGCAACCTGAAGCATCCGTGAAGCCCATAGATGAAGATCGAAGTTATTCGATCAAAATAGCCTCTAAAAGACTCCGTGTCGAGCTAGCACTCATCGGGAACCGATCAGGATTAGAAGCCTCGTGTGGACAATCCATGAAGGCCAGACATTTGTGTGGCTACATCATGACCAACGGACCTCCTCGATGATGATCAGATCATGGTGATCGACTATCCATGAAAAAGGTATTGTATTTTGAATACATTAATACAGTAAATAGTTTATTGCATAGTTTTATTTTTCAGATCTATATAAATGCATGCATATTATGTTTAGATCCTTAATATGGGATTTAATATTTTGATATGATCAGCAGATAATTAATTAGATTAATTACTTCTTTCACTATATTTTTGCTATTTTCAAAAAAAATTTTGAAAGTAGCACTGGAAACCGTGCACTGCATTCTACAAGAAGCTTTCCTCATAAAAGTTCTCTCAAAATTCCAAGAAAACCCTCAAAAGTTATAAGATGCTATGCTCTCACGACCTCCACATCGGATGCTATGCACTTGTTACTTCTCTCTCGCATGGGCTGCATGTACTCAACGCTCTGCCATACTCCTTTCGATGGCTGCCTGAGCCTCTGTACGTGCCTCTCACACCACACGCACCATCTCTATTGCTCCACAGCACCTCAGATCTTTAAATAGGATGAGAACCCTCTTCTCAGTAGTTTATAAGAGTCCTAACAAGGCTCTTTCTCCTAATATGAGTCAAACACGATCTTGATGGAGTCTTGGAATGTTTTTCAATCTTCAGATCATGACCGCGCCCTCCATGGCTACTGGATCCTGTGATCCACATGCAACTCCCATAGATCTCTTGGATTATCATAATCCAAGCTCAAATAGAAAATCCTATCCTATTTTGTTCGCCTTCGTCGAGCTGGCTTTATCAAAGGTCGAGTTGGCTCGACTACGTCTCACTCAAATACCTACTTTTTATCTGCCTGAGAGGACTAGCTTGACTGTGGTTCAAGCTGGCTCGATCCCAGCCCGAGTCGACTCAACCCCATATCCGAGCCAGCCCGACTGCTTGCTGATATTGATTCTCTTCTTGCTGTGGATCGAATTCAAGGAGTCAAATCTTAACACCCTATTGTTCCGATGATTGTTGGACAATGATAAACTAATGGGACTCAATTTTGATAGCCAGAATCGAAAGTTGAAAATCATCCTGAAACATGAATGGATTCTATACATTTTGATAGATCCAGCACCCGAGGAGCTAGCTCCGAATGCTAGAGGTATGGTCCGAGATACTTATCAGAAGTGGCTCAACGATCGCACCATCATTCGATGCATTATGCTAGTGACAATGAATGATGAGTTCAATCGTAGATTTAAAAATGCCCAGTCAAATGATATGCTTCAAATGTTAAACAAGTCCTTTGGCATGCCTAATGATGTTGAGAGGTATAAGACTAGTTGTGCCATTTTCAACACTAGGATGAGGGATGGGGTGTCAGTCACCGATCATGTATTATATATGATCGAGATGATTGAGCACCTTAGTAAGCTGAACATTTTCTTGCATGAGCAACTTGGGAAGGATATGATATTGAACTCTCACGCAGGATTTTTAAAATGCATTTTTAAAATTTTTTTGAATTATGTTATAGTAGAAGCTAGAATTAATCTAAAATTAATTTACTACATGCATTGATCTAATCATAAAATCTTACTCAAGATCTAGACATATCAGTATGTAATAGAAAATTAAATGCATAAGGTTACACTACTATAAAAAAGAAATATGACAGTGGTTCATAATCGCTGTCGTAGCCCAAAAAATCGCTACCATAGGCTATGACAGCAGTTTTCTAACCGCTGCCACTACGGCCATCACCGTAGCTCTATGGCAGCGATTGTTTGACCATTGTTGTAGCTCTATGGCAACGATTTAAAGTCTATGATAGTGATTTATAAACTATTGCAATAGATCGATCTATAGCAGTGATTATATAATCGCTGCCATAGGTTATCTATGGCAGCGGTTACATAACCGCTGCCATAGATAATCTATAGCAGCAATTTTTTAACCGCTATCATAGATCTAATGCAGTAGTTGGCATTGTTAGCATCATGGATCTATGGCAGCGGTTAGCATGGATATGACAGCGATTATAAAATCACTGCCATAGATCTTTTTATAATTAAAAAAATAAAATTTTTATTTTTTTATATATTTTATCTGATAAATATAGATATATAATACAAAAAAATATAATAAACATAAAAATTATTCTGAAATGCTAAAATTTTATTATCGAATAAAATTTATTGTAATATTTTTTTAAAAAAAATAAAATACATCAAAAATTTTCTAAATCTACATCACAGAAGCTGGAGCTAGAGCTGAAGCCGGAGCTGGAGCTAGAGCTGGTGCTGAGTTGGAGCTAAAATATGGGCCAATATATTCTCGAAGTTTGTGACTCTAAATCGTATGCTGAGATGGATGGAGTATGCTCCGATTGCTCCTCGGATGCTGAACTGTGCGTAACTCGTCAAGTGGCAGGGGTGAAAGCTAGATGGCATTTCGATGCCATCATGACCTACAACGTTAATGAACATTAATCAATATAACATGTTGAATAATAATATTAGTATAGCATCAATAAATAGTCTCTAATATTTATACCAAATAGGGGTTCTCTTAGTGGCCGATACGCACGATCTATCGACATGGCACGGCACGGCCTACCGGCATGGCACGATCTACCGATATGGCACACATTTTTTTTAAGCTTTCAAAGATCAGAAGAAAGAGAGCTCTTTGACCAAAATAAGAAAAAAATAAAAAATAAAATTAATAATTAGACTCTAATAATTTATACCAAAATGTTGAAGTCATCGTCTAGTGGCATCTACAATATGGACATCACCATCGCTCTTGACAAATGTGTCTGGGACCTCGACAGTATCAGATAAGTTTTATCCTAGAGGAGCACTTTACATGTATGGTCCAACATCATCATCAACTTCGGTATCATCAAAAATATGCCTAGGCACCATTCTCACAACAACATCCCATTGAGGCTCCAAGGAATCACTAACGTAGAAGACTTGACTAGCTTAGGAGGCAAGTATATACGATTTTTCAGTGTGAAGATGGCATTGCATGTTAACGAGCGTAAAACCACACTCATCAGTCTTCATCCTAGATTGTGATAAGATGTCAAACCAATCGTACTTCATCAATACGATCCTTCTTGTAGAATTATAATCCAAGATGACTATCTTCTCCACCATGCCATAATATTTCAAATCCTCTGTACGAGGCTATGAATCCCTCGAGCTAGCATAACTCCTAATGGTGGTGCTTAACATGATGCCACTATTTTATATTACCATATTTACAGACCTGCTGTGAATATTAAATATGTAGTCGTTAATGACGAGCTGTTTATACTCACGCATGGTATGATTATGGTCCATTGAAAGAGCATGCACTTCAGGGTTCACATCACTGAGTGGTAATCTCTACACCTAATTAAGGAGATGATACCTAATTAGCAAACATGTTCCAATAAGTTGTACCAGAAAAGAATATATAATCGCTTACATGATCTTTGAACCATTTAGAAAATTCGTTGCTATGCATATTTTCTTTCTCCCATATACTTAGAGCGCCATATTTTACTCTTATGATCTTCTTATGTTTGCTGCATGCATAAAAAATAAATTTAGATATAATTAGATATTTTTTTCTAATTATTATGAAATAAATAATGCTGAGTGACTCACCTTATGTACAGCTCAATGACATCACAGTTGAAAAGCAAATAGTGGTATGCCTTATCCCTTTCCTTAATGCTCAAATTAGTGAGGCGGTATGAAGTGGAAAGTCCATCTGGCTGTGGAATGGACTCAAATGCAGGCTCAATTGGCTCATACTAATCATCCTGATTCCTCATTGGCCGATTACGACGTATCTCGAGCTTGTTTAAGTATATGGTACAAAAATTCATACACTCTTGATCTAAATAACCTTCTGCTATAGATCCCTTCGGATGATTCATAATTCTTACATAAGATTTTAGAGTTTGAATATTTCTCTCAGTAGGATACATCCATTGGCAGAACACTGGGCCTCCAAGTGCAACTTCTCCCGCAAGGTGCATGATGAGATGCATCATAACCATGAAAAATGATGATGAAAATATCTTCTTTAGATCATATAATATGGTCACCACCCTTACCTTCATTTTCTTCACATCTTTCTTAAGCAGCCTCTTTACACAAATATCTCTGTAAAAGTTGCAAAGATGAATAATCGCCATTCTAACATTTTTTGGCAATATACGATGAATAGCTATTAAGATCAATTCCTACATCAGTACATGATAATCATGAGTCTTCAATCCCCCAAGTTTGACATCCTTACTATTCACATGCTTTGATATGTTGCTTGAGTATCAATCTAGGATCTTTATGTTCTCCAACACATGAAAAAATATGGATCGCTCGGAGGCATTCATAACAAAGCATGCATGAGAAAGCCTCCACTGTTCTTCCCCTACCAGCTTTGAATGGAGTGATCTTCTAATACCCCATTCTTTCAAGTCAAGTTAGGAATTCAAGTCATCCTTGGTCTTATTCTTGATATTCAAGATTGTTGCCAAAAGAAACTCACACACATTCTTTTCAATATGCATTACATCTAAGTAGTGGTGCAATAAGTTAGTCTCCTAATATGGCAAGTCAAAGAAGATGCTCTTTTTCCTCCAATTAAAGTGTGTGTCATCTTTCTTTGATCGACGCTTCCTTTTTTAACACCAATTAGATAACCTTTCCCAAATTCAACACTAAGACAATCCAACTCTCTAAGTACTTCACTCCTAGATATCCGGGCAGGCACCTCACCTTCTTCAATAGTGCCATCAAAGGAGTGTGCATCCCTTCTGTATGGATGGTTTCGACGGAGAAAACATCGATGCCCCATATAGCTAAAGCTCCTCCAATGTGTCAACCTTATAGATTGGGTGTTTCTTCCATAGATCGAGCATGCTAGCTCACCTTTGGTGCTCCAACCCGATATTAGGGCATAGGCTGAAAAGTCATTTATTATCTATAAAAGCATTGCGCGCATGGAGAATGACTCATTCAGCAAAGCATCAATAGTTGAAATACCTTGAATGCTCCATAACTATTTCAACTCGGTAATAAGAGGCTGCAAATAAACATCAATGTCATTACCTACCTCCATCGATCCAGGGATGAGCACTATCATGAAAACAAAGGATTTTTTCATACACATCCATGGTGGGAGGTTGTAAACATGAATAAATACTGGCTATACACTATGGGCAGTATTCATATGCTTGAATGGATTAAAATCATCGTACGACAAGTCCAACCTCACATTACATATCTCTTGTGCGAAGTTGGGATGTAATTCATTAAACTTCTGCCATGCCTCTCCATCGGTTGGATGCCTCAATGCATCATCTTTTGTTTGATCCTCTTCATGCCATCTCATTTTCTTCGATGTCCTTACTGATATAAATAACTTTTATAGTCTCGAAATCAAAGAAAAGTGCCATATTAACTTTTGAGGTATACGAGTCGATGTGCCGTCTTTATTTTATTTTCATCTTGATACACCGTACCTCATGCACTCATTGCGATTGACATCCCCCTCCCAATAGAGCATGCAATTATTGGGACATGTATGTATCTTGGTATAAGTAAAGCCTAGCTGTTCAATAATCTTCAATGCCTCATAATTATTCTTTGAAATTCGTACATCATCTAAAAGAATATCCTTTAAAAGCTCTAGTATGCAATTCACTCCATTATTACTGAATCCATTGGAGCACTTCGCATGATACAACTGGATTAAGAACTCAAGTTTCGCCATCTTTTCACATCTGAGATATAATGGAACATTAGCATCCTCTATCAACATATGAATCTTCTCCACATCCTCACTGTTTGTTATTCGACCAATCATAGGATCAGACATGGATGTAGATGCACCATCATTATGGCCAACAAATAAAAAAATATCACGAACCATTTGTTTCACTCCCCTTTTAGGTTGATCACCTCCTTGCGGCCTACCCTCACCATGTTGGTCCCAATAAATTTTATAACCAACTTTAAAGCCATAAATAGTGAGGTGATCATTGACATCTTGACGAGGTAGCCACGGTCCACCCATAAATTTTTTACAAGGATATTGGATCAATCCATGGTCTTCAAATTTCTCTATAGCATAATCAAAAAAATTTTGAAGTCCGGCCTTATATTCTGACGAGAGCCTACTAAACTTTATCCACCCCTTATCCATTTTAAAAATGATGATACTGCAAGTAAATCATGTATGAAACTCAGATTAAATATCATTTTTAGATATACAATAAATGCATCCTATCACCAGCTAATAGGTAAAGATAGATCCTATTCCATTCAGAAATTACATTAATTCTATAGATTCATTACAGTAATCAAATGATATGCAACAGGGATCGAATAAAATTTTGGCAGCATTTTTCCTTAGTTCTCCCATGTAGGAAGAACAAAAGAAAAATACTGTCCAAAATTTTATTCAAAATTCTTAGCATACCATTTGATTACTGTAATTATCTATAAAATTATTTGTAAGTTTTAAACTATCCATATTGGATAATCAATTGATCATTATACATAATTCTCTAATCCGTATAATTACATATAATTATATGGATATCGAAGATTATGTACACTAATCAATTGACAGGTCTATCATTATGCAATGCAATAAATAAAAGCAACAAGATATAAATATCTAAAAAATATTATACAATAAATTCTATAACATGAATTACATTCATAAATAATTAATGATGGTGGCGAGGTCGGATCCCTCTTGTCCTCTCTCAAGTACAGATCTATCGGATATTCAGATTTGGATCCAGTAATAGTAATTAAAATTGAATTCAGATCTGAATATCTAAATTCTGATCCAAATCCAATCCATTGTAGATCTAATCCATAGCCACCGACATGGCATAACCTAAGGCTACCGCCATAGCACGGCCCAAAAACTACGGCATACAGATAATTATAATATTTATAATAAATATTTATTATAAATCATAACCTAAGGCTACCGCCATAGCACGGCCCAAAAACTATGGCATACAGATAATTATAATATTTATAATAAATATTTATAATATTTATTATAAATATTCTATAAATTATTATAAATATATATAATTAATAAATAATACTATAAAAAAAATTTTAAAAATATACCTACGGCTATAGAGAGCGAGATCGGATACCGAAAGCTTCGAGGGTCATCCGACGAATGACAACTAGAAGGAGGACGACGGTACTAGAGGTAATCCTATGCAACGAAAAGTAAAAATAAGATAGTGAGATAGAAAAGCTAGAAAAAAAGAGAAAAGAGAGAGAGCAAGGGCGGTCGAAGATGGGGGCCAGGGGCATAGTGATGAGGAGGCCGAAGGAGGCTTCGCACTCGATCGGGGGAGGGTCAGAATGGTGGTGGTGGTGGGGTGGGATTTCACGATGGCCGAAGGAGGGTGGAGGGGCTCATCGGAAGAGGGGTTTGGTTTCGCACTGGGGTGGAGGAGGATAGAGTGTGGGGGAGGGATTTCATGGGGGACTGATGGAGGATCGAGGGTGGATGGAGGTTCATTGGAGGGGTTTCACAGGGGGCTGAGGGAGGGTCGGATGGGAGTTTGCCAGAGGTGGGATTCGCTAGGGATCGAGGGAGGGTTTGATGGGGGCCGGGGGGTGGGGTTTCATGGGGGGCCGAGCGAGGGTGGAGGGGAGTTCACCGGAGGGGGAGGTGTTTCACGGGAGCCGAGGGAGGGTCGGATGGAGGTTCGCCAGAGGGAGATTTTGCTGGGGGTTGAGGGAGGGTCGGGTGGGGGGTGGCGAGTGGCGGAGAGGGGCGGTCGGAGATGGGGGGCCGAAGGGGGAGGGGGAAAGAGGGGCGGCATCGATCGAGGGGGAAGAAGGGCCAATGTCGGTCGGGGGGGCGGAGGGGCGACGCCCGTCGGAGGGAAGGAGCCTCACCAACGATGAAGTGGAGGAGAGAGAGAGATCGAGCACTTATGGAAGGAAAGAAAAAATTTAAAATTTTTTAACCTAACCTATGACAGTGGTTATCGAATCGCTGCCATAAATCTACAGTAGCGGTTATCCAAAATCACTACCATAGGTTGAAAATAATTTTTTTTATTTTTTCTCTAAATATTATATAATTTTAAAATTTAATATCTATTTTTATTATTCATTATCTAAATAATTATCATTAGAGTATCATCGCAAAAGATCGCCTCGATCCGATGGCCCTAGCTTCATCGATCAGAAAAATTTGATTTCGACGATCATGAACGATGATGCACTGATCTAATAGATGGAGACTTCCGATGAATCAAAAAACCTACAATGATGATCTCAATAATATTTATAGCATACTATCAAAGTTTTACTTCAATCGAATATCATTATCATGATCAATTTAGTATAAAATAATTTCGATCGTTAAATTAAAAACAAGCGATCAAAGGATTAAATGATGTTTGATTATGAGATAATTTTTTAGTTAAATGATCTTTGTTATAATTTTAAATATTTTATATGGTGATGATAGTAAAATTTAAATCATTTTCGTATAAATTGTTCATGTTAAGCAGATATTGCAAAAATACGAGCATAACAACCAATGAAGTTTCAGAATAATTATCAGAAGATGTATAGTTTTAGATCGTTCTTCATCTCATGAGTTGAATTTTATAATCATCATCATAAAAAATAATTAAAGTAGTAGCCAAGATCATTTATAAAAAAAATTATCTCATAATTGGATAGCATTTGGTCCTTTGATCACTCGTTTATCATTTAACGATCGAAACTAATCTATACTAAATTGACTAGGATAACGATATCTGATTGAAGTAAAATTTTGATAGTATGCTACAAACATCACCGAAATCATCATTGTAGGTTTTTGGATCCATCGAAGGTCTCCATCTATCAGATCATCGCACCATCGTTCGTGATCGTTGAAATCAAATTTTTTTTATCGACGAAGCTAGGGCCATCGGATCAAGGCGATCTTTTGTGACGATACTCTAATGATAATTATTTAGATAATGAATGATAAAGATGAATATTAAATTTTAAAATATTATAATATTTTAAAAAAATATATGGCAGCGGTTACAATTAACCGCTGCCATAAATCAGCTTATAGCAATGGTTCATAATAACCACTGCTATATGTCTGACTTATGATAGCAGTTACAATGAACCACTACTATAGATCGATCTATAGCAGCAGTTTTTAGAAACCGCTGCTATAGATCCGACTTATGGTAGCAGTTTTTGATAACCGTTGCTATATGTCGGACCTATAGCAGCGGTTACATAAACTGCTGCCATAGATTCAACCTATGGTAGCGGTTAATAAAAATCACTGTTATAGGTTCTATGGTAGTGGTTTCGAAAATCGCTGCTACAGTATGCATTGCCATAGGTCATTTTTGTAGTAGTGTTAGTAAATCATATCAACTAACCTACTCGTGCTCAGAACATGATACCTAGATGTGGGTAGCTGACCTTCACGATCTGAATCCACCAAAAGAACCTCTGATATTGCACTACAACCGCACACATGTCTGGTCTCTATGGTTGGTCTACATAGAGCTTCTAGTTCTGATTAGCTCCATCAGAGTGCAAGCTCCTCACCAGGGCCTTTGACGGCTGATCTCGATCAATTTAATCGATCACCTTCTTTCTGATATCCTGGATGCTCCAAAAAAATTAGATCATGTACATTGGAGGATGATGAGGTAGTGGTGAAAATCTAGTGGTGATCGGGCACTCACAACGTTCAATCTCTCCACCCGAACCCAAAGTCTCAAATCTAGGGTTTTGCACACACCAAAAATCCTGATTACCGAAAACTCTCTCATGCCTTCTCTTTTTGGAATTTTATCATGAAACTAATTTTTATGGAAAGGAGACTTTCCTATCTATAGGAACCCCACTTAGATCACATCTAAGAGGACATCCAAGTGAAAAGAAAAAAAATAATTAGCATAAGAAAAGGAAGATGGCATAAGAGACACTCACCCTCTCTCCCTGGACTTTTCCATGCACTGGACAAACCCTTCTCTATTTTTCTTTCTTAGAAGTCCCTCACATAGCCTCTAACCTCCTCTCTTGTACGCACAAAAAAAAAACTCATTTTAATGTGCGTGATATAGAGGTGAAAATGCATGGAAAGGATAAGGTGCGTTGGTTGAACTTGTTTCAACCAATCGCCTTAATTCAAACTCAAATTCCTTCTTATCATTTTCCAATGCACAAACCAGGTATTTGATGTATAGAAGGACTCTCCTTCTACATGCCCACACTGAAACAAAGCCACAAAAAAATTCATGTAACAATTCATGGGCATGGAGATAAGGATGAGAGGGAGTTGGAAAGTTTCAAACAAACCAACCAACTCAAGTTGAATTCAAAATTCAACTTAAATCCAATCTGATCCAACACTTGGACCATGTCAACATGAGAAAGAAGGAAGGTGCAAACTTCTTTTGGGCATGACAAACTTGCATGCAAATTCTAAATTTGCATGAGAGAGTGTGTGGTCTAACTAGGGTGGCGCAGGGAGAAGGATGTTTAAAATTCAAATATAATTTGATCCATTCAAATTGGTTTCAACCAAATCAATTTAACTAGATCAAATTAGACTAAGACAAATCTAATCAAATTAGGCTTAACCCAAATCAATTAAATTCTAATCAAATTAGAAATTAATTAGATTCAGATCCTGATCAAATCAGGATCAAATCTCCCATAGCGATTAAGTCATCATATAACCTAATCAGGTCAAACCTAATCGAATCCAATTCGATCAGATTTGATCGAATTCTCATTGCTCCATTAAATTAAGCTAATCAATAATTAAATTTTTAATTAATTCTTCAATAAACATAGAGTCGCAATCGAATGGGAGTCTGGGCAATAGAGTCCCATCTATATGAAACTCTTGAAGAGTTCCAAACTAGTGGAACTCTTGAACCCAGTGTCCTAAATGAATGAAACTCACGATCACAGAGTCATAGATCAGTGAGACTCTTGATCAGAGAGTTCTAGATGAGTAGAACTCAGAGTTTCAGTCCACTAGGACTCTTTGTCATAGAGTTCTAGTCTAGTGAAATTCTTGACCATAGAGTCCCAGATCATCAAGACTCTCAATCAGAGAGTCTCGGACAAGTAGGACTCAAAGTCCTAGTTCAGTGAGACTCTTGATCATAGAGTCTCAGTGTAATGGAATTCTTGACCATAGAGTTCTAGGTCATCGAGACTCAATATCAGCCATCAGATCAGGTAGAAACTATGAGCTCAGGTATGGTGCTCTTAAGCCTTTGAAGTAGGTGAAAAGAGAGTAATGAGCAAATAGAATCAACCATCAAAAAGCTTTGGCAAATGCTTTAGAAGAGCTAACTTGGATTTTGTCAGAAGAGCCAACCCGAGCTGTAGAAGAGCTGACCCAAGTAAAAGTCGAGCTGGCTCGAACCCTAAGAGAGCCGGCTCGAACAGAAGTCCAGAAAGCATATTTAGCTGATATGCTAGAAGAACTGGCTCGATTCATGCTAGAGCTAGCTCGAGTGGAAGCCAAGCTGGCTCGAACCTTAAGAGAGCTAGCTCTAGCAGCAGAACAGAGAGTTATGATTCTGGCTCTTGCAGGAGACATCACCGTCGAGCCGACCCGATTGTTGATCAAGCTGGCTCGAGCAGTGAACAGAATAGAACATAGTTTTTATTCTGGCCTAGGATTGGGTTTAATTCTAGAAACTTAGGGTCTTGGTTTGTAAGATCCTAAGGGGGCTAACCTATGGATTGGATTGGGATTTATCCAATGGGTGTGTGCATGGAAGACATTGGTGTACATGAGCTCAGGGAGTTAATCACATTAGGTTAGCTAAGAAAGTTTTTTTAGGTTGGATCTTATTTGATCAGGTATATACACTCTATACTTAGTTTTATAAACTAAGCATAGAATCAATACAAGCCTTTTCTCCTTGAAAATCTCTCTTCCTCTCTCATTCTCTCCCCTCTCTCCATGCCTAGGGTTTGCTAGGGTTTCAACAGAATAGCCATCCCTTCTCTCAATCATCGAGTAGTAAGGTTTATTCCCAATAGATTGATATCAGAGTAGCCATCTGGTTACAATAATTGGCATCAGAACCAGGTTTTAGATCTGATGGAGAAAAGGTTAAAGCTTCGCTTGGGGTTATGGTAAGGTGCTGAACAAATCCCTTTGAACATAGTTTATTCTCTTTTGTATTTGGTTATTGGAATCTGATTGAGATGGCATTGAGTACCATCAAGGTGGACTTTGGAAAGTTTGATGGCAAGAATAACTTCAGCCTTTGGCAGTAAAGGATGACGGATCTGCTAGTGCAGAATAAAATCTATAAGGTCTTGACTCGCAAAAGATCAGAAAAGATTTCTATTGAAGAGTGGGAGAAACTTGAAAAGATAGCCTTCAGTATAATTTGTATGTGCCTCGCTGATGAAGTTCTACTGAAGATTAATATGAAAACCACATAGAAGAAACTTTGGCAGAAACTAGAGAACACATATATGGACAAGAACATGATAAATAAGCTATGGTTGAAGAAGCAGCTGTACAGTTTGCAGATGCCCAAAGGAGGAGACCTAGTTTTCCACATCTAAAAATTCAATCAAGTTTGCTCGGATGTTATGAGGCTTGATATGAAGATTGATGAGGAGAATAGAGCTCTCCTATTATTGTGTTCACTGCCAGCAGCATATGATGGTCTCATTACTACTTTGGTGTATGAAAAGAAAATATTAAATTTTGAGAAAGTGGTTGGAGTTCTTAGGTCTAACGAGCAGCGAGAGAGGCTAGCTAGAGAAAATTCTAATTTAAAGGTACTTTCTATGAATGAGAGCCAAGGAAGGCCTAAGGAGAGGATTCGAGATAAATCTAAGGATATATCAAATTCTCAAAAAAATCAAAAGACTTGAAAATGTTATAAGTATCATCAACCTGATCATATTAGAAGAAATTGCCCACTTTTGAAGAATGAAAAGGAAAAAAGCACTTCTAAGGATGGATCGACTAGCGGGAGTGATGCTCTATCATCTGAAGATAGTGGAGAAGATATACTGATAGTATCAGATGAAGTCATAGAGTTGGATAGCCACTGGACATTGGATTCAGCATGTTTCCACCATTATACTACACATCGGGAGTGGTTCTCATCTTATGAAAGATCCGATGGAGGGAGTGTAAGTGTTGGAGATCATCACCGATGAAAGTTGCTGGTGTTGGTATAGTCAGAGTGAGGATGTATGATGGCATCATATGAACACTCAGTAATATGAAGCATGTACCAGAACTGAAGAAGAACTTGATATCCTTGGGTTACTTAGAAGAATAGAGATATGCTTTCAGTTATCAGCCAGGCAATAGGTGTTTGAGGATTTCCAAGGGCGCATTGGTGGTGATGAAAGGAAAAAGATTGAGCAACAACCTATACAGGATGGAGGACTCAGTGGTTATAGATAGTGTGGAGGTGTCTATAGCAGCACAGGAGGAGCAACTAGCCTACAAGCTATGGCATTATCATATGGATCACTTGAGTAATAGGGGGCTCACAGAGTTGAGTAGGAGAGGTCTGATTTCAGTAGTAAAAAAAGAAGGAGATGACATATGTGAGCCCTGTATCTACAGCAAACAATATAGAGTTACATTTGCTAGTAGTACCAAGCAGAGTAAAGCTATTTTGGAGCTTGTTCACTCAGACGTATGGGGACCAGCACCCATTGCATCTCAAGGTGGAGCGAGATATTTTATCATCTTTTTAGATGATTTCTTCAGAAAGGTATGGATCTATCTGATGAGGAAAAAATCAGATATTTTTGCTTGATTTAAGATTTGAAGAGCTGAAGTAGAGAAGAAAATAAAGCAGCCAATGAAGTATTTGAGGTCTGATAATGGAGGAGAATATACTAGCCTAGCATTCAAGAGATACTATAAGAAAAATGAAATAAAATATAATTACATAGTGAAAATGATCCCTCAGCAAAACGGTGTTGTGGAAAGGATGAATCGGACATTGACAGAGAAGGCCAGAAGCTTAAGGCTGCAGGCATCACTGTCCAAATTATTTTGGGATAATGATCTTATTTATGCATGTTTTCTTATGAATAGGTCTTCCTATAGAAAATTGAATGGAGGACTTCCAGAGGTTGTCTGAAGTGGAAAGAAGGTGGAGCTTGGCCACCTAAAGGTGTTCAGCTATCCTGCATCTACTTTGGTAGAAGAAGCCAACAGAAGTAAGTTGAACCCAAAGTCATAGAAGATGATATTCATCAAATTTTCATGAGATGTGAAGGATTTCTTGCTATGAGATTCATATTCCTAGAGGTGTATCATCAGTCAGAATGTGATATTTGATGAAAAGAGCATCATATTGAAGCTGGAAAGAGCAGATGGAGTTGTGAAGATAATACAGGATGGCATGGGAAAGCTTTCGGATACAGGTGATTTGCCCTTAACATCAACCTTAGATCGTGTTCAGTTTAAGATGAAGTTAGGCAGGCATGGTGATACACCTATGAAGGACCAACATAGAAAGCGATCTATCCTAGAAGAAGTACAGAGGCAGCCACAGGCAGCAGACTTGCAGGATACTACAAGAAGAGTGACACTGCACAAGTTGAAGTGCACTATTCATAAACCGATGCGATATGACATTAATGAGACTATCTCCTATGCTCTCATCACTGTCAATGGAGATCTAGAGAGTTTTGAGGAGGCCATGCAGAGTTCAGATTAGGAGTCATGGATGCAGGCCATGATGGAAGAGATGGAGTCTCTCAGAAAGAACCAGACATGTTAGCTGGTGGATCTACCGGATGATGCTCGACCCATTGGCTCCAAATGAATTTTCACCAAAAAAAGGCACCTTCAGAGCAAGGTGGAGTGAGGTACAAGGCTAGGCTAGTAGCCAAAGGATACTCACAGAGAGAAAGAATTGATTACTCAGAAGTCTTCTCTTCGGTTGTCAGACATACGTCCATCAAGGTGATGTTGAGCATAGTTGCTACTCATGATTGGGAACTGGAGCAAATGGATGTTAAGACAGCATTCCTCCATGAAAACTTAGAGGAGAACATATATATATGGAGCATCCACAGGACTTCAGAAAGCCTAGGTCAGAGGAAGAGGTCTATTTACTGAAAAAATCGCTATACGGATTGAAGCAGTCTTCTAGACAGTGGTATAAGTGGTTTGACACTTATGTGAGAAGTATTGGATTTTTCAGTGCAATCATGACTCATGTGTATATGTGAGATCTCTGAAAGATGGATCTTGGTTATACTTACTCTTGTATGTAGATGACATACTAATAGCATGCAAGAGTAAGAAAGTAGTGTAGGAGTTGAAGAAAGCTTTATCTCAGGACTTTAAAATGAAGGACTTGGGGCCTACGAAGAAGATTCTTAGTATGAAAATTATCAAAGACAGAACTAAGAGGCTGCTGCATCTATCTTAAGGAGGATACATCAAGAAGATCTTAGAGAGGTTTAGTATGAAGAATGCTAAACCGGCAGAGCTACCACTTGCTAGGCATGTTAGACTCTCTAAGACCATGTCACCACAGACTGAGATAGACGTTTAGGAAATGGAAAAGGTTCCATATGCTTCTGGTGTGGAAAATATTATGTACTCTATAGTATGTTGTAGGCCAGATTTAGCCCATGCAATGAGTCAGGTGAGTAGGTTTATGGCTCAGCCTGGAAAAGAGTACTGGAGAGCACTGAAGGATATCTTCAGATACTTGGCAGGTTCAGTTGGGATCAGCATCTACTATGATCAGTGAGAAGGTGCTAAGGAATATCCTAACATGTCTAAGGAAGCTCAAGGGCTAATAGGGGGATTTATGGATGCAGATTTTGGTGGAGATGTGGATACGCGACGTTCGACTATAGGTTTTGTATTCAACTAGCATGAAGATCCAGTCTCATGGAGATCTTGCTTACAATCAATTACAATCTTGTCCACTACTGAAGTGGAGTACATTGGCATCATGGAGGCAGCGAAGGAAGTATTATGGTTGAAGGGCTTGGCGCTGGAGATGGGATTTCCACAAGATGCAGTTAGGATGTATTATGACAGTCAGAGTGCTTTGTTGCTTGCATAGAATTCTATATATCATGCGAGGACCGAACACATTGATATCAGATACCACTGGATCAGAGAGCTAGTGGAGGATGGTGAAGTGGAGCTGGTAAAGGTTCACACCAAGAAGAATCCAACTGATGTGCTCATAAAGGTACTTCCATGAAATAGCTTTTATAATTGCATGGTATTGATGGGGTTGTCGGATAGAGTTGAGTTTATAAAAACTTGGAAGCACCAAGATGGAGATTGCGAGCTCGAGTATGGTGCTCTCAAGTCTTGAAAGCAGATGGAAAGAGAGCAAGGAGCGAATGAAATCAACTATTGAAAAGCTTTAATAAATGCTTCAAAAGAGCTGGCTTGGATCCTGTCAGAAGAGCCAGCCTGAGCTGTAGAAGAGCCAGCTCAAGTAGAAGCTGAGCCGGCTCAAACCCTGAGAGAGCCAGCTTGAACAGAAGTCCAAATTACATATCTGGTTGATATGCTGAAATAGCTGACTCGATTCATGCCAGAGCCAGCCTGAGTGGAAGTCGAGCCGATTCAAACCCTGAGAGAGCCGGCTCGAGCAGCAGAATAGAGAGTTGTGATTCAGGCTCTCACAGGAGACATCACCATCGAGCCAATCCGATTGCTAACTGAGCTAGCTCGAGTAGTGAATAGAACAAAACGTAGTTTTTGTTCTGGCCTGGGATTGGATTTAATCCTAAAAACTTAGGACCTTGGTTTGTAAGGTCCTAAGGGGATTAACCTATGGATTGGACTGAGATTTATCCAATGGATGTGTGCAGAGGAGACATGGGTGTACATGGGCTCGGAGAGTGCATCACATTAGATTAGCTAGTAGAGTTTTTTTAGGTTGGATCTTATTTGACCAGATATATATACTCTATATTGAGTTTTGTAAACTAAGCACAAAATCAATACAAACCATTCCTCCCTGAAAATCTCTCTTCCTCTCTAGTTCTCTCTCCTCTCTCCATGCCTAGGGTTTGCTAGGGTTTCAACAGAACAGCCATCCATTTTCTCAAATACTTATTGTTGTTTCCATGATCATCGAGTAGCAAGGATTGTTTCCAATAGATTGGTATTAGAGCGGCCATCTAGTTATAACAAAAACTCCTATTGTGCATGACTCCATAGGTTCAAATTCTAAGTCGGTAGCATAGAAATAATTTCTTATACCAATCGATGTGACTATTTAGCAATGGGACCCGATGTTCAGATAGGTTGAATAGTCGTAATGCAACATTGATGAACCTATGGCATATGATTACCGTATAATTCATCCCCTTGACCTCAATGCTCAAAAGGTGATCTAAGGTTTAACTATCAACCCTAAAATCATCTACAGTATATTTCAAAATTTAGTGTCAATCGTATGGACTACCCCAGTCAAGATTTTGCTAAATTAAAATATAGTGATGCATTTACTCCAATACTTGGAGGGGTCAATCCCATCTTGACTCATGCACCAACTTCATAAGTACTTGACTACACCCAGTAGTCTTCTATCACTGAATTAAAAATTCAGATAGTCCGGTACCTAAGTGCAATGAGTTGCTTGCAAGTCACCATAGTGATCTTAGGTCTAAGAGATACTTATACCCATATCCTTCGTGAGTAACTCTTGATAATAGAGAGCTCCACAGTTGGATCATGTTCAGTGAAATGTATTCCTATGCTTTACCTGCATGCCATACCAGTACTACATACTATATGGTTAAGAAGATAACTAACGTACATGGCATACAACGATCTGTACTTGATACGTTATCATCCTAGGTAACAACATATTATTTGGTCATGAACTAGTTTAAGAACTAAATGATAAATCCTTCTTTATCGAGTCTAAATAATCCTAATAACTTCATCACAGAAGAGTTCATTATAGAAAGATGCACAAAAATGATGAAAATATCAAAATAATAATTTTATTTATTATAATAATTTAAGTATATTTATAATCAACTTAATCATCTACAACATAGATGATTGGCTTTAGGATATATTTTTTAACAACTTTCACTTAGACTAAAGCCATTCAAAATAGTATCGTATATCCATCTTCCATTTATGATGATCAAACTCTTTGATTATAAGGGCTTTAGTAAATGAGTCAGCCATGTTCTTCTTTTCATCGATCTTCTGAAGCTCGACATCACCTTATTCCATGATTTCTTGTACAAGATGGTAGCGATGCAGAATATGCTTGGTGCATTGATGTGCCTTCGGCTTCTTTGCTTGAGCTATAGCTCTAGTGCTATCATAGTATAGCAGAATTAGACCATCCAAGGAGAGTGCCACTCCCAGCTAGCTAATAAACTTTTATAGCCACACAGCTTTCTTCGTAGCATCAGATGTCGCGACATACTCCACCTCGCAGACTGAATCGACCATAGTGTGCTGCTTAGAACTCTCCAAGCAGACTGCTTCACCATTCAAGATAAACACATAATCTGATACATTCTTACTATCATCATGATCTGATTGAAAATTAAAATTAGTATATTTCATAAGTTTTAAGTCAGCATCTCCATAGATGAGCCACTTATGAGGATTGGTGGTGCTCCCAAGTCTTGGGAGGCCACGGAAGGAGTCACGGTGTTGGCTCCAGAGATTCTAGGAGCTTGGTTGATGCTTCGGAGACCTGAGACATAAAGTGAAGCAAAAAATCAAAACTAAAAAATCAAGACTACAGAAAAAAGATTTTATGTAAGTTAGCCGGCTTAGTCCAAAACTGGGTCGGCTAAGTCTCAATGCATAGGCAAAACAAAGAACTGCACGTTCGAAACTGCTGGCACGGTACAAGACTGGGCTAACTCAATTTCAGACTGAGCTATCTCAGTGGAACTTAGCCGGCTCAATGCTGAGACTGAGCCGGCTCAATGCACGGGCAGAGTTATGGGAGGGTCTATTTTGGGCTAGGGTTTGGGTTGATCCTAGGAGTCTTAAGGCCTGATTTAAGAGATCTTAAGGAGGCTAATTCATGTATGAGTTGGGTCTAGATCCAAAGGATGAGAGTATGTGAGACTTAGGCTCGGTGAGTGCTTTCATGTATTGGGTTAGCCAGGGGAGTTTTTTGGTCGGGCCTAATGGCTATGTATAAATACATAGATTGTATTAGGGTTTAAGAATGCTGTGAAATCAATACAGACCTTTTCTTCCTCAACTCTCTTCTTCTCTTCTCTCTAGAGTTGCTGCCCTAGGGTTCTTGAAGAAGCCCTAAAGAAGGGGGGCATCTCCTCCAAGCCCAAGGAGGGAGGCGCCCCATCATAGATCCAGATGGAGGATCGATGGTTTGCTGCCCATAGAGAACATCACAGATTTCTTCAGGTTCATGCTAAAGATCAGAAACTTCCGCAACATGATATTGGTGCTTGTGATGTCAAGGATGATTGGTGTTCGAGTGATATCATGGGTCTACAATTTGGTATCAGAGTTAGGTGATGCCCGGAATGTTATGGATGATAATATGATATCAGAGCTAGATTTTAGAGCTGATGATACATGAAAAGGAGCTAAGTTTCAAAGTCTGATGGTGCATGAAAGGGAAGGAGAAGTCGTACAAGATGAAATCAGAAATCTGCATAAGGATTCTACAGTATGTCTCAAATCTATCTTGTTGTTGCTGTGATTTGGCCAACCGAGAGCAGTGGATTGAAGGTGGAGGTTGAGAGGATTAACGAGAAGGAATTTTCTCGAGGTGGAAGGATTTTATGCATGATTTGTTGATCGATCTTGATGGAAAGACTGTGGTGTATAATGGTTATGTGACAGGCAGAAAATATTGGAGTGCTGCAGTAGTGCTTTCTTGAAGATGTAGGATTGAGAGAGGCTCGACGATGCAATAATCGAGGAAGGTATCTCAGCAGAGAGCATCAGAATTTTCTAGAAAGATGGGCAGTGTGGGGTTGTTGAAGAGAGATTTCCCAAGGGATAATGGTCAAAGGAAAGCTGAAGAAGCGACTATACGTCCTTTGGTGTCAAGAAGGTCGGGAAGTAGTCGGAGATATATTCAGCGGCTCAATCAAAGTATGGATTTGCGAAGCCTTGGAAGTGATGGAGATGGATGATTCATGAAGGTCCAGTAGGTTAGGGTTGGACGGCTATAAAGCAGCATAGAGATGAGTCAGGGAGTGCTAGAGTGCTGCAGGAGCACTTTTCTAGAGGCATGGGGTTGAGAGAGGCTTGGTGGTGCAATAATCGAGGAGTGTATCTCTGTAGAGAGGGTCAGTGGTATCTCAGAGAGATCGGGTGCATGTCTCAGGGAGAGCCAGGGGATCTCAGGGAGCATCAGGAGGTCTCTAGCAGCCAAAAGTATCATGGATCAGGTTTCTTCTATAGAAGCACCAGGGAGAGTCACGATTTAGGTGGAGGATGGTTCTCCGAGTGCAACTAAAGCAATGGCTGGTGTAGGGGTAGAAGAGAAGGACTAGGGTGGAATTTTCTAGGGTTCAGTCATTGGATTCAGAAGAGTTGGATGAGCTCTTGGATTTCGAAGGTATCCACGAGTTACGGAGGTATCCAAGATAGCTTTGAAGAGGGCCACAGAGTGCGGAGGGTTTGAAGGGACAGCAACGGTGTTCGAGGTGCAGCGGCAGGCTCAGTAGTGCAGCATTGAGTGGTTGGCCTCGAGGAATTCGATGACAGAGTTGACTTCTACAGCATCAGATGGACTTCAAATATAGGTCGAGCTCCATAGTGATGGCTTCACAAGTGGAGAGAAAATTTGGCATGAGTTTAGAGCATCGGTGATGTACAGTTTCAGGAGGAGCGGCGTGTGTAGGTAGACAGGCGTAGCTTTGAGAAAATCATGTCAAGTGATACAGCATGTGCTGGTGTAGAAATACTGTAGGTTCTCCAAAAAAGTTTAGAGAAAGTGATGCAGTTGCTAAGCAGAAGGGATCCTATAATTTTAGGATGGTGCCAAGAAGCAAGCACAGGTCTTCAGCGGTGGATCATCCCAAAGGCCTCAAAGATGCATAATAGCTGAAGAGGATTGGTGGAGGTGATGTTTGCACAGGTGTTGTCGAGTGCGTAGGGACAGTAGGATCGTACAGGAGGTCATTGTCGAGGTGTTTGCCAAGGCTTGGGGCACCAAGATGGAGATTGTGAGGATTGGTGGTGCTCCCAAATGGCCATGGGAGGAGTCACGGTGTTAGCTCAGAGATTCCAAGGGCTTGGTTCGTGCTTCGAAGACCTGGGATATAAGGTGAAGCAAGAAACCAAAGCCAGGAAATCAAGACTGTAGAAAGAAGATTTTTTACAGGTTAGCCAGCTTAGTCCAAAACTGGATCAGTTAAGTCTCAGTGCATAGGCAAAATAGAGAGCTGTGCGTTCGGGACTGCTAGCATGGCATAGGACTGGGTCGGCTCAGTTTCAGACGAAGCCGACCTAGTGAAACTTAGCCGACTCAGTGTACGGGCAGAGTTACGCAAGGATCTAATTTGGACTAGGGTCTGGGTTGATCCTAGGGGTCTTAAGACCTGATTTGAGAGGTCTTAAGGATGCCAATTCATGTATGGGTTGGATCTAGATCCAAAGGATGAGAGCATATGAGACTTGCACTCGATGAGTGCTTTCATATATTGGGTTAGCCAGGAAAGTTTTTTGGTCGAGCCTAATAGCTATGTATAAATACATAGGTTGTATTAGGATTTAAGAATGTTATGAAATCAATACAGACCTTTTCTCCCTCAACTCTCTTCTTCTCTTCTCTCTAGAGTTGCCGTCCTAGGGTTCTTGAAGAAGCTCTAGAGAAGGGAGGCGTCTCCCTCAAGCCTAAGGAGGGAGGCACCCCATCATAGATCCAAGTGAAGGATCGATGGTTTGCTGCCCATAGAGAACGTCATAGGTTCCTTCAGGTCCGTACTAAAGATCAGGGACTTCTGCAATATGATATCGGTGCTTGTGATGTCAAGGATGATTTGGTATCAAAGTTAGGTGATGCCTGGAATATTATGGACGACAATACCACTGATCCTTAGTATTTCTTAAATACTTTAGGATTGTCTTTACAACCTTCGAGTGGTTCTCATCCGGATCATACTAGTATCTACTCACTATCCTTAGTGAGTATGCCATATCTAATCTCGTACATGTCATGGCGTGCATAATAGAATCCACTGCCAAAATATATGATATTCTACTTATACGCTCTCTCTCTTGAGGAGTTGTCAGACAATCCTTCTTCTAGAGGATAATTTCATGGTCTATCAAGAGATAGCCCTTTTTAAAATTTGTCATACTGAATCACTTCAGCATAGTATCGATGTACATGAACTGAGATAACCCAAGCAACCTTTTAGATCTATCCCTATAAATCTTCATCCCTAAGATGTAGGAAGCTTCTCCCAAATCCTTCATAGAGAATTGTGATAACAACCAACTCGTTAATCCTTGCAGTACAGGGATGTCATTTTCGATTTAAAGAATGTCATCCACATACAGTATGAGAAATACTATTATAGAACTATTAGCCCATTTATAGATGCAGGGTTTCTCTTCATTCTTAATAAAGTCATATATTCTGATCACTTTATCAAAACGTATGTTCCAACTCTGAGATGCCTGCTTCAATCTATAGATGGATCTCTGAAGCTTGCACACCTTGGACTTGTCTGTGAATGTGAAACCCTCAGGCTGTATCATATACACCTCTTCATCCAGCTTTCCATTTAGGAAAGCTATCTTCACATCATTTGCCAGATCTTATAGTTTAGGTATGCCGCTATCATAAGCATAATCCGAATGGATTTTAGCATTACCATAGAAAAAATATCTCATTATAGTCAATACCATAATACTGATAATATCTCTTGGCAACCAGATGGGCTTTATAGGTCTCCACCTTCCCATATGCATCCCTTTTTCTTTTGAAAATCTACTTACATCTAATGGATTTTATCTCTTCAAGTGGATCAACCAGTGTCCATACACTATTGACCTTTATGGATTTCATTTTGAATTTCATGGCTTTCAGTCATTTATCAGAGTCAGACCTTTGTATAGTATCTATGTAGGTGATCAGATCCTCATCATTCTCAACGAGTTCAATAGGATCACCATCCGAGATCAAGAAATCATAGTATCTGTTTGGTTGATGCGGTGCTCTACTAGATCTCCTCAAAGGTGCCTCTACAATGGGCTCTGAATTTGATCTTATCAAATCTAGTTCTGTAGATTCATTAGAATGTATCGATTCTTCCACCTATCGAACTTTACTAAGTTCAACATTAGAGGCAGTAGTTTCTTTCCTAAGAAACTTTTTTCCAAAAAGACTATCCTATTGCTGATGAATATTTTTTGTTCTTCAGCAAAATAGAAGTAATAACCCCTAGTTTACTTAGGGTACCCTATAAAAAAGCATTTATCGAATCTAGGTCCATGCTTTTCTGGCTGCAAATATTTAATATAAGTCGGACATCTCCAAACCCTAAGGTGAGAGAGTATTGGCCTACGCCCGGTCCATATCTCATATGGAGTCTTTATAATAGACTTGCTCAAAATATTGTTCAAAATAAAATAAGCAATCTCAAGTGCATTCCCTCAGAATGAAATTGATAGACTCGCAAACCCCATCACGGATCAAACCATGTCCAACAAGATTTGATTCCTTCTCTTAGACACACCATTATGCTGTGGTGTTCCAAGAGGGATCCATTATGAGAGAATTTCATTCTCTCCTGGATATGTCAAAAATTTATTGAAAAGGTATTCACCTTCTTGGTCCGACTGAAGAGTTTTAGTATTCTTTTCAAGTTATTTTTCTTCCTTATTTTGATATTGTTTGAACATTTTAAACGAATTAAATTTACTCTTCATAAGATAGATGTACCCATACCTCGATAGGTCATTAGTAAATGTAATGAAGTAGTAATATCCGCTTCTAGCACATGTGTTTATAGGTCCACATACATCAATATATAATAGACCTAGAAGCTCAGTGGCCCGTTCACCTTTTCTAGTAAAAAGTGATTTTATCATCTTACCAAGAAGGCATAGGTATTCAATGATTCACAATCATCGATGTCAAGGATATGCTTTTCGATTAATTTGTTAATCCTATTCTTATTTATATGACTGAGCCTACAGTGCCAAAGATAGGCATTGATGACATTATTTAGTTTTAGATATTTATTTACTATGTATATTACATTAATAGGCTTTAATAAAATATAAATACTATTTCTTAATTATCCTCACATTATTGTAACATCATTCATAATGATATCATAATAATTTTTTTTTAATAACAAATAATAACCATCTTGGGCCAAAAGCCCAACAGATATTATGTTCATCATAAAAGATGGACAATAGTGACTGTCACTTAAAATAATATTATTATTTTTGAAAACAAGCTCAAGAGTTTTCAATGCTAGGACTGAAACTTTACTTCCATCCCCAATATTAAGAAATCTATCATTATTCTCAAATTTTCTATCAATTTAAAGTTCATGCAATGAATTGCATATGTGAATTGGACTCCGGTATCTAATACTCGGATAGATATATCACAAATGGAGAAATTACAAGGTGTTATTATATAACAACCTTGACCAGCAATCTTTTGCTGATTTTTCATATTCAGCCTATTCGGATCAAGAGGACCATTCCTCTTTAGGTCTGCCAGATTAGGATCGACACTAGACCTCTCATATTCAAGTCCTAAATGCTTGTCACTATCCAACAATAAACTGAGCGGACTTACACTAGCCATTCTATTTATCTGAAAAAAAAATATAAGATCATATTAGTACTTGAATTAATTAATCTTAAAGATTTGGACTTTAGTCTAAATGTTCTTCCACTATTTTTAACAAATTGGTAGTCTCTACCTCCAATTCAAGGAATTACACTAACTCCTTAGCGGATACTGGAATCCATATGGACTATAGACGGGCCCAAGGAAAGCTTTGGCCAACCTTTGTGCATCTATAGGTAGGTTAACAATCAATTATTTTTTCAAATAATTTTTAGTATTTTAGATTTTATCCTAGAAGCTAATTCAGTAAGCTATAGGCTCTACTGAAAAGATCTGGTTAGGTCCAACTATTAATATGATTGAGTTCAGTGCATCAAACCAATGATGATCAGGCTTGAGAAAAGCTTTGGCCAACCTGATCACTATTAAGAGAGTGCAACCTAATTATCATATGATGGACGGTAATTCTAATATCCAGATGAACACTAAGTGTAAGGCACCTCCAATGTCTATCCAGAAAGTTGGACTCAATACTATTCACCTTAATGAGAGGCTATGACTCAATTATCCCCATAACATAGTCATTTTTAAGGACCTAATAATTTAGAGGATTTAGGTTACTTGTGATTTAAAGATAGATAGGACACAGACCAAATTTCTTCCACTGACTTCACCAAGTCAAATCCTTCCACTGAATTCACCAAGTCAAGGGGTTTGGACTAGGATCAATTTAGATCCATGGGCACCAAATTCAGTCTTATTGATCGAAATCAATTAAATTGATTTTTAGTGACATGGGTCAGCTTGAATCACTAAGTGATCTAATCAAATCCTAATCAACCATGTCGGCTAGGTAAGTAAGATTAATGGAAGGGATATACCATTAACTCATCAAAGACCGAATCAGTGCGAGTAGCTTCCTGCCTACCAAACTTACCTTAGACACCAACTGATTAATTAGGTTCAATCTGATCAACCTAGTAATTTCGCACTAGACTGCTTAGCCATGAATCAAGTCCATCTTGGTCTAGTTAAAGATATGAACTTATCCAACTATAACTATTGAAGTTGAATCTAGAGTGTCCTTGACCTAATCTAATTCAATATTTGATTAAATTTGATTAATTATTCTAGATTAATCCATTCTTTAACTAATCTTAGATCTAATCTAATTAATGGACCTAATTCAACTAACCTATTAACCCATAACTTATGCAAATATCTTAGAATCTTTAATTCATAATTCTAGATTCTATAGGACAATATTTAATTTTTAATTAAATTTTGAGTTGATGAGATAGGGTTCAGCATTTCAAAAATAATTTTTAAATTTTGAATGATTTTTATTTTTTGTTCACCAAATGAGTTGACTCATTTCATAAATGGGTTAGCTCATTTCATAAACATCAATCTATTGCTAGTTTCATAAAAAAAATAAAATATATAATTAAAATTAAGCTATGAATCACTTTTTAGATCGAATCTAAATATATTTATATTTAATTTTTATATTAAAATAATTTTAATAAAATTATTTTACTATTTATCTTAATGAATTAGTTCACGGTGGCATCCCTACTGCCATAAGGGATCCCCATTGAATGAGAGGAGATGACCTTTAAATCAGATTTATCTCTTATGATCAGATAGCTTGGTGGCTCATTCATCCTTAATTATTAAGCTATCTGGATCTAAAATATATCATATATGTAAGCATTTAATTTTCTAATTAACATATAAACTTGTTGGAAATCATGCAGGATTTTTAGCATGTATTTTTGAAATTTTTTTGAATTATGTTACAGTAGAAGCTAAAATTAATCTAAAATTAATTTACTGCATGTATTGATCTAATCATAAAATCCTACTCAGGATCTAAACATGTCAATATGTAATAAAAAATTAAATGCATAAGATTAGTAAATCATATCAATTAACCTACTTGTGTTCAGAACACGATATCTGTGCATGGATAGCTGACCTCCATGATCTGAATCCATCAAAAGAAGCTCTGATATTGCACTACAATCGCACATATGTTCGGCCTTTATGGTTGATCCATACGTAGCTCCTGGTCCTAACCAGCTCCATCGGAGTACTAGCTCCTCATCAGGACCTTTAACGGTCGATCTCGATCGATCCAATCGATCACCTTCTTTCTAATTTTTTGGATGCTTCAAAAAAATAGATCATGTACATTGGAGGATGATGAGGTAGTGGTGAAAATCTGGTGGTGATCAAGCACTCACAGTGCTCAATCTCTCAACCTGAATCCAAAGTCCCAAATCTAGGGTTTTGCACACACCAAAAACCCTAATTATCGAAAACTCTCTCACACCTTCTCTCTTTGGAATTTTATCATAAAACTAATTTTTATGGAAAGAAGACTTTCCTCTCTATAAGAACCCATCTTAGATCACATCTAAGTAGGCATCCATGTGAAAAGAAAAAAATAATTGGCGTAAGAAAAGGAAGATGGCGCAAAAGACACTCACACTCTCTCCCTGGACTTTTCCATGCATTGGACAAAACCCTTCTTTATTTTTCTCTCTCTCAGATGTCCCTCACGTAGCCTCTCACCTCCTCCCATATGCGTACAAAAAAAACTCATTTTAATGTGCATGATACAAAAGTGAAAATGCATGGAAAGGATAAGGTGCGTTGGTTAAACTTGTTTCAACCAATCGCCTTAATTCAAACTCAAATTTCTTCTTATCCTCTTCTAATGCACAAACCAGGTATTTTTGCTGTATAGAAGAACTCTCCTTCTGTGTGCCCACTTTGAAAAAAAACCATGAAAAAATTCACATAACAATTCATGGGCATGTAGATAAGGATGAGAGGGAGTTGGGAAGTTTCAACCAAACCAACCAACTCAAGTTGAATTCAAAATTCAACTTAAATCCAATCTGATCCAACACTTGGACCATGTCAATATGAGAAAGAAGAAAGGTGTAAACTTCATCTAGGCATGGAAAACTCTCATGCAAATTCTAAATTTGTGTGAGAGAGGGTGTGGTCTAAGTAGGGTGGCGTATGGAAAAGGGTGTTTAAAATTCAAATGTAATTTGACCCATTCAAATTGGTTTCAACCAAAACAATTTAACTAGACCAAATTAGACCAGGTCAAATCTAATCAAATTAATCTTAACCTAAACTAATTAAATTTTAATCAAATTAGAAATTAATTAGATCTAGATCCTTATCAAATTAGGGTCGAATCTCCTATAACGATTAGGTCAACATATAACCTAATCAGGTCAAACCTAATCCAATCTAATTCGATTAGATTTGATCGAATCCTCATCACTTGATCAAATTAACTAATTAGCAATCAAATTACTAATTAATTTTTTAATAAATATAGAGTTTCAATTGGGTGAAAGTCTGGACAACAAAGTCCCATCTATATAAAACTCTTGAAAAGTTCCAAACCAGTGGAACATTTGAACCCAGTATTCCAAATGAATGAAACTCACAATCACAAAGTTTCATACCAGTAAAACTTTTAATTAGAGAGTCCCAAATGAGTAGGACTCAGAGTTCCAGTCCATTAGGACTCTTGGTCATAAAGTTTCAGTCCAGTGGGATTTTTGACCATAAAGTCTCAGGTCATCAGGACTCTCGATCAAAGAGTTCCAGATAAGTATAACTCAGAGTTTCGGTCCAGTGAGACTCTTGGTCATAGAGTTTCAATCCAGTAAGACTCTTGACTATAGAGTTCTAGGTCATTGAGACTCAATATCAGCCATTAGATCAGGTAGGAACTTCTATTATGTGTGATCCCGTAGATTTGAATCTTAAGTCGGTAGCACAAGAACTAATTTTTTATATCAATCAATATGATCATCTAGCAATGATACTCGACATCTGGATAGATCGAATAGTCACAATGCAACATTGATGTGATCTCAATGCTCAAAAGATGACCTATAATTTAACTGTCAATCCTAAAAATCATCTATAATATATTTCAAAATTTAGTGTCCATTGTATGGACTATCCCGATCGAGATTTTGCTAAATTGAAATACAGTGATGCGCTTACTCCAACACTTGGAGGGATCAATCCCATCTTGACTCATGCACCAACTTCATAAGTACTTGACTACATCTAGTAGCCTTCCATCACTGAATTAAAAATTCAAATAGTTCGGTACCTAAGTGCAGTAAGTTGCTTGCAAGTCACCATGGTGATCTCAGATCTAAGAGATACTTATACCCATATCCTTTGCGAGTAACTCTTGATAGTAGAGAGCTCCACAGTTGGGTCACGTTTAATAAAATGCATCCCTACACTTCACTTGCATGTCATACCAATACTACATACTCCTTGGTTAAGAGGACAACCAACGTGGCATGCAATGACCTACACTTGATATGTTGTCGCCCTAGGTAACGACGTATCATTTGATCGTGAACTAGTTTAAAGACTAAACGATAAATCCTTCTTTGTTGAGTCTAAATAATCCTAAGTACTTCATCATAGAAGAGTTCATTATAGAAAGATGCACAAAAATGATGAAAATATCAAAATAATAATTTTATTTATTATAATAATTTAAGTATATTTATAATCAGCTCAACCATCTATAACCTAAATGATTGGCTTTAGGATATATTTTTCAACATGTCAGTCATTGATCATGTATTGTACATGATCAAGATGATTGAGTGCCTTAGTAAGCTAGGCTTTTTCTTACATGAGCAGCTTGGGAAGGATGCGATACTGAACTCTTTACACAAGTCCTTTCTTCCTTTCCTTACTTATTTCAGAATGACAAAACCTACAGTTAACTACCATGGTTTGCTGGAGTTACTGCAGAACTTTGAGAAGAATCACCAGCTCCATAAGGAGTCAATGAATTTAGTGGAAGGATCTTCTTCTGATCATCGATCCTTTAAAAATAAAATAAAAAAAAGAGGAATAAAAAGGTGCAGCCACATGCTGGGATGTTTGCACAAGATCAGATCAAGAAGTCCAAGTCCAACCAGAGCCAAGTGAAGTGCTTCTTTTGTAAGAAGTAAGAGTACTGAAAGAAAAATTATCCTCAGTGTATTGCCTCTCTGAATCCGAATAGATTGAGGAAGAAGCAAGTAGTTATTGGGCAAGATAATTATATGATAACACCTTGCAACTTCTCAATATATGATACTACTACTTGGGTATTAGATACCGAAAGCCCTTATCATATTTGTAATTCGATATAGGATTTGCAGGTTAGTAAAAGATTTGATGAAGGTGAAAGGTTCTTGAACGTTGGAGATGGAAGATAAGTTTTAGTTCTAGCTTTAGAAATCATGAACCTTATAATCAATTTTCATAAAGTTAT
The DNA here is from genome assembly GCA_006176705.1 of Cocos nucifera. Classification (NCBI taxonomy): domain Eukaryota; kingdom Viridiplantae; phylum Streptophyta; class Magnoliopsida; order Arecales; family Arecaceae; genus Cocos; species Cocos nucifera. Next base: position 469,194 of record QRFJ01002221.1, on the reverse strand, counting down.
TCTTTATGAATGTCACTATTGTCCAAACTTTTTGTTGAATATTATCTCTATAGACCTTCTAGCCAAAAATAGTTATAAATTTTTAATAAAAAAATTATAATATCATTTTGAATGGTGCTTTGATTTTTGTTGGATAATTGAATAATGGTATTTATATTTTATCATAGCCTGTTAATATAGTTCAATCCTCTGATAAATATTCTAGAATAAATGATGTGTCAAATGTTTATGTTTGGCACTGTAGGCTATGTTATATTAACAAGAATAGAATAAATAGGTTGGCTCAAGAAGAAATTCTTGAAGTCAATGATTGTGAATCACTTTTGACATGTGAGTTCTATCTTCTTGGTAAGATGACCAGGTCATCTTTTATTGAAAAAAGTAAGCGAGCTAGTGAACTCTTAAGTCTAGTACATTCTGATGTATCTGGATCCATGAGCTTAAGTGCTAGAGGTAGATATTTCTACTTCATAACTTTTACAGATGATCTATCGAGGTATGGGTACATCTACCTAATGAAACATAAGTTGGAGTTGTTTGAAATGTTTAAACTATTTCGTAATGAGGTAGAAAAGCAAACAAGGAAGAGTATTAAAACTTTTTTATTTGATCAAGAGGGTGAGTACCTTTTTAGTGAGTTTTTAATATATCTAAGGAAGAATGAAATTCTCTTCCAATAGTCTCCTCCTTGAAGACCATAGCATAATAGTGTATCTGAAAGGAGGAATTGGATCTTATTAGATATGGTTCAATCCATGATGGAATTTATCGATCTGTCAATCTTCTTTTGAAGATATGCACTCGAGTTGACTTGTTTCGTTCTAAATAGGATTTCAAGTAAGTTTGTAGCTAAAACACCATATAAGATATGGACATGACGTAAACCAGTACTCTGACATCTTAGAATTTGGGGGTGTCTGGCTTATGTCAAATGTTTAGTAACGGACAAGCTTAAACCTAGGTCCAACAAATATAATTTTATAGAGTATCCAAAAGAGACCAAAGGATATTATTTTTACTTAGCTGATGAATAAAAAAAGTTTGTTAGCCTTAAGGTAGTCTTTTTAGAAAAGAAGTTCTTTAATGAAAGAACTAATGCCTCTAAGGTCGAACTAGAAGAAGTTTGGTAGGTGAAAAATCTAACATAAGTAGCTGAACTTGAATTAGAATTGATTAGATCAAACCCAGAGCCTAATGAACCTATACCCTTAAAGCGGTCTGGTAGAGTACCACGTCAGTCAGATAGATACTATGATTTCTTAGTCTGGGATAGTGATCCTATCAAACTCGATGAGAATGATGAGAACCCGATCACCTATATGGATGTAATGCAAAGATTTGATTCTGAGAAATGGCTTGAAGCCATGAAATCCAAAATAAAGTCCATGAAGATCAATGATGTATGGACATTGATTGATCCATTCGAAGGGATAAAATTCATTGCGTGTAAATAGATCTTCAAAAGAAAGAGGGGCACAAATGAAAAGATGGAGACCTATAAGGCCCGTCTGGTTGCCAAAGAATATCGTCAACGTTATGGTATAGACTATGATAAGATATTTTTTTTATGGCAATGCTTAAGTTCATTCAGATTATGTTTGCAATAGCTGTCCATCTAGATTATGAAATCTAGCAGATTAATGTAAAAATGGCTTTTCTGAATGAAGAGTTGGATAAAGAGAAGTATATGATACAACCTGAAGGATTCACATCCATAGATGAATCTAAGGTGTGCAAACTTTAAAAGTCCATTTATGGACTGGAGCAGACATCTCGAAGTTGGAACATACGTTTTGATAGGATGATCAAAACGTATGACTTTATTAAGAATAGAGAAGAGCCCTGCATAAACAAGTGGACTAATGGTCCAGTTGTTGTATTCTTTGTATTGTATGTGGATGATATCCTCTTAATCAAAAATGACGTTTCTATATTATAGAAAATAAAGATTTGGTTGTCATTCAAGTTCTCCATGAAGAATCTGGAAGAAGCTTTCTATATCCTAGGAATAAAGATCTATGGAGATAGATCTAAGGGGTTGCTTGGATTGTCCCTGTCCACGTACATTGATACATGTTAAAGCGATTCAGCATGGAGAATTTCAAGAAAGGCTATCTATCAATAAGCCATAAAATTTTTCTCTCGAAAAGAGATTGTCTGACAACACCTCAAGAGAGAGAGTGTATGAGTAAAATTTCATATACTTCGATAGTAGATTCTATCATGTATGCTATGATATGTACGAGACCAGATGTGGCATACTCACTAGCGATAGTGAGTAGATACCAATCTAATCCAGGGAATAATCACTGGAAGGTTGTTAAAACTATTCTAAAGTATTTAAAAAATATAAAGGATCAGTGGCTTATTTATGGTGAGTCAAATTTGAGACTTATGGGGTTTATAGACTTGAATTTTCAGTATGATCATGATGATAGCAAAAGTGTGTCAGGATATGTGTTTATCCTTAATGATGGAGCTATCTATTAGAAGAATTCTAAGCAGCACACTATGGCCAACTCAGTTTGCGAGGTAGAGTATGTCGCTGCATCAGATGCTCCAAAGAAGTGATGTAGTTGAGAAAATTCATCATCAAGCTAAAAGTGGCATCCGTTCTTGATGGTCCAGTTCTGCTCTACTGCAATAATTCTGGAGCCATTGCTCAGGCAAAAAAATTGAAGGCACACCAGTAGATGAAGCATATTCTACGTTACTACCATCTTATCCGAAAGATCGTGGATCGAGGTGATGTTGACCTTCAGAAGTTCAACAGAAAGGAGAACCTAGCTAACCCATTCACTAAAGCTATTGTAGTGAAGTAGTTCGACGACTTCAAGTCGAAGATTGGTATTAAATATTGCACTAATTGACTTTAGTCTAAGTAAAAGATTGTTGGAAATAGTGTCTCAAAGCTAATTATCAGCCTATTAATGGTTGAGCTATTTTTATATTTATATATAAATTATAAATAAATAAATATTATTTTAATATTTTTCATCATAAATTTTTTTCATCTTCTAATGAACTGCTATATTGGGGTGAACTCCTTAGAACTATTTAGAATCGACAAAGAAGAATTTGTCGTTTAATCCTTAAATCTATTCATGACCAAATAATACGTTGTTACCAAGGATGATAATATTTATTAAGTATAGGTCATTATATGCCATATAGATTGATTGCCCTCTTAACCAAGGAGTATGGAAATACTGGTATAGCATATAGATAAAATGTAGGGATATATCTATACTGAACGTGACCAACTCTAGAGCTTTTCTACTATTAAGATTTGCTTCAAAGGAATATGGATATAAGTGTCCCTCCGACTTGAGATCACCATGATGACTTTCAAGCAACTCACCATGCTTTGGTATTAGACTACCTATATTTTTAATTTAATGATGGAAGGATCCTGAGCATAGTCAAGTACTTGAGCAGTCAGTGTGTGAATCAAGATGGGATTGACCACTCTAGATTCAGGAGTTGTGTTTAATTATGTTTCAATTTAGCAAAACTTTGGCCAGGTAGTCCTAGTGAGGAGTCATGAGACTGATTACATTAAAACATGATATGGATATATTTTTCTAGATTGGCAGTTTAACTCGAAGTCATCCTAAACATAGAGGTCAAAGATATGAATTATGCGGTAACCATATTCAAGTAGGTTCTAAATATTGCAATTATGACTATTCGACCTATCTGAATGTCGAGTACCATTTTTAGATGGTTACATCGATTAGTACAGAAAGTGGTTTCTGTGCTATCAGCTTAGTTCAAACCTACGAGATCATACACATTAAAGGTTTCTATCTAATCTGATGGCTGGTGAGGAGTCCTATTAGACTCGAACTTCATGGTCAAGAGTCCCACTGTACTGAAACTCTTCGATCGAGAGTCCTACTATATTGAAACTCTGAGTCCTTCTTGTCTGAAACTTTATGATCAAGAGTCCTACTGGTCTGAGATTCTATGATCATAAGTTTCACTCATTTGGGATACTAGGATCAAGAGTCCCACTGGTTTGGGACTCTTTGATCAAGAATTTCATATTAATGGGATTCTATTGCTCGGACACCCACTGAATTTAGACTCTATATTTATGAAAGATTTAATTATTGATTTGATTACTAATTAACTCAATTTAATTGAGTAATAAGTTTTGGATCAAGTTTTATTGAATTGGATTCAGTTGGGTTTGATCCGATTAGGTTATGTGATGACCTAATCATCGAGGAGGTTTATTTTCTGATATGATCAAGGATTGGGCTTAATCAATTTCTAATTTGATTAGAATTTAGTTGAGCCTAATTAAACTTAAATGAGTTGGATTTAATCTGGTCTAAGTAGGCCTAGCCAAATTATTTTGGATTGGGTTTAATTGGATAAGGTTCCCTTAAGACTAGTTTGACTAGTCTACCCGCCACATCACCCATCATTGCACCCATTTAAATTTCTATGAGAAAGTATTTCTCACGAAATATTCTCCATGCATAAGAGGGAATGCACCCATTCTTCTCACACTCCAGATGGATAAAACCAATCTGGTTACAATTTGAATTCAAATGAAATTTGAATTCGAATCTCTAACCACATCTTATCCTTCCCACACACTTTCCACTCGGTTTGGTGCACAATAAAATGAGGAATTTTTTGGGGTGTGCGACATTAGAAAGAGAAGTCCCCTTTCTATGTGAGAGTCATCCTCTATGTAAAAAAAATTCAAAAAAATTATCTCAAGAGAAAGAAAAATAGGGAGGGCACAGGGTTTTCTGAGTGCAGCCCTAAGATTTTGGCCTAGGATTCGAGAAGGGATTCTATGAGCTACGAGTATTGTAAGCCCACAAAATTTTTTGGAGAACCTCCTCTACCTCTCTCCTACCTCTTCTGATGATTCAGAGCATCCAAAGAATCGATGGAGGAAGATCAAAGTAGTTTGATCAAGATCTATCGTCAAAGCTTCTAACATCGAGCTAGCACTCGGGAGGAGCCGATCGAGATCAGGACCTCATGTGGATCTTTCATGAAGGCCAGACAATCTGTATGGTTATGTCATGATGAGAGGACCTCTCCAGCAAAATTTTAGTTATAGTATTCGACCCGTACAAGGTATCATATTCTAAACACATAGAACAGTAAAAATATTTTACTGCATGGTAATTTAGTTTTCAAATTTTAAATGCATATATATCACATTTTGATCCTGCTTGTAGGATTTAAATTGATCTGATCAATAGCTTTAGAAATTAATTAGATTAATTTTAAATTTTTGTTGTATGATTTTTGAACAAAATTTTGAAAGTAGAGCCAAAAATCTTGCATTATTTTCATTAATTTGGAGAAATAATTGATTAAAAACCTATCTACTGATGCACATAGATGGGCCGACCAAAGTCATGCTCATGTGAATCTATATGGATTCTAGTACCACTAATAAATTTATATAATTTCTCAAATTGAAGGTAGAGGCTACCAATTTGTATAAAATAGTGGGAGAACCTTTATGCTAAAATCCATATCTTTATGATTAATTGATTCATATACTAATTTGGTCTTTGTTTTTCTTTTAGATATGGCCACTTATTTATCTCTCCGATTATTATTGGATAATGAAAAATTGATAGGACCTAATTTTAATAGCTGGTATCGAAAGCTCAAAGCTCAAGATTGTCTTGGAGCATGAATGGATCCTTTATGTGATAACAGATTCGGCACCTAAAGAGTCCGCACCGAACATGCATGGTATGATTCAAGATACTTATCAGAAGTGGTTCAATGACTGAACCACTATTCGTTGCATCATGCAGGTGGCCATAAGTGATGAATTTAGCTGCAAATTTGAGAATGCACAGCCAGAAGACATGTTGCAAGTGTTGCAAGAATCCTTCAGCACTCCTAATGATATTGAAAGGCACAAAACTAATCATGCTATCTTCAATGCCAAGATGAAGGAGGGGGCATCAGTCACAAATCATGTATTGTATATGATCGAGATTATCGAGCACCTAAGCAAACTCAGATTTTTCTTATAGGAGCAGCTTGAAAAAGATGTGATACTAAATTCATTGCCCAAATCTTACCTTCCTTTTCTCGGTCATTATAGAATGATGAAGCCTGTAGTAAACTACAACGATTTATTGGGGTTGCTACAAACTTTTGAGAAGGATCGCCAACTCCAGAAGGAGATAGTAATTGAGTGAGAGGATCTTCTTTTGGGTATCGATCCTTTAGAAAAAGAAAGAAGAAGAAGAAGAAGAAGAAGAAGAAGAAGGTGCAGCAAAGTGCAAGGACATCTTAGTCCAGTTAGACTTAAAAGTCCAATCTGACTAGAGTTAGGCAAAATGCTTCTACTATAAGAAATAGGGGTACTGGAAGAGGAATTATCCTCTGTACATTATCTCACTAGATCCGAATAGGCCAAATAATAAGAAGAAGCATGCTGTTGTTGAACAAGATAATTATATGATAATATCTTGTAACTTCTCTATTTGTGATACTACTACCTTGGTATTGGATGCCAGTAGTCCTATTAATATTTATAATTTATTGTAGGAACTTCATATCAGTAGAAGATTTGAAGAAGGTGAGAGATTCTTGAATGTTGGAGATGGAAGATTAGTTCCAGTTCTAGCTTTAGACATCATTAAGCTTGTATTCAAATCAAATATCATTGTTCTTAGTGATTATCATTTTTGTTCTAATTTCTTATTAAATGTTATTTTTATAGGCCAAATGGCCATGAATGGTTATGAATTTTTAATAAAGAAAGATCATTATGATGTCATTGTGAATAATATTACTGTGATGTATGAACAAATGAATAATGATATTTATACATTATCATAGTCTCTTAGCATAGTGTACACATCTAGTAAGTGCCCTAGGATAGATGATGTCTTAGATATCTATCTCTGGCACTGTAGGCTAGGTCATATTAAAAAGAATAGGATAAACATGTTAGCTCAAGAGGATATCCTCAAAGTCGGTGATTGTGAATCACTGCCAACCTGTAAGTCCTATTTGCTTGAAAAGATGACTAAGTCACTTTTTATTAGAAAAGGTGAATGAGCCAGTGGCTTCTAGCTCTGATATATACTGATGTATGTGGACTTATGAATACAAGTACTAGAGATGAATATGACTACTTTATTATATTTACAGATAATCTATCTAGGTATGGATATGTCTACCTTATAAAGCATAAATCAGAATCATTTAAAATATTTAAATAATTTTGTATAGAGATAGAAAAATAAACTGATAAGAGTATTAAAATTCTTCGATCAGACCGAGGAGGTGAATAACTTACTGATGAGTTTTTAATATATCTAGAAGAAATTGGATTCTCTTCCAATGGACCTTTCCTGGGATGCCATAGATGAATGGAATGTCTGAAAAGAGGAATCAAATCCTGTTGGACATGATTCATCCATGATGGGCTTTGCTAGTCTATCGATCTACTTTTGGGGATATGTACTAGAGTTGGCTTGTTACTTATTGAATAGGATTTCAAGCAAGTTTGTAAGTAAGATCTCATATGAGATATGGACTGGATGTAAGTCAGTACTCTCACACCTTAGGGTCTGGGGTTGTCCAGCTTATTCAAATGTTTGAAAACAAAAAAGCTTGGACCAAAGTCTAACAGATATCTATTTGTGGGATATCGCAAAGAGACAAAAGAATATTACTTCTACCATGCCGAAGTTATTCATCAACAATAGAGTAACCATTTTGGAAGAGAGTTCCTTGGGGAAGGAACTAGTGCTTCTAGGATTGAACTTGAGAAAATTTGATAGGTAGAAGAACCAACAGCAGTGATTGAATCTGAACTAAATTTGATTAGATTAAATCTAGAGCCCAGTATAGAGCCATCCTTAAGATGATCTGGTAGAGTACCATATCAGTCAGATAGATACTATAGTTTCTTGATCCAGGATGAAGATCCTATTAAGCTCGACGAGAATAATGAGGATTTATCACCTATATGGATGCAATGCAGAGGTCTGACTCTAAAAAATGGCTAGAAGCCATGAGATTCGAAATGGATTTCATGAAGATCAATAATGTATGGATATTAGTTGATCCACCTAAAAGAATAAAATTCATAAGATGTAAGTAGATCTTCAAAAGGAAAAAAGATGCAGATGGCAAGGTGGAGACTTATAAAATCTATCTGGTTACTAAGGAGTATCGTCGGCAATATGGTATTAATTATGATGAGACATTTTCTCCTATGGCAATACTCAAGTTCATTTGGATCATGCTTGCGATAGCTGCACATCTGGACTATAAGATTTGATAAATGGATGTGATGACAGCTTTCCAAAATGGAGAGCTAAAAAAAGAGATGTATATGATACAATCTGAAGGATTCACATCCACAGATGAGTCTAAGGTATGCAAGAATCAGAGATCTATTCAGAAATTGAAGCAGGCATCTCAAAGTTAGAATATACATTTTGATAAGATGATCAAAACATATGATTTCATTAAGAATGGAGAAGAATCCTACATCTACAAGTGGATAAATGGTTCAATGGTTATTTTTCTTGTTCTGTATATGAATGACATTCTTTTAATCAGGAATGATATTTCTACATTATAAGAAATAAAGATTTGATTATCATCACAACTCTTCATGAAGGATTTGAGAAAAGCATCCTACATCCTAGGGATGAAGATCCATAAAGATATATCTAATTGGTTGCTTGGATTGTCCAAGTTCATGTACATTGATACTATGCTGAAGTGATTCAACATGAAAAATTTCAAGAAGGGCTATCTTTTGATAGGCCATGAAATTTTTTTCTCAAAAAAAGGATTGTCGAATAATCCTTTAAGAAAGAGAGCATATAAGTAGAATTTCATATGCTTTGGCAGTGGATTTTATAATGTACGCCATGACATATACGAGACCAGATGTAGCATACTAAGGATAGTGAGTAGATATCAATATGATCCAAGAGCGAACCATTTTAAGATGGCTAAAATGATCCTTACGTATTTGAAAAATACTAAGGACCAATGGTTAGTCTATGGAGAATCTGACATGAAACTCATAGGATATACTAATTCTAGCTTTCAATCAGATCGTGTTGATAGCAAGAGTGTGTCAGGATATATCTTTATCCTTAACAGTGGTGCGGTTTGCTAGAAAAGTTCCAAATAGCACATCATCGCCAATTCAGTATATGAAGTGGAGTACATTGAGGCATTCGATGCTGCAAAGAAAGCTATGTGGTTGCAAAAGTTCATCAGTGAGCTTGGATTGGTACACTCCATTGATGGTCCAGTTTTGTTCTACGGTGACATTACTGAAGCCATAGCTCAGACGAAAAAATCGAAGGTCCATCAACATACGAAGTATATTCTACATCATTATCATCTTATTCGAAAGATCATGAATCGAGGTGACATCGATCTTCAGAAGATCAATGGAAAGAAGAACCTGGCCGACCTATTTACCAAAGCCCTTATGGTGAAGGAGTTCGAAGAACATAAATCAAAGATGGATATTTGATATTGTACCGATTGATTTTAGTTCAAATAAAAGTTATTGAAAATTATATCCTAAAATCAATCATCTAGCTTTAAATGATTGAGTTCATTTTTGTAATTATATATGAATCATATATTAATAAAATTTATTTAATATTTTTCATCATAAGATTGTATATCTTCTTAATCAAACTCTATTATTATAATAAAAGTTCTTAGAACTACTTCTAATATGGTAAAGAAAGATTTATCCTATAGTTCTTAAATTTATTCATAATCAAATGATATATTATTAATAAGGATAATAATTTATCAAGTGTAGATCGTTGTATGCCATATGGGTTGATTGTCCTCTTAACTAAGAAGTGTGGAGATACTGATATGGAATACAGGTGGGATATTGATCTGCACTGAATGTGACTATTTTGGGGCAGTCTACTATCAAAAGTGTTATCGAGGGGATATGGATATAAGTATTTCTCTGATCTGAGATCACCATGGTGACTTATAAGCAACTCGCTATACTTTGGTGCCGTACTATCTGAATTTCTAATTCAGTGATGAAAGATTTTTAGGTATCGTCAAGTACTTATTAAGCAGATGCATGAATTAAGATGGGATTGACCACTCCAAGTAAAATTAGAGAAAATGACTTAATGTATTTCAATTTAGCAAAATCTTGGCTAGGATAATCCTTATGAACAGTCATAGGATTAAGTTAGTCGAGATACTATAGCTGTGTTTGGCATACAACTTTTGGATAGTTTTTATGGCAGATTTAGCTTATTTAAGCTACTTTTGGATTGAGTTAGTCGAGATACTATAGCTGTGTTTGGCATACAACTTTTGGATAGTTTTTATGGCAGATTTAGCTTATTTAAGCTACTTTAGTATTTGATGATGGTAGCTTATGATTCATAAGCTAACTTTTATTGATAGCTCCCTCATCCAAGGATTCTGTTAGTGTAGAATCTGGTTGACGTCGGATCGAACTGGAGTCGAGGAAGACGAGGTCGCCATCGGTGACCTATAAAATAAAGTTTCGTTTGGAGTTGATGGTGGTCGCTCCGATAGGACCCTCCGATGGTCAAGTTAGCTCTTTTGATCAATAGAAATGGAGTGCTTAGAGAGGAGATCGACAGAATTTTAGGAAGGAGAAGAAAGCTTAGAGAAAATATATCTGGAGGATTTATTTTTATAGATAGAGCTTGTTGTAACTGCCTTGATAAATGACCGTCATAACCATCCTGATAAATGACAATCGTGATTGTCCTAATAAATGACAATCATAATTATCCTAATAAATGATAATTGTAACCATTCAGTAGTGGGATCACCTATAAGAATTCGTTTGAAGGAACAGTCTAGAAGAAGTTCGGCTTTCTTAGAAGTCCGACTGTTGGAGGAGTTCAGAAGAAGTTTGGCTTCCATAGAAGCCCGACTACTGAAGAAGTTTGGAAGGAGTTTGGCTTATATAGAAGCTCGATTGCTGGAGGAGTCTGAAAGAAGTTCAACTTTCATAGAAGCCAGACTGCAGGAGGAGTCCGAAAGCAGAAGCTCGACTGCTGGAGGAGTCTGGAAGGAGTTTGGCTTTCATAGAAGCCCGACTGTTGGAGGAATTTGGAAGGAGTTTGGCTCTCATAGAAGCCCGAATGCTGAAGGAGTCTGGAAGGAGTTCGGCTCCCATAGAAGCCCGAATGCTAGAGGAGTCTGAAAGAATTTTGGCTTCCATGGAAGCCCAACTGCTGGAGGAGTCCAAAAGAAGTTTGGCTTTCATAGAAGCCCGACTGCTGGAGGAGTCCAGAAGATGTTCAGCTTTCATAGAAGCCCGATTGAAGGAACAATCTGAAAGAAGTTTGGCTTCCATAAAAGCCCAACTGCTGGAGGAGTCTGAAAGAAGTTCGACTTTTGTAGAAGCCCAATTGCTGGAGGAGTTTGGCTTCCATAGAAGTTCGACTACTGAAAGAGTTCAAAAAGAGTTCGATCGCTGAAAAGTTCGATCGATTGAAGAGGTTCGGTTGAGGCTCGATCGCTAAGAAGTTCGGTTGGGTTTGACCACTGGGGTAGTTCGGCCACTGAATGAGTCCGACTGCTGGGAAGAGAATTTTTTATTGAAGCTCGTCCATGATTACTAACTGTATTAGACTAAGCACCGGGCTGGACTTCGGCAGGAGTGGGATTTATCTCCAATAATAGTTCCCACTCTCGAGTTCAAAACTCAAAAGAAGAAAGTACAAAAAGGGCGACTACCAAAATCCTCTTCAGAGCTCTGCACCTTATCTCTAGTCGAGGTTGAAGGTGTGGTTAAAGCTTGGAGGAGGTCATGTCTCCTATTATTATCGAGCACAATGGGGCCATCTTCGGAGCCTTTCCTCTTATTCTGTCTAAAATGATCGAGGCCATTGACTTTGCTAATGTTAGGATGAAATTCTCCTCCTATTCCTAATGGACCGTGGGGGCACATAAGAGCCATTATCAGGGTCTCTTCCTCCATCTCGTCTAAAATGAATGAGGCTTTTGACTTTGCTCACATTAGGATGAGATTCCCCTCCTATTTCTAACGGACTGTAGGGGCACATAAGGGCCATTGTCAGGACTTCTCCCCCAATCTCATCTAAAATGGATGAGGTCTTCGACTTTGCTCACGTTAGGATGAGATTCTCCTCCTATTCCTAACGGACTGTGAGGGCACATAAGGGCTGTTGTCAGGGCCTCTTCCTCCATCTCATCTAAAATGAACAAGATCTTCGACTTTGCTCATATTAGGATGAGGTTCTTCTATTTCTAACGGGCTGTGGGGGCACATAAAAGCTGTTGTCAGGGCCTCTCCCCCCATCTCATCTAAAATGAATGAGATCTTCGACTTTGCTCACGTTAGGACGAGGTTCTCCTCCTATTCCTAACGGACTGTGGGGGCACATAAGAGTCATTGTTAGGATCTCTCCTCCTATCTCGTCTAAAATGGATGAGGTCTTCGACTTTGCTCATGTTAGGATGAGGTCCTCCTCCTATTCCTAACACAGCTACTTCTGATTGCTTCTTTTCTGTCATCACACATTTTTTGCACCAAGAAACAATAATATTGAAATGAAGAAGTTTTATTATGAAAAAATTACTGGTAGTACATCCTCAGTTTTTTTGAGTTTCAAGATCGTGGGAGCATTGTTCCTTCGAGCTTCTTCAGATGATAAGTTTTAGGTCGAACGACCTCCACCACCTCATATGGACCTTTTCAATTTGGGACGAGCTTCCCCTGTCTCTGAGGTTGAGAGACGATGATCCGCTGAAGTACTAAGTCCCCCACTCTGAATGTTTTACTTCTGATTTTGGAGTTATAGTACTAAACCACCTTTCATCTATAGACCACCATCTGAACCTGGGCTTTCTTCCTTTTTTCTTTCAGTAAGTCGAGATTGACTCTGAGGTCCTATAGGTTATGCTGCTCGTTGAAGGCCACGACTCATACTGATGGAAGCTTAAGTTCAACCGAGATGACTGCCTCTATTCCAAAGGCCAAGGCGAATGGTGTTTCTCTAGTTGGCAGCCGTTGACTAGTTCGGTATACCCAGAGGACGTGGTAGAGTTCGTCCACCTAGGCTCCTTTTGCTTTGTCGAGTCTTGTCTTGATGCCTTGCAGTAGAGTTCGGTTGGTTACTTTAGCTTCTCCATTTGCTTATGGGTGAGCTACCGATGTGAAGTGGTGGAAGATATTTAGGTCTTCATAGAAGTCGGCGAACCTCGTTTCGATGAATTATCGTCCGTTATCAATTATAAGGATTCGGGGTAGATCGAATCGACAGACTATTGACTTTCGAACGAAGTTTTGTACCTTAATCTCAGTAATTTTGGCTAGAGATTCGGCTTCGATCCATTTGATGAAGTAGTCGATTGCTACCAAGAGAAACTTTCGTTGTCCGAATGCCATTGAAAAAGGACCAAGTATGTCCATTCTCCACTGTGCAAATGGCCAGGGTGCACTTAGCAGAGTAAGCTCGAAGGTCGACCGTCTTTATATGCTCGTATTCTTCTGACATCGATCATATTTTTTGACGTACTCTACAGAATTATGGTATAAGATCGGCCAATAGTATCCTTGTCGAAGTAGTTTTTGCGACAGGAACCTGGCTCCTACATGACTTTCATAGATTTTCTCATGCACTTTCCATAATGCGAAGTTAGCTTCTGAAGGTCGGAGACATCTCAACAGCGACAACGAATACGATCTCTTATACAACCTGCCCTCATATAAAACATACCGAGAGGCTTGATTCTTAAGTTTTTGAGCTTCTTTCAGGTCATGAGGAAGGACTCCCTCCTTGAGGTATGCAACCAACGCGTCGATCCAGCTCGGCTCGAGTTCTATCTGCAAAATGACCTATGATTTCTTTAAGCTCGGATACTTCAGGATCTCAAAAAATACTTCTTTGGACAGTTCAGCTGGAGCTGAAGTGGCCAACTTAGAGAGAAGATTGGCTCTTATATTTTCTACCCTTGGAACCCATCGAATGTTGAAACAGCTGAAGGCTAAAGTCAAGTCCTTTACTTTTTCAAGGTATTTCATCATACTTTCCTTCCGTGCTTCGTAGCTACCACTAACTTGGCCGACTACTAATTGAAAATTGCTGTAGACTTGAAATCGATCTACTTTTAATTCTCTTGCTATTTTTAACCTAGCGATCAGCGTTTCATACTCGGCCCCATTATTAGTCGTAGAGAATTCGAAGCACAACGCATACTCGGTGATGACTCTTTTGGGACTGACTAAGACTAACCCCGCATCCACTATAGCAGAGTCGGACGAACTATCCACGTATAGAGCTTAAAAACCTTCAAAAAGGTCAACTATCTCTTCAAGAAGGTTTGATTGCGATAGTAGAGCATCGGTCTCATTCTGCCCAAGCTCGACATCATTAGAAATGGTACATTCTATTATAAAATCTGCTAATATCTGAACTTTGATCGATGGCTAGGGCCAATAATTGATATCAAATTTTGTGAGCTCAATTGTCCATTTTGCAATTCTTTCGAAAGCGTCCATTCATTGAAGGACTGTCTTTATTGGTTGATCTATGAGGACCATTATGGTGTACCCCTAGAAGTAAGGTTGGAGCCTCCTGATAGCAATTAGAAGAGAGTAAGCCAATTTTTCTAGCTTAGAATACCTGATCTCTGCATCCCTTAGGACCCAACTTATGTAGTAGACCGACCGCTATATCTTTGCTTCCTCCTTGACTAAGACTGCTGCCAAGGCTGCCGGGGAGACCGCTAAGTACAAGAATAATTTTTCTTCAGGTTTGGGTTTTGCCAACAGTGGGGATTAGTCGAGGTAGTTTTTGAGCTCCTCAAATGTCTGTTGGCACTCCATCGTCCAGCAAAAATTCTTTGGTTGCTTGAGAACTTGGAAGAAGGGCATGCATCGCTTGGTCGATCTCGAGATGAAGTAATTTATGGATGTCACTTTTTCAGTCAAGCACTAAACTTCTTTAATTATCTTTGGAGTGGTCATCTCTTGAATGGCTCGAATTTTCTATGGATTTGCTTCAATCCCGCACCTCGATACCATAAACCCCAGAAACTTTTCAGAGGTCACACCAAAGGTGTACTTAGTCAGATTCAGCTTCATCTTATGTTTTCTGAGTGCACTGAAGGTCTCTTCAAGGTGCGAGCATGGGTCTTCTATCCTCTACTTTCCTTTTTTGGAGATCAAAGGCCGAATAGCCGAGATCGATGATCTCCAGATCGAACCACGAGGCTCTGAAGAAGCTTGCTCTGGTCGAACTAGTATTGAAGCCTGTTGATGTATGGCTTGCATCGCATCTGCAAGGCCACGAACCTACTAGACCAATAGGTTGAACTACTCTACATCCATCATGACTGCTAATAGAGCCTGAGTTACCAAAGCTAGAACGGTTGTATCTGGATGGGATCTGACTGCAGATGCCGTGGATCATCAGATCGAAGCTTTCTTAGGAGGCATTTTTTCTATAAAAAATTCTAGAAAAAAAGAAGAAAGATTGCTGCTGAGCACTCCTTTAAGATCAAAAAAACCTAAGGAACAAGGGCCCTCCTTCTAGCGTCAATTCTGTTAGTGCAGAATCTGATTGATGATGGATCATACTGGAGTTGAGGAAGACAAGGTCACCGTTGGTGACCTACAAAATAAAGTTTCGTCCGGAGTCGATGGTGGTGGCTCTGGTAGGATTCTTCGACGGTCAAGTTAGCTTTATTGACCAACAGAAATGAAGTACTCAGAGAGGAGTTCGATAGAGTTTCGAAAAGAAGAAGAAACCTTAGAGAAAATGTGTCTGAAGGGTCTCTTTTTATAGATGGAGCTTGTTGCAACTGCCTTGATAAATAACCATCGTAACCATCCTGATAAATGACAATCGTGATTATCCTGATAAATGACAGTCATAATTATCCTAATAAATGATAATTATAATCATTCAATAGTGGAATTGCCTGTAAGAATTCGTTTGAAGGAACAGTTCGGAAGGAGTTCGAATCCCATAGAAGTCTGACTGCTGGAGGAGTTCGGAAGGAGTTTGACTTCCATAGAAGTTCGAATGCTGGACTGCTAGAAGAGTCCGGAAGAAGTTCGACTTTCGTAGAAGTCCAACTGTTGGAAGAGTCTGAAAGAAGTTTGGCTCTCGTAGAAGTCCGAATATTGGATGAGTTTGAAAGAAGTTTGGCTTCCATAGAAGTCCGACTGCTGAAGGAGTTCGAAAGAAGTTCGGCTTTCATAGAAGTCCGACTGCTGGAGGAGTCTAGAAGAAGTTTGGCTTTCGTAGAAGCCCGATTGCTGGAGGAGTTTGAAAGGAGTTTGGCTTCTATAGAAGTCCGACTGTTGGAGGAGTCCGAAAGAAGTTCGACTTTCATAAAAGCCCGATTGCTGGAGGAGTTCGGAAGGAGTTTGGCTTCTATAGAAGTCCGACTGCTGGAGGAGTTCGGCTTCCATAGAAGTTCGACTACTAAAGAAGTTTGGAAGAAGTTCGGCTTCTGAAAAGTTCGACCGATTGAAGAGGTTCGGCTGGGGCTCGACCGTTGAGAAGTTCGATTGGATTTGACCGCTGGGATAGTTCGGCCACTGAATGAGTCTAACTGCTGAGGAGAGAATTTTCGATTGAAGCTCTTCCGTGATTACTAGCTGCATTAGGCTAAGCATCGGATTGGACTTTGACAAAAGTGGAGTTTATCCCTAACAGATTCAAAATCAAAAGCTAACTGTATATTTTTATTTTTAAATTTATTATTTATTTTTTCTAAAATTACTTACTTGATATTTAAGCTTCCTCTCCACTCCTCTATTCTTTCCGTATCTACCTCTCCCCTCCCCTCTATTCTTCTTGCTTGCCTATTTTTAAATAGAACCATAAGATGTAAATAAAAGATTTTGTTATTAGCTATCAAATCTTCAAATTGGTATGAGAATATTGTATTATTTTTATTTTTTATTCATCACTACAAATCACATGAGATGTATATATATTAAAGATTTTATTTTTTGTAAATAACCTTTATCCCATAATAATAGAAAATTTTTATTTTATTATGAATTAAAATTTTTAAAATCTATCTATAAAAATCATGCTATGAACAACTATACATTTCATTAATTCTTAATTCAAACTTAAAAATTATCACATAATTTTTATTTTTTATTATTTTAGAATTTATTTATTTTATAATTTAATAAAATTAATTTTTATTATATCTATTATATTTAATAAAATTAAATATTTAAAATAATATTAAAAATAAATAAAATGAGATTATATCCTTTTTGTGTCATTTTATACATGATAATTTACTAACATCGTTAATTTCTACTAAACACTTAAGCTAATACAGCTACAACTACAGCTACAGCTCAATACAGCTGCAGCTATAGCTGAATGCCAAACACAGTCTATAAGAGTAAACTGATCAAGAGTTGACAGTAAACTTTAAATTTTTTTTGAGGATTATTGCTCAAGTGGATGAATTATACGATAATTATATTCTAGTAGATTGTGAATGTTGTTTTGCTAGATTCGATTCTATTCAAACGTTGGATATCATAGCTAAATGATTATTTTGATTGGTATAGAAAATTTATTTCTGTGTTATCAACTTAGTATTCGAACCTATGGGGTCATACATACAGAAGTTTTGATCCGATCAGATAGCTGATCAATGATTATGAATCATTAAAAAATATAATTATCAATATGATTGATGATTAATCTAATATAATTAATTAAGAAAAGATTAATTAACAATCATATTGTTAATTAACTCAATTTGATTGAGTTATGAGGATTAGATCAAGACTAATAGAATTAAATTCAATTAGGTCTAACCTGATTAGGTTATTGGATGATCTAATTGCTAAGAAAGATGAGATCCTAATTTGATCAAATCTTGAACTCAATTAATCCTTGTTTAATCAAGAGATTAAGTGCCTAATTAGATTAGGTTAACTCATGTGTTTGGGTCTAATCAAAGATAGTTTGATTTGAGTCAAATCGGATGAGGACCAAGAGTCCAAACATTGACTACATACTCCCATGCGCCTAGCCCTAATACCATACCATCTTTCTCATCATACAAAAGGGTTGTGCATGAGAAACCTGGGGGCCTAACATCCCTTGTTGCCCACTCTACGATAGGGTTAGGATTCGGTAGAGTTTCAGTTAAAAAAAATTTTGAATTGAACTTTGTTCCAATCTCCAAGTCTTCCTTTCTGCTCTATATATATGCAGTCCTTTATGAGACAAAAGCTACTACTACATAATTTTGAGGGCTTTAGGCATAAGAAATCTAAGAGATTTCTTTGGAGCATGAGGCTTTTGGGGTGGGCTCCTAGGCATGTGAGATTCAGAGGACATAGTTCCTTTGTTGGGGAGTTTCCTAGGATTTTATGAGAGATATAAGAAAAGATGTTCTCTTGTGTATTGATCCCTTCTTCTTCTTTTCAAGTTCAGCCACTAAAGAGAGTCTTCGCAAGGAGCTAGTACTCCAGAAGTTGATGGATTGGGCTTCGCATAGATATCTATAGAGACCATTTGTATGCACGGCTAAAGCAACGAACAAGATCTATAAATCTATGATCTTTGCTTCAGATTTAGGTATGAGATTTGATCTCATGTTCTTTTATGTTTTAAATTTTATATGCATGATATCATATCATAGATCCTATAGTAGGGTGGTTTGTACATTAGATCTAATGCATGTTTAGATTAAAAAGTTTAATCTAAAGTCTTTCGCTGCATATATTTTCCAAAAAAATTTAAAAACCATACATGAAACCTCTACACTTTTCCAATAATGAGAAGATCCTATAGCGTGGCCCTGAGTGAATACAACTATAATGGTTCCTTGGTCAAACTCCAATCTTAGCCCTACCCCTCCGACCATGTGGGTCATTGTCGAATCTTTTGATACTCCATAGAGGCGTGGGCTAGCAGACACCCACGACTAAGAAACTTGGCAGGCGCTCGCCTAGCAGATGCCCATGACTAGCAAACTTGACAGGCATCCACTTGGCAGACATCCATAATCGAGGAATCATGCCACCTACTTTGATAGCTTTTGAGCTAAGGGCACGACAAACTCTGACTATATATCTCCTATATAAAAAGATAAACAAGGGCACCCCTAGAGAGGTAATGAACATATGTGACTTCACGTCACTAGTTCATTCTTTCCTCTTTTCTCTACTATGTTCAAAGCTCTGGTTAACTTAAACATTAGAGGATCCTCCACCAGAGAAACCCCAGCGTATAGACTTTCTTTTGAGGGGCTCCGGCACCGCACGTCTCGCCATCTTCCAACACCCACTTAGCAGCCACGTCAGCCTCCAGAGCTTAACGCAATAGACTCTATGGTGGGTGTTATTTATACCAAATGTTGGTCTTTGTAGTCCATCAAAATCAATGAAAATTTTAATCATCTAATATTGATTGAATGATGGTGAACAAACCTAGATGTATGCTCCTGCTTATCCCCAAAGATATATTTCATGCTAATGAGCACATAAAATTTCTAAGTTAAAAAACTATATATTAATATGTTGATACACCATTCCTAAGATGTTCTTCTTGCAAAAGTAGGATTATTAATTGATACAGGAAATGTTCTTATATAACATAATAATTAGATCTTTGAGAGAAAAGACTTGACTACTTCGACCATTGGATAGGAGAGTTAACTCAATATTTTAACCCACCAGGCCGTTGGTTCATGCTCGATACTAAATACCAAATAGAGAAATTTAAGTGCTATAGATGTAGATAATATAATAACTTTATCTATAGATAAAATTAAACTTGATCACTAGTGTGGTCAGGACCACAAAAGAAAAAAAAATGGATAATAGAATGTCACTCTACATCTATGGTACACACTTTGATATATTTAAGTGCTCTTGAGGATAGAGATACTGCTATGACAAGATCCTCGATGACAAGATAGATTCAACCAAGATGGAAGGCTACCTCGATGGCATAGCCAATGCTATGGTCACTAAACTTTGTATGGTGCATGATTTGGGGATGAAGTGGAAGAAGAAGAGGAGGATGGTAATAGGGAGGGTAGTATAGGGGATGCCACAATCAAGATTCAAGGCATAGTGGGGGTGGAGGTGGAGGTAGAGAGGAGGTCGGTGTTATGGGAGAGGAGGGAGGGGAAGGAGACGATGAGGTGGAGGTCAATGGAGAGGAGGGATGAGAAGGAGAGCTGGTGGGGCTCACGACTAGACTATAGATGAAGATGAGAGATGAGGATGATGATAGGGTTTAGAGAGGAAGAGGAGATGTTGAAACTATAGATGTTAAGTGGAAGAAAAATTGTCCTTTATAATAGCATCTTAATGGCGTTAGGTACCAAATGGGGTTTAGGACTATATTGAATCACCTAACTAATTTTAAGGACAAGTTTAGAACTTTTAAACTCAATAGCTATTCAATAAAATTGGCCAGAGAAGTTGTCCAATAATTTTTTCTTATTTTTCCTCCTTGAATAAGAACTGAGTTAGCTCAGCTAAATTTTTATGGAAAAGAGAGTATGTATTGAGGATCTTATATACAGAGGTTCAAGGATTATAAGCACATAATAATTTAAGTTATAATAATAGAGATGCCCAAATCAAGATTTGACTACTACAAGAAGATATCTCAAATTATATGACTAAATGGTAACATAACTATAGAAATTATAAGTCCAAATATTTTATTTAATAAAAGTTCCTTTTGTTAAGTTTTCATCAATCCCGCCCTATTAATTGGCCGATAATTTATATTTATCAATTTATCTGTATGCAGTAAATGGTACGAATACATTATCGACGTCAACCACAATAGTAATCACAATGAATCATGGATTATGTCGTACCATATTCATTTGACACAGTTTCTGAACAAGGGACAAATGATCACTATAAAAGGAATAAGTTTGCACCGTAGCAAGGTTAAATTTCATAACCATTCAAAGTTCATATGTAAAAGGTGTGAAAAGAATACTTGACGTATTTGTGATCAAAAGCTAGGAATATATTCTCATTGGGTGAAATAAGTAAACGTGAATATGTTGTCATATTAAATGTCCTGCTTGCTATGTTCTTCAAATTTTGTAGTTACTTGACTGAGATTATGGTCATATTTAATTTCTTAAAACCTTCTTAATATTAAGATGTGGTAATCTACGTATAAGTGCATGAACATCAAACTTCCTTTGGGCACTGGGATTCTGGGCTGTTCTCTAATAGAAGAAGTTGGTGCCATATGGCTCAGCACTATAAAATCTCCATTAAGTTTATTAATTACAAAAGGGTAAAGTTGGGAGCATAACTAATCTAGATCAAGTGAGGAAAGGTGATGAGGATTCTTCTAGGACACTTCAAGTATTTGCTAGGCTGATGAAGGGTAGAACTTCGAAACCTCGTTACACCCATTTTATCTGCATCAAATCCACGTATTTTTTTATTATGCTGGGTGAAGTGTCAGAATTTGTAGTTATACAAGGTAAAGGCGATTTATATTCTTGCTGATAATTATTTTGGATAAACTATAAGCTGGATGAGTTATTATTTGATATTACACATCTAATATTGTTATATTATTGTCTGACAGTAAGCCCAAGATGGCATTTATAGGGTTCCAAGCTTGTTGGATTGGCTTGACCAGGACCCAATCCCAATGTCTTATTTGAGGGATTGAGTCTGAGTCAAAGATTTGGTCTACTTTACAAGGTTAGGCCTGATGTGAACCTACCTGAAAAGAGACCAAGCTGATCCAGAGCCATGAGTTGGATCTAGAACTAAATCTTTAAACCTGAGACAGATTCAAGTCAGGTCTAAGTTGGTTAGAAATTCAGGAATTTATTACAGGACTTGACTAAGAAGTGATGGTGGGCGGTCAACCTACAAGAAAGAAAGAATTTGTGGACATGGGTTAAGAATATTTTCCACCGATCAGTGGAGCTGCAATATTTCATTTTTTCTGTGGATAAGTCCCCCATATTTGGAGAAAAGATCACCTCGGATTTGGTAACTGATGCCCAAATGCATGAAGTCTCTTGAAGGGAGAGATGATTAATTAGTGGTTTCCATTGGACGGTGATCTAGATATGCCCAACCTTTGATGATATGGCGAACACCACGGTAATATGCTCGACCCCCAATGATATGGCACGAGTCTTCGGCCGAGTACCCATCACTTTCGGTCAACCTTAGAATGACTCCATCTATGCCAAGCGACGAATGTCCGAAAAAAAGATATCGAATAGTCTCCGATCATTCTGGGGTTGGCTTCTCTGTGAAGCCCTAACATTGACATCCAGCCGATCATATATAAATTTGTTCCACTTCTTTGCTAGATATTCTGCAACATGAAAGATGCAAAAAGTTTCTAACAAGCGGATCTCACTTAGTTGGTAATCTATTAGATATTTTTTTGACTCATGAAAAGCTGACATTGCGGTTGATTTGAGTATCGAAAGATCTCTCATCGACGTGCGTGAAGTCTCTTGAAGAGAGAGATGATTAATTAGTGGTTTCATTGCCGTGTTGCCAGCGCTTGGACATATGGCGGTAGCCTGAGATAATTATTGGCAACTTTTTCCAATTGACAATGCAACCGTCCAGAAGGTTGCTCGCTAAGCACCTTCTTGTCGCTTAGCAGGACCATGGCTGATTTTGAGCAGTTGATGTTTAGGCCTCAGAAGAACTCAAAGGCATACAGGAGGAATTTAATGGTCATTGTTTGCCGAGAGGATGCTTCTCAGAAAATTAAGGTGTCGTCTGAGAATTGCTGCGAATGACGTATCGTTTGTCTGCAAGTCCCACTCCTGGACCTCTCATGGCATCAACCATTCATCCTCTGTGAAACATTCTGCTAAGCTTTTTGAGGGCATCATCCACAGGAGAGAGAGAGAGAGAGAGGGAGGGAGGGATAAGGCCAAAATGGGGTCACCTTGACAAAAATCATTGTTGTGAGAGAGTTAGGACCCTGGTTGGTTGTTAAGTAGGATGAATGATCTGCTAGAAAGAAGAAAATAGCCTTCGACCGGCTGGGGCATCAGCGTGTTGATGAGCCCCCTTTTTTGAGAAGGTTGAACAGAAATGGACAATCATCCCACGTGTTAGCTGATCGAAGCCAACAAAATCTATAACATAATCAGTAGAGATTATAATGCGACTACGAAGATAAAACGAAAGTTCCGTCGGAGATGAGGCAAAAGCAATGATGAAGACCAATCTCGCAACAGGACGACGATTTGGTTGAACACATATTGCCAAGCTCGGGCTTCAAAACTGAAAGTTGGGTTGCTCCTCTCTTTCCATTTGCACCAACAGCCAATGGTAAATACGAAGTCATATGCAACTCTTGTATGAAGATCGGACGTGCCAGTGGTGAAAGCTACCATCAAGTTTGGAGGAGAAAAAGGGTTGTAGCAGATGTTTCCATATGAGATGGGAGTACTTGCAGATGATCTATGGTTTCAGGATGGGTTGAACACAGAGGAGTAAATTTCTTTCTTGACAAGGATATCTGTCCCACCCAAATATTTTTACCTTCTTCGGCACTAGCAATATGATACGACTAAGGAGGGGGATCACCTCTCCATTCATGAGGAAGAGATGGCAATTAAAGACTTTGAATGAGCAGCTTAAACTACATTTCCAGTTCCAATGGTCATTGCCCGTTGTAAGCTGAGTATTATCCATGATGGTTCGGAATATAAGATGTTCTGAAGCTGCTAATGAGGATAAAGGCTATCTTAGAGAGCATAATCTGTGCAATGCTTCCCGAATTTCTTGTAACAAGCCAAAATAAATTAGGTAGCCTTTCTGATAAAGGACAATCTTCATCTCATTTATCATGCCAGAAGGATATAGATTTGCCATTTTGTATGGTGGAAGTGGATAACTACCGGAAGAGGCCAAGAAGATTTACCATATCCCTCCATAAAGGTGAGATTTTAATTGTGTGGCTCAGAGGGAGTTCACAAGAGAGTTTCTTGGAATGATACAGTTTGGCTTATCAAGGACTTTGAGAAGTATTGTCTTTGATTTTTCTAGTTTTGAAGAAATTGATCATCTCATGTGCAGAGTCAAAGTTGTCGAGTATCAAACTATTGTGGAGAAAAATAGATCGAGAAGCATTTATTAGATTTTGGATCATACCATTCAAACAGTTGACCAGCATCTTAGAGATAATTTTGATAATTTGATGTGTAAGGTTGATCAGTCTGTGGTCCTGAACAACGACAACTCTTCTACCAAAAAAAAAAAAAAGCAACGACAACTCCTTTTGGTATTAGTGTGATGAAAGAGTAATTTATTCTACCAATATCCATTTAGCTTTCTAAGAAGCTGAAGATAGCAAGCATGACTTGATAGATGATTTGATTCTTTCAATGAGAGTGTCTAGGGAGGATAGGTCAGCGTTTTTAGGAAAAACGTGTTTAGTGGCAAGATTTTTTTTTTTTTTTTTTCCTACCAAAAAAAAAAAAACTTGCCACTAAGTGGATGTCATCATTTGGACCAGCAGCGTAAAGGAAGAAGGATTCAAATTTCATAGCAATGCCGCACAATCTTGTTGCAATGCCATGGGCAGTGCTGAGTAGAGTAATATGTTTATTCCGTTGGCGCTAATTGGCGATTCTATTGAAGTAGGAAGTGTTCCTGACAACATGTCCAAGGTTGGCTTCCATAGGGATTGCAAAAAGAACATTGGATTATGTGCTTTGCAATTGAGGGACACTAGAAAGAAAGATCCACCTTGGCAAGGGTTGCGCACTTGAGTGATCAGATTTATAAAGAGTTGCCCTGCTTTTTGTCTGCTGACCTATAATATTATAGTTGTTGCCAAATATGTTGGCTCTCAACTTTATATTATTGTGCTGATTGCATGGATCTCTTTTAAAATCATTGGACAGCGTAGAAGTGCAAACGAGTCGAGTTGCTCCCAAGATATTCCAACTTGACTCAACTCATTTACTATTGAATTCAGTAGCTCAAATAGTTTTTCAAATACTTGGTTCAAAAGCTCACGAGCCTACTCAAAATTATTATAATTTATTATTCTTTTTTAAATAGTTCTTGTAACATGAGAAATAGTAAGATCAATGTATTTCCTTTCAGGTGCTTGGCTGAAGATTGTTGATCGCCAAGAGCTTCTAATATTTACCCTGCAGTATCCACGAAGACAGCAATATTAGATAACAATCAAATTGAATGGCGAGGTGTCTCTTTTGATCCTTGTGATCGTCTTGATGGCTTCTGCACATTGTTGAAGAAGAGACTTATGTCAGCTATAAAATATATCTTCTCTATGATAATATTTTCAATGTGCAGCATTAAATTGCTACACCTGCACGCTATTAGTTTATTGTCACAAACACTAAGATAGCAATGCTCTTAAAATCATTTAGGAATCTCTTGTCCTCACCTTGCTCCATGCTACACGACCCTCTAATGCTTTTGTTGTTCTTGGGTATGCATACTACAGAGCATCTCTTTTGACAAGTTTCCCATAATTTGTAGGCACTTGCAGGTCATCTAGCCACTCATCCTTCTACATAAGGCCAACACATTGACATTTTATGGTCAAGGAAGTCAGTACACGTGGCTTGAGTTAATTTAAGCCTTTGAATTCCTTCATTGAGGGTTACAAAACTTACTTAAAATTTAAAAATGTTTCCAAACAACATTTGTATAGAAAAATAGTTTATTCATATTCTTTCGCACGTAGTAAGTGGCTCTTGAATCCATTAGGTTGTTACTTATATTCTTTTGCGTGACTACTTCAGTTACTTTTATAGATAAATTACTAAAATCTATTCATATTTTTTATAATCTTATTTATTTATATAATATAAATATTATTATAATTATATTTTATATATAATATATATAATATAATATAATATAATATTAAGGTTAAGAATATTTTAGAAATAAAATAAAAAATTATTTTATCTGACAAGTAAGACTTTCTCTTATTTTAGACTCATTTAATTTGCAGAAAGGATTCTTTCACTAAAATACTTTTCTTGAAAAACTAATACATGGATATATAATATTTTGAAAAATATTTTTGCATATTAGTTGACTATGAATAAATGGGACATTTCAAAATGACTTAACTCCAACAAAACATGAAGCTTTTCTGTGGACCACACTCATTTCACAACTCCATCGCCCCGTCCCCCGCGCCACCCCCAACGCCAAACCCCCCGCCCCCAACCCCACCAAGCCCAGCCAACATCCCAACCCCAAAAAGTATTCCTAGATATTTACCCACCACCAACTGGCAGGCCTCTCTCCTTCCAATTCAAGTACAGCCATGCAACTTCTCATACCGTACAACCTAATCTGTATAACCATTAAAAAAAAAAATACTTTGCTCATCGCCACATTAACTGCTCAGTGATTAACTCATGCATAAGCCGACATATAAAAAAAAAAAAAAAAAAAAAAAAAAAAAAGCACAGCATCCCCTAAAAAAATTTTTTTTACTCTATGAGCCAATCACCACGAGTGCGAAAGCTCACTATCTACGATGAGCAAAAAATTTTCCAACAAAATAATAAAAAATCGATACTCTTGCCAAGCCCTTTAATTTATATCAAAGGATGAAGAAGTAACAAAAGAATGCAACACCACACACCCCCAACAACGACTCAATTTTCTTTTCTTTTTTTAATATACAAAAGGTGACTAATTTCTATCTAAGCAACTATAACAGAAAAAGTTCAAACACCGTTTTACTGGGAGATTCCTCTACACAGATCTTATAAAATCAATCTGAAGAAAGATTATGATTCTCCATGGCTACAGATCTCTAGTTTTACAGTAAAATTAAAACATTTAATAAGAAAATTGAAATATAAATCCTACAAAATCAGATTAGTATCAGAAAGAGAGACAGATGTCTATAATCAACTTGGCAAACATTAATTGAATGGTAAGTAGATCAGGACTTAAAAGTTGTTACACAGGCTAATTTCACAGAGGCAGCATGCAGGACTAGTTGCTTGAACAGGGAACATTGCTCATCAGGAGACATGCAAATGAAGCTTGGAGTCAAAGAGCTTAAAAGAAGACTCTGACAGACTAAGGGAATCAAATGAAGCAGGGTAAAATTACTTTATTGAGACAAAAATAAATTATAGAGAGAGCTTGAACAATAGAGCCATGATGCTCAATTGCTTTCAGCCAAAAACTGCATTATAATAGTTCGGTGTGATCTTGTTGATCAAACTGATGAGAGCAATGTTTTCAAGTGAGCCTCAACACAAATACGAACACTATACAATGTAACCTGGATGTTCCTTGAGCCAAGCAAGGTTAATAGCTCTTGCTTGACACTCAACTTTGTGCAGGGCCTCCTTCAAATCATTACCGACACCTGAGGGCAGAAAATTAAAAATAGAAACTAAATATCAAAAATGACTATGTCAGCACCAGTTTCCTCCCATGGGTTTTGTTCACACAATTTTCCCTATCAAGAATGCATGATGCTTCTTTCATATGCTCCCTCAAATTTTGATAGAAGATCAGAGACTACACTATATATAGGATGACGAACAAGATGGCTACTGCATCCATTTACAGGTGTTCTGGAAAGAAGTCTAACTTCTTTTGTCTCCAAATTTCCCTCAATTAACTCATTCCACCATTCATCATCCTCATTGAGATCTGCTTGCCTCAAAAGTTCTAATACTTTGCCCAAATGTGCAACATTTCGACCTGCTCCGCAGCCAGTAGCAGTTGCAGCACCCACAGCATTTGCAAGTGCCAAAGAATTGACTGGAGGCATGTCATGAAGGAAACCAAAAGCTATAGCAGCAGTAAAACTGTCTCCACACCCAACAGTATCAACGACATTCACCTGACAATAATTCAGGATCAAGTGAAAGCTTTTAGAAGCAGTAGACATGTTCATTATGTATAAGCAGAATGTGCTCAAAGGGAGAACATATATATAGGGCATCCAATAGAACCAATCCCAATCATTCTTCAATATAAAGTAGAATATATATAGAGGGCATCCAATAGAACCGATCCCAATCATTCTTCAACATAAAGTAGATTAACACCCAGAGGCTAGGAATTTTAACTGAAGAAAGGCAAATGAAGCTTTTCTTCATTGTTCTACCACTAGCACAAGCAGAGGTCTAAAAGTAGTTACAATGGTACCTTAAATGCAGGCGCACATGAAACAATGGACCGGGTAATCAGAATTGATCCCTTTGAACCCATTTTGATTATGACCCATTTTGTGCGCACTCCTTTTCTGATCAATTCTCTACCTGCCCGAATTGGATTTGTGATCCCGGTCAAAGATTCAGCCTGGTACATCATCGTATCAGCAGCAAGGAATGGAAAAGAAAGAAAAAACAATTCTTGCAAATTAACAATGATAGCAATAAGAAAAATCATGTTAAAAACACAACATTAGATCTTGAACAGTGGATGCTGACAGTGTATGTCAAACATTAGATTTTGCATGACTGCAGAAATAGAGAAAAAGAAGGAAAAAAAAAGAATCAGATAAGTGAGGCATCCACCATGGCTAACAGAAGTTGACCAAGTAATGGTTCTGATATCTTAATCTCTACCCCTAGCTGATCCTCTTCTTGGAGGACTTGAAGGAAAAAACAGAAGCTATACCTGACCATTGATTTCAAGCTAAACTAATCTCCATTACTACATGCGCTGAACATAATAAAAAATGACTGTGTCTTAAAAACTCTATACGAAGACAAATTGTCTTATGGCAGAATCAAGCACTCCTAGTCTGCTGCAACTATAACTTGAATCAGGTATACAACCTCAATAAATCAGGAGCTTGCTTTTGTTTCCAGTGATGCCCATGCTAGAGGCTGGTGCATGCTGACTACTATGCTTTCCAATTTGTACTGGATCATTGCCATATTTTAGAGACATATCTCTGTGTTAATTATTCAAGGCAGTTGCCTTGGTAATGATGTTGCCCGTACTCAACCACAGAAGGAAACCAAGGGGAAAAAAAAAATGACCCACAGTGCTCCATCTAAAGTGTCGCTAACCTGTGAGTTTAGCATCATCTTGCATGCACTTAACCATGTGTGCCAAAACATGCCAGGCATTGCTCATTGCTCTTTTGGTCACTCTTCAAATAAAATCCACTAGACCAAGGCGAATCTCAATTCCACTCGACTTACCTGGTTGATTTTCCATCTTCACCATTTTTATGACAACCAAAATAATTGACAAGATTCACTTAGGTTTAAGCATGTGTTTGCAGCCTTTATATCAGAACACTGGATTATTGAGCTTTGCCTGTCACTTTGTGCTCCTTAGACAAATCTTCACAGGGCAATGCAACTTATGATAAGATGTGCTCCAATTTCCTTCTAATCACATACTTCTTGTTACTTTATCCTTGGAGAGGAAAAAAACCAAATTATACATCTCTGAAGCTCAAAGACAATGTTCTTCCATATCATTATACAAGAACAAGTTAACCAACTTTATGATGCAAGAAGAGCTTCCTCAAACTTGTACTAGCCCAAACCTTAGGGCAGTCAAATTAGGGAGCTGCTCATATTGGTTAGAAAGCTCAATAGCAACTCATACAACTAGTAAATGAGCATATCTTGAGCTGTACTTTTAAGCTCGAGATGTTAATGAGCCAAACACAAGCTGTGCACAGCTCACTCAGCTTGTGTCCAGCTTGGTAACGCTAAAAATTAAAAAACACAAACATTAAACATTATCAATTCATACTTTATAATGTGTGTCATATGTCATTGTATTTACTTATTTAATATGGATAGTGGACTAAGGGTGCTATTGGATTGGGTTGGATCTCAGTTTCGCAAAAACTAGACACATACCTGTTGGGTTCTGGGTATAACTTTTTAGTCCATATGCAGTCCACTGAAGAATCAATTCATGTCCAGGTTCAGGTACTGACAATGTGCACCAGGTTTGGGTTGGGGTGACATCCGATCCAGCTACCCATAGTGTTGATGCATAATCTGATCAACGTCGGACCGAGCTGGAGTTGAAAAAAAAGAGGTCGCCACCAGTGACCTGCAAAATAAAATCCCGCCCGGAGTCGGTGGTGATGGCTCCGGTAGGATCCTCCGACGATCAAATCAGCTCTTTTGGCCAACAAAAATGGAGTGCTCAAGAGAAAGTTCAGCAGAGTTTTGAGAAGAAGAAGAGAGCTTAGAGAAAATGT
This sequence comes from Cocos nucifera, assembly GCA_006176705.1. Lineage (NCBI taxonomy): Eukaryota > Viridiplantae > Streptophyta > Magnoliopsida > Arecales > Arecaceae > Cocos > Cocos nucifera. The sequence goes on along the minus strand of QRFJ01002221.1, from coordinate 438,982 downwards.
ATCTGGAGGATCCTTTTTATAGATGGAGCCCAGAGTAGACTGATAGTGATAGCAGTAGCCGTCCGTTAGCTAGCTGCTCAGGGCTGCGTGAGAGGGGCGCCACCTGCAGCAGACTGATAGTGACAGTCGGTCCGGTAGCTGGCCGCTCAGGGTCGCGTGAGTGGGGCGCCGCTTGCAGCAGCAGACTGATAGTGACAGCCGTAGTCCTCCGATACTGAGCCGTTCGGAGCCACGTGGAGGGGTAAAATGCTTTGACGTATGTCAATTCCAGAGGAGTTCAGACTCTTAAAGGAAACACGGCTAAAAGGGATCATCCGGGAGGAATGCTACTTGAAATCTGGAAGTAATCTGCTGAAGGAATCTGGATGAAGTTCGACAGATGGAGAAGTCCAAGAGTTTGACTGGTGGAGAAGTTCGACTGAAGGAGAAGTCCGGAAGGAGTTGAGCTCCTGGAGGAATCCGACTGAAGGAGAAGTCCTAAAAGGAGTTCGGCTCCTGGAGGAATCCAATTAAAGTAGAAGTCTAGGAGGAGTTCGGCTCATACAAGAATCCATCTGAAGGAGAAGTCCGGAGGAAGTTCGGCTCCTAGAGAAGTCCAACTAAAGTAGAAGTCCTAGAAGGAGTTCGGCTCCTGAAGGAATCCGACTGAAGTAGAAGTCCGGAGGAAGTTCGGCTTCTGAAGGAATCCGACTGAGGGAGAAGTCCGAAGGAAGTTCGGCTCCTGGAGGAGTCCGACTGAAGTAGAAGTCCGGGGGGAGTTCGGCTCCTGGAGGAATCCGACTGAGCGAGAAGTCCGAAGGAGTTCAACTCCTGAAAGAATCCATCTAAAGGAGAAGTCCGGAGAGAGTTCGGTTCCTGGAGGAATCCATCTGAAGGAGAAGTCCGAAGGAAGTTCGACTCCTGGAGGAATCTGACTGAAGGAGAAGTCCGGAGGGTATTGGGCTCCTGAAGGAAGAATTCTCAATCGAAGCTCTTCTGTGATTACTAGTCGCATTAGGCTAAACATCATATTGAACTTCGACGGGAGCGAGGTTTATCCCTAACAATAGTCCCCCAACTTTCGAGTTCGAAATTCGAAAGGAGTATAAAAAGGTGACTACTGAAGTTCTTTTTCGGGCTCTGCACCCACTGAGGTTGAAACTCGAGGGAGATCTTATCTCCTGCCGAGGTTGAAGGAGATCTTATCTCCTGTTGAAGTCAACGTTAAAGCTCGGGGGAGATTTTATCTCTAGCCGAGGTTGAAGGAGATCTTATCTCCTATGGACGTTAACGTTGAAGCTCGGAAGAGATCTTATCTCCAGCCGAGGTTGAAAAAAGATCTTATCTCCCGTTGACGTTAAAGCTCGGAAGAGATCTTATCTCCAATCGAGGTTGAAAGAGATCTTATCTCCCTTTTGACATTGACGTTGAAGCTCGAGGGAGATCTTATCTCCAGCCGAGGTTGAAGAAAATCTTATCTCTTGTTGACGTTGAAGCTCGGGGGAGATCTTATCTCCAGCCAAGGTTAAAAAAGGTCATATCTCCAGCCAAGATTGAAGGAGATCTTATCTCCTGTTGATGTTGAAGCTCGGAAGATATCTTATCTCCAGCCGAGGTTGAAGAAGATCTTATCTCCTGTTGATGTTGAAGCTCGAGGGAGATCTTATCTCCAGCCGAGATTGAAGGAGATCTTATCTCCTGTTGACGTTGACGTTGAAGCTCGAAGGAGATCTTATCTCCAGCCGAGGTTGAAGAAGATCTTATCTCCTATTGACGTTGAAGCTCGGGGAAGATCTTATCTTCGGTCGAGGTTGAAGGACTTCGATTTGCTCATGTTAGGATGAGGTTCTCCTCCTGTTCCTAACATGGCCACTATTGATTGCTTCTTCCCTGTCATCACATAGTTTTTGTACCAAGAAACAATAATATTGAAATGGAGTTTTATTGAAGAAAAATTACTGATAGTACATCCTCAGATTTTTTGAATTTCAAGATCGTGGGAGCGTTGTTCCTCCGAGCTCCTTCAGGCGATAAGTTCCGGACCGGACGATCTTCTCTATTTTATACTAACCTTCTCAATTTGGAACAAGCTTCCCCTGACTTTGAGGCTGAGGAATGACGGCTCGCCAAAGCACCAAGTCCCCCAGAGATAGTGTTGATGATGCCGAGAGACAGCCAATCTCCTTATTGTTCCTCCCTCATTGGTGGTTCTGGCTGTGGCAACGCCCTTGACCGATCTTCTCTCGCTTCAAACCGACGTCTGATGAATCGATCCAGTCGGCCTCTCCTGATGAGCTCCTCAATTTCGACTTGGAACTAAATGCATTCTTCAGTGTCATGGCCATGGTCACGATGGTAGAGGCAGTACTTGCTTCGATTACGCTTGTTTGGAGAAGATCGTAATTCTTCTGATCTTGGTAACTGATTCTTGATTTTCATCAAAACTTTAGTTTTAGGAGCATTAAGAAGGGCGTAGTTGTGGAACCTTCTGATGGAAGAACTTCACGCCCTTCTGTCAGGGCTTCTTTGATAACGAGCTCGAGGAAGAGTTCGGACTCACTTGTGCTCGGAGGGAGTCCGTGAGCATGGTCAAACTTCATTCGGCCCTCCATCAGCAGCAGATCTATGTCGCTCTCCTGCGGCTTTCTCATCCTTCAACTTGAAGGCTTCTTCCGCTCGAGCATATCCCTCAGCTCGAGCTAGCATATCGGCAAAATCCCTGAGGTACTTCTTCTCCAGGGAGAACAACAAATTATTCTTCTAAAGGCCGTGTTTAAGTGTGGCCATTGCAACAAACTGATCTAGATTCCAGGCCTTCAATGCAGCAGCATTAAACCGGATGACATAAGCCCGAATAAATTCTCCCTCCTGTTTGATATTCATCAGAAAATCCGAACTTCGACGGAAACACCGGCTGCTAATAAAATGAGCCACAAACTGATGGCTCATCTGATCAAAGAAAAAGATCGTACCTGACTTCAACATCGAGTACTAGTTTCTTGCTGCTTCCTTTAAGGTAGATGGAAAAGCTCGGCATAATATGGCATTTGGTGCGCCATGAAACAGCATCATGATTCGAAAGGCTTCCAAGTGATCGATCGGATCAGAAGTTCTATCGTAGCTTTCAAATTCGGAAAGCTTGAAGTTTGGCAGAACGGACTCTTGCGTAATTCGGAGAGAGAAAGGAGGATCGGTGCAGATGTCGTCATGGCGAGTCGGGGTGACGTGGCAGAGTTCCTCAATCTACCGATCCATCTTCCGCAATTTTTGATCGAGGATGTCGTCTCGATCGCAGATCTTGGAAGACTTCCGACCGTAGATGAGGAAGGTCTCTTCCGAAGAAGAATCACGATCTGAACAAGGATCCTCTGCTCTTTGTTTTCCCTTTCCAGGGACAACGGGTATGCTAGCCCAAGTGCTATTCCTTGGGACCAGTTCCTGACATCCCGATGGCGGATTTTCTGATGGAATCGCCGTCGGAGGCTACCGCACGACCTTCACCATCTCGGTGAGGCCCTGAACCCACTGCATCAGCAGGTTAAACTGCTTTGGATCTACCGTGGCCATCGGTGAAGGTTGAAGCGCCGGCGCTGGAGCAGAAACGAATAGATTTAGCTCGGATCTGACGGCAGAAGCAGTAGATCTCCGAGTAGTCGCCTTCTTTGAAGGCATTTCTTGGGATTGAGGGAGAGGATGGAGATGAACCTTGGAGAAGAAGATTCACAGGATCGGCTGAGCACTCCTTTAAGAACAAGGATACCTCAGAAACAGAAGACCCTTCCTCTAGCGCCAATCCTATTGGTGTAAAATCTGGTCGATGCCGAATCGAGCTGAAGTTAAGAAAGAAGAAGTCGTCGTCGATGATCTGCAAAACAAAATCCCGCCCAGAGTAGGTAGTGGTAGCTCCGGCAGGACCCTCCGACGATCAAGTCAGCTCTTCTAGCTAACAAAAATGGAGTGCTCAGGAGAGAGTTCAGTAGAATTTTGGGAAGGAGAAGAGAGCTTACAGAAAACATATCTGGAGGATCCCTTTTATAGATGGAGTCCGGAGTAGACTGATAGTGACAGCCATAATCATCCGGTAGCTGGCCGCTCAGGACCGCGTGAGTGGGGCGCCGCCTGCAGCAGACTGATAGTGATAGTCATAGCCATCCGGTACTGAGCTGCTCGGGGTCAGATGGAGGGGTGAAGAGCTTTGACGTATGTCAATTCCAGAGAAGTTCGGACTCCTAAAGGAAATACGGCTAGAGGAGATCATCCGGGAGGAATGCTACTTAAAATCTGGAAGTAATCCGCTTGAGGAATCCGAATGGAGTTCGACTGATGGAGAAGTTCAGAAGGAGTCTGACTGATGGAGAAGTTCAGCTGAAAGAGAAGTCTGGAAGGAGTTCGGCTCTTGGAGGAATTCGACTGAAAGAAAAGTCCGGAAGGAGTTGGACTCCTGAAGGAATCCGACTAAAGGAGAAGTCCTGAAAGAAGTTTGGCTCCTGGAGAAATCCGATTGAAATAGAAGTCGGGGGAGAGTTCGGCTCCTAGAGGAATCCATCTGAAGGAGAAGTTCGGAGAAAGTTTGGCTTCTGAAGGAGTCCGATTGAATTATAAGTCCTGAAAGGAGTTCGGCTCCTAGAGGAATCCAACTGAAGTAGAAGTCCGGGAGAGTTCGGCTCCTGAAGGAATCCGACTGAGGGAGAAGTCCAGAGGAAGTTCGGCTCCTGAAGGAATCCATCTGAAGAAGAAGTCCGAAGGAAGTTCAGCTCCTGGAGGAGTCAGACTGAAGTAGAAGTCCGGAGGGAGTTCGGCTCCTGGAGGAATCCATCTGAAGGAGAAGTTCGGAGAGAGTTCGGCTCCTGGAGGAATCCATCTGAAGAAGTTCGGAGGAAGTTCGGCTCCTGAAGGAACCCGACTGAGGGAGAAGTCCGAAGGGAGTTGGGCTCCTAAAGAAATATGACTGAAGGAGAAGTCTGGAGGGAGTTGGGCTCCTGAAGAGAGAATTTTCAACTGAAGCTCTTCCGTGATTACCAGTCGCATTAGGCTAAGCATCATACTGGACTTCGGCGAGAGCGGGATTTATCCCCAACACATAGGTTTCAAACCTTATATAATTATTCATGCTTTGAAAAGTTTATCAATGAAAAATCCAATACATGCTAAAAAATTAAATCATGAACAACTAGCAGTTGATGATTAACTATACAACAATGAGTGATTAAAGAATTGAAAAGGTGCACTTTACGAGTCAAGTATAAATCCCAAACATCTTCTAACATGCCATTGCTTTTTAATCTTTCTATCCCTCTAGTTATGGAAGAAAGTTTCATATGCTAAGAGTTTAGAAATTGAAAGATATACAAATAAATCTAACATTATGTATGTATGCATGCATGTATGTATGTATATGCATGCACGCACACACGCGCGCGCGCGCACACACACACACACACGTAATAAACTGAATAATTATGAGGGTCAAGGTAGGGCTTGGTCAAGTTGGGTTTAAAAATCTAAAACACATACCTGATCCAAAAGTTTCAAAGGGTTTGACTTTGGACCACATACCAAACTCATACATCACAGGTTTTGGGTCAGGTCCAAGTCAGGTATTGGGCCAGTTGGTTGCAGTGACATCCCTATCATGGAACTTAGCTCAGCCATGATATCTAATTGATGGGACCAGTACACATGATGATCGAGTTTTCCCCTCTCACCCCTCTATATTCTATCATGGATGGTTCTCTAATCCCACCTTGCCAGATGTTGCCATCAGCATGGTTAGCTAAATCAGTCAACACAAGTAAATTCTCAACTGGTTCATTTTGAACGATTTAAAATATTATTTATTTATATTTAGAGAACAGGATGATTTGTTCTGTTTAAAGGTACAAAGCATGCTATGTTCGCCTAGAACAAAATAATAATAGAGTCCTAGTCTGATGGTGCGTGTTGGCCACTGAATCACACTAGAACTTCAATCATGCACATCCCATACTGCTTCACAAGTTTTCGAAAGCAAGTAAAACCTGAATTTAAGGTAAAATGCATTAGATTAAAAAAATTAGGCATGTTAATAAAACTCTTCCACTAGGGCTTATTGAGATCCGCATATCCCAAGCCCATATACTTCACTATTGATGAGGCTTGGGTGAGTGGGGTTTTGGATGGAGACAGTAAGACATGAGTTTTCCTCAAATAAGGAATATAAGACCATGGGAGAGAAAAATTCCATGTCTCTAAAACTAGAATAACAAACCATGGAAATCCTATGCAATAATTGAATGGTGTGTAAACTTTAATGGATATTTTGCATGTATACCTTCTTAAATATGTAAAACTATATGAATATCCTCATAAAATTGCTATTTACACGTATACCCTCAGAAAATACTGATTTTACATGTATATCTTTCTTCTTTTTTTTTTTTGCATATATATCCATATCATCTAACACCATTAAAAAATAAATGGTTTAAAATTAAAATGACTGAAATACCCTTATGGGTAGATATGCAAAAAGAAAACTTTATAAGAATATATATGCAAACAGCAACTTTATAAGGGTATTTATGCAATTTTACATATGTAGAAGGGTATACACTCAAAAAAATATAAAAAATTGGGTATATGCTCAAAGGGCAAGAAGTTGATTATGATAAAGATAATTCAGTCACTCTTGGCTAAGAAGGGTGACAAAAAAATCAATATTATTATGCTAAATGATCCTATGCTGACATCAATTCTCATAGAAGAAATCATGTTATCTTTATGAAATTCTTGCCTCAATAAATGAATAATTCACCATATAAATCACTCAAAGTTATTTCATTTGTCTTAATATCAATAATTAACTTAAATTCAATATATTTTAATATTCTAAAAATAATGAAAAATATATGATGCCATGGACTCAATAATGATAATTAGATCAAAATAAAATATGAGAATATAATTACCAAAATAGTCATTCAACATTCCAACTTGATCAAGTTAAGATCCTAAATAAGTAACAACTGACAATGTCACTAAGTCTTTTTTTATTTATCTTGTCATTTAACTAAGACATGGAAGTGTTGACAAGTCTTAGCTGAGTTTTGATCATTTTTTTAATAGATTTTTCTAAATGTATACCCTCACATATATGAAATTGCAGGAATACTACAAAATTGCATAAATACCCCCATAAAGTTTCTATTTGTATGTATACCCTTATAAACTTTTCTTTTAGCATGCCTACTCATAAGGGTATTTCAGTCATCTTAAGTCTAAACCATTTACTTTTTACTAGTGCTAGATAGTATGGGTATATATGCAAAAAAAAAAAAAAAAAAAAAAAAAGGATATACATACAAAACAAGTATTTTAAGAGCATATACATACAAATAGCAATTTTATGAGGATATTCATGCAATTTTGTATATTTAGAAGGGTATACATGCAAAAAAATCCAACTTTCATCCTCATGTATTATTTATTTTTATCATCATTTAGAGGATCATAAATTTCTCATATAGATTTTGCAATCGAATTTCAACAAGTACCTAATAGGACTGTAATTTTTTTTTAATCTGACACCATTTAATTGGGTTTGTTGGTAGGTAGCAAATTTCGAACCCTGATCCCAAAACAAAGCAAACCAACAAATGCGGCAAAGCTATTAAAGGCTCAAGCCACATTGAGGTGTCAAGATTTCTTAGAGCCTAGCACAATGAGCCAAGCAAGGCACTTGCTTGGTGAAGTATGGTGCAGCATATATATCTATGTACATATGTGCATGCATATATATATAGAAATTTGTTAATGCTTTTTTTTTTTCAAGACATTTTTATTGTCCAACATGTTCCACATTATGAATTTATTACATGTACTAACATAAATACTGATTCATATATATACATATACAATACGTAAATCAACAAAAACAAACATGCATATGTATCTACACGTTCATCATACTTGCATATTATATCCATGAATGCATAATAAAAATATACATGTGTGTATGTACATGATATATACATACACACACATACCTAGATGCATACATACATATATAGACATATGCTACAAATGCATAATGTTACAAATATATGGCAATGAAAATAACACAGCCACCAAAATGGACATAGAAAGGCACAATACACCCACACAAATAGTTATCAACAAATGCAACACTAAACACACTTTCAAACATTTACAATCATGCATGCTTACACCCCACCAGACAATCACAAAGGTATCCCTGTTTTGCACCTTAGTGCCTCAGCTAGAGCACATAAGGTGCACTTCTTTTGTGTGCCTAGATGAAGTAGCCTCCCCTTGAGGTGGACAAGGTGCTGAGGTTGTGCCTAGATGCAGTCGCACCGAGCAGCCTAGGTATGATAACACTATAATCAGGTAACATAGTGATAGACAAGACTACCCATTGCCAATTGCCATCACTGAACATCCTTTGTCTCTCCTAAAGCCCAACCAATCCTTAGTCCCGCTAGCCTGCTGAAGATACGATTATCCCATTACACATTAATGCTAATTCCTCCTTTCCTCACCCAACCTTAATCTCAAGCTCCTAGAAACATGTGACCCTTTCTCCTCTCCTGTAGCAGGACCTCAAGGCTCAATGCCCAACCACTGCCACCTCTAGCAATCACTCATTGCTAACACTCCTCAGCTCCTCTAAGCTAGAGGCCTCCGATTACCACCTTTTCCAACAACCTTCCCTTCTCTGCTTCTACCATCCTACCTGTCACTTTAGCCTTAACTACTTGCACTAACCAATTACATGTTAAGCAATTGGTATTAAACTTGGGTACTGGTACAAGAAGAGATTCAAAAAAATTGCAAGGATTTGAAATTCAGCATTCACTTGGCACATGTACCTGCATCCATGTAACATGGCCCTACCCTCAAGTTTGTGACATTAAGCCTAATTGAGCTGATCTTGAGCTAGCTTGATGTTGTGACATTAAGCCTAATTAAGCTGATCTTGAGCTAGCTTGATGTTAGATAAACCAAGCTTGAGCTAAGTTTTTCCAGCTTATGGCATGCTCAAGCAGAGCTTGGGCTGAGTTACCGAGCTGAGCTTAAGTTAATCATAGCCAACTCAATCTTGGCTTATGTACAATACCCCTATGGGAATCATATTAGACCTTTAGATTTCTACATAGAATCCTTGATGCAATGTTTCTTTCAATCTATCTTGAGGTTGGCAATGTTTATTTACAAGGCTTATTTACAATATCCCTATGGGAATCATATTAGACCTTTTGATTTCTACATAGAAACCTTGATGCAATGTTTCTTTCTATCTATCTTGAGGCAATAACCTCACCTCAAGATGGACTTTATCATATCCTATATGTGTCAATTTAGCTTCTTATTTCATTTATGCCAACCCTAACTGTAACAAATATAAAAAATTGTACCTTTTCTTGCTCCATATAACTAGTTTGACTCAAATTTAACCTAGACTTAGGGAACTAATTGATGTCAGATTGGCAATGTCCATAACCAGAAGGTCCATGAAATAAAAAATATTTGAGTTGAAGACCTAGTGTCTATCTATCTTTTTTCCCCCTTTTAAACCAAAACAATTTGGAACTATCAACCTTTGACCCTTTGAGATTGAATGAGGAAAATTATCTCACATCTCAAGGCTAAATGTTTATTAGCAAGTAAACATTGCAAACATTAGATTAAGCTCGAATGGATGAGACATATTCTTCTGAATAAAAAATATGTTAGTACTTAAAAGATTCTAATCTAACATATAATTATTATGATGTTCACAGATGTACTTAAAGAACTTAGATGAGCTAAACATTAGAAAGTTGGGCAAGCCTCAAGCTTGGCATATTAAGATATCAAGTTCCAATTCTAGGCTTGAGCTCAGATTTTAAGTGAAAGGGTGAGCTATTATGAAGTGGAAAATGAGCTACTCATAAACAGCTTGCTCATTTTACACCCATATATGGTACTTAACAACTGTACCCTAGACAATACAACATACATAATTAGTAAGGGCAACGAATTGATTGCATATTAAGGGTTAGCTTTATAACCTTTCCTACATTGTTCTTCTTGTAATACCATGTTCTTGCTAAGGTTACATTAACAGTCATCTATCATTCTTTTCAAAATTCTTTCCTACTACCATCTATGTCAAATTACTTTTCCCATCTCTTTTCCAACCTCTCTACCAACAAAAGCAATGTAGCATAGCAATGTTAAAGACCAAATAGACCTTCACAAAAATGGTTAACAATTTTTATTTAGTCAGATTGAGAATTGTTTAGGCCTTTTTACTTCAGCCACATACTTTGTTGCTTAAAATGTTCAAAATTAATGGGTGGTAGGAAATCTGATTGGTTGGTTTATGTAATTTTGGGCAATAACTTTTAGGTGAATTATTCTGAAAGAAGGGAAAGAAAAACAGCAGGCTTTGAATTCAAATTTCAACAGACCGATTTCAAAAAAAACAAAGATCTTTTTTTGATATAAAAAATGATCTAAAGTCTGCTATTATGCCTAACAATTACATCTAGGCTCCAATGGAGCCCCATTGCAATATTTGTACATTGCAGACGATGATTATTATTTTCCTTCTCCAAATAATCATGGTACAAACTGCTAAGAGTTCATTCATATTAGATGAACCCTTTTGGATCATTCTCCTTGTCATGCAAATTCTTCAGACTAAACCATATGTTACCCAAAACCATCACTTTATCCTGAAGTACTGACATTGGCATGATAGAAATGGCATGCACTTTGGTAAATTTTGCATTCTGCAAGAAGAAATTATTCATATTTATCAGGATTTGACACTTGGGCACGAACCCACACCTATACTTATACTTGAGTCCATGTAACACAGAAACAGAGGATTCTCAAGCATAAAGAAGATTATGGTTACAGGAAGAGACTATGGATTATGTAAGAAAATTCTCAAGCACGAAGAGAATTTAGGTTGACAAAAAGAATGACAAACCCACTTCTACATGCATGCAAACCATAGCAGATAAATAGGAACATGCTTTCCATTTTCAGAAGCAGTAATCTTCTGCTTAGAGTGCAGCATCCGCTTCAAAATCTCCATGGAAACAAATCCCTACACCTGCTTGCTTATTAAAAAGAATTTTCAAGAGACCCACTTCCCCACAAACACACATGAATCTACTCCCACACTGGAACCAACTTCTCTAAAGTCCTGATAAATTCATGTTAAATGCCTCCATATAAGCACAAGTGTGGAACAATTGAACCAGAATCTTCATTGGATACTGGAAATCCAGTTAATAATTTCAGTGGATTTCGATAAGATCTGGGTGTTGATACAAATGGATGAGTGGTTGCAAATTTGGTAATACATCCAAAATATGGGATCAAGGTTGCTACAAAAAGGTTGATTGTGTTCAACGCCATTGGTGGAATGAATGATGGGCCTCATCTCTTCCATTATTTCCAGACTGATTTGACTCTCCTATTGTGGGCTTCTTATACTAAAGATGATGTTACAATAAAATATCTTGGTGTAACCCAAACAAGTCCATCTTGGTGTCTCAATAACAAATGATTCATTAATTGATGGGTGAATAATGGGGATTGAACTTGTGACAGTAGATTCACAATCCACGAACTTGATCCACTTGGCTACATCACTGACAATTAGTCCTAGGTTTATATTTTTCTTTCTCAATTCATAGGTTGTTCTTCTTACTTTATCACCATGATTACTATTTGTATAAGCTATAAGGTTTCAAGATATGCTTATTTTGAATATGTGAATTGATGGAAAATAGAACTTGTAATTTAAATTGAGTTTGAAAACTATGTTACCTACATCCTTTGGTTTACCCATAACATATGCACCTAATACTTAGATGACTATGAGTATGACACTTGAATATGGATCTGCAAGAAGAAATTTTTAAGATTAGAAAGATCTAACACTTAGATACATAGCCATACCCAATACTTGTAGCCAACACTTAGACACATACACATGTGCAACTCTTACAGCGAATTCCATGTAACAAAACCTAGACATTTACGTATACAATATCCTATATGCCCATGTTATGAAGCCTAAGTGGAGAAAGGCCATGGACTAATAGTATAATTCGAATGTCCAAAAGCCAAAATCTAGTCTAAGGCTGGCAACTTACTCCACCCCATTAGGTACCCAACCCACAACGAATCCAGGGTGGGGACGGATAATGGCAAAACTTGCCTCAAACCCAACCAGGATAAGAATAACTCTTCGCAAATCCCCTTCCTAAGGCAAAAAAAACAAAAAAAGTATGCAAAAAGAAAAAATTGATTTTGTAGCTTAACCTGACCCACTCCATCTAACTCTACTTGCCCCACCTAGAGATTTTACCCACCCTGCCCCGAGGCAAGTATAGATAATGCCTATCTAGGGCCGACAAAATATGACTCAACCCACCAACCCGACCCGTGTTCGACCCGCCATAAATAGGTTTGGATTTAGGATAAACAGGTTTGGGTCATGTTGGTACGAAATCTGATCGTTGCCGGAGGAGCGCTGGAGTCGGAGAAGATGAGATCGCCGTTGATGACCTGCAAAACAAGTCTCATCCAGAGCCTAAGGGGTGGCTCCGGCAAAATCCTCCGATGATCAAGTCAGCTCTTTCGGACAACAGGAATGAAGTGCTCAATAAAGATAGTTGCAAAGTATCGAGAAGGAGAAGAGAGCCTAGAGAAAACGTATCTGAAGGGTCCCTTTTATAGACGGAACCTGTAACAAACTAATAGTGACAGCCGTAACCGTCCGGTAGTGGACCGTTCGGGGCTACATGGAGTTTGTTACGGAGGGTAGTGTCTGTTGTCATGACGTGACAGTCCGTTGAGATTTAATAGTCAAAGTTCGGAGGAGTAGATGTCAGTTAGCGATGAATCTTTGAATTACATCAATACCAAGGAAGCTCAGACTCCTCTTAAGCGGTCTGTGGGTGAGTTGATTCGTGCCGTATGGAGTCGGGTTCGTGCGGAAACCTTCCTAGGCGACTGCGGGAAGTTCGGCCGGAAGAAGTCCGGAAGGAGTTCGGCTGCTAGAGGAGTCCGGGAGGAATTCGGCTGCTAGAGGAGTCCGGAAGGAATTCACGATAGAAGCTCTCCTGCGATCACGAGTTACACCTGACCGAGCACCAAACCAAACTTCGGCGGGAGCGAGGTTTACCCCCAACAATAGTCCCCCCACTTCCGAATTCGAAATTCGAAGAAAGTAAAAAGACGACCGCCGAAGTTTCCGCCTTAACGAGATGAGATATTTTGGCATTTACTGCGCTGGCACCAAAACTTTTTAAATCTGAAATAAGTTCAAAAAGAAGGCCCTTCGTTTCTTCCATCGAAACTCTGCCCCAGGTACGACGCCATAAAGACTCCGCCTGCAGCTGCCTTTCTGTCATGATGAGTGGGACACGCGACGCGCTTATTTCATATTACGAAACCTGATCATCGTCGGAGGAGTGCTGAAGTCGGAGAAGACGAGGTCGCCGCTGGTGACCTGCAAAACAAATCTCATCCAGAGCCTGAGGGTGGCTCCAGCAAAACCCTCCAACGATCAAGTCAGCTCTTTCGGCCAACAAAAATGAAGTGCTCAGTAAAGAAAATTGCAGAGTATCGAGAAGGAGAAGTGAGCCCCGAGAAAACGTATCTGGAGGATCCTTTTTATAGACAAAACCTATAACAAACTAATAGTGACAGCCGTAACCGTCCGGTAGTGGACCGCTTGGGGCCACGTGGAGTTTGTTACAAAGGGTAGTATTTGTTGTCATGACGTGCCAGTCCGTTGATATTTAATAGTCGAAGTTCGGAGTAGGCATCAGTTGGCGACGAATCTTTGAGTTACATTAATACCAAGGGAGCTCGAACTCCTCTTAAGCGGTCTGTGGGTGAGTTGATTCGTGCTGTGTGGAGCCGGATTCGTGCGAAGATCTTCTCGGACAACTGCGGAAAGTTCGGTCGAAAGAAGTTCGGAAGAAGTTCGGCTACTGGAGGAGTCCGGGAGGAATTCAGCTGCTGAAGGAGTTCGGCTGCTGAAGGAGTTCGAAAAGAGTTTAGCTGCTGAAGGAGTCCGGAAGGAGTTCGACTGTTGGAAGAGTCCGAAAGAAATTCGACTGCTGGAAGAGTCCGGAAGAAGTTCGGAAGGAATTCGCGATTGAAGCTCTCCTACGATCACGAGTTACACCTGATCGAGCACCAAACCAAACTTCGATGGGAGCGAGGTTTACCCCCAACAATAGTCCCTCCACTTTCGAATTCGAAATTTGAAGAAAGTAAAAAGACGACCGCCGAAGTTCATTCTCGGACTCCCATCTTGACGGGATGAGACATTTTGGCATTTACTGCGCTGGCACCAAAACTTTTTAAATCTGAAATGAGTTCGAAAAGACGGCCTTTCGTTTCTTCCGCCGAAACTCTACCCCAAGTACGGCGCCATAAAGACTCCACCTACAGCTGCCTTTCTGTCATGATGAGTAGGACATGTGGCACACGCTGATCGACCGAAGTTGATCCACGATCATAACTACCTCAGATTACTTCTAGCTATTTAAGATCTTCCTTCGCCTGGAAGTCATTCCTGCCCGAGTCTTCTCCTTCTTCATCCCCCATCCGTCTTCTTCCCAAGGGTCTTAACCTTCTCCCTCGCCTTTCTGAGCTCCGGACGCCTTTTCGATTAGTCCTCATCGCATCCATCGTCCTTTCATTCTCTCCAGACAGCTTAAGTCAGTTTCCTAACCTTTCTCTTAGGTTATTCGTGCTTTTCATTTCTAGCTTCGTGCTTTCCTGATTTTTTGGTGGCGACCTTTGCCCTGCGTTTTTTCTTTTTTTTTTGGGGGGGGGGTTTCTTGGGGTTTAAGCTCGATCCGAATGTCTTCCGAAACCTCCCACTCTATCGGTTCATGGGGCTCGTCCGGACCAACCTTCTTTGGCCCTGCACCCCTAGTTGAGGTAGAACCCAGGAACATGTCCCGCTCGTCTTTCGCTCTAGACACCATCCCGTCTGTTCTTACCCCAGACGATCTTTCTCTTATCCGAATCCAATACGGAATCCCTCTGGAATACGACCTTGAACTCCCTAGCTCTGACGACCGAGTCAGCTTCCCTCCGACCGGCCGATTTTGTTTGTACTTACAAACTTTGCGTGCCGGGCTTAGGCTCCCACTGCCCCCTTTTGTAGTCACCCTCTTCCGATTTTTAAACATCTCCTTCGCATCTGTCGTATCGAACTCCTTTTGATTCGTCATAGGTTTCCTCTCCCTCTGTCGATTGGCTGAAGTTCAGCCGACCATTTCGCTTTTTAGAAATTTCTACACCTTCAAGCGCCATCCTTCTGCGAAGGATTGATGGTACTTTTCCCTCCAGGTCGGCAAGAAGGGGTTATTGAAAGGTACCCCTTCTTCCGTTCACAACTGAAAGAAAAAAAAAAAAATTTGTATATTGCCCGACCCTGCCATTAGGTCTTCTTCCATGAGGTTATATTAGAGAGTCAGTTCGCCTAGCTCCTAGCTTAGACGGAGCCGACCTGGATTCCTCCGATAAACTTAAGGCGTACCGAGCTCCTCTTCTTCCCGACCTTCTAAAGGAATAGACCTTGTTCAACCTGGGTCTGACTCCCCATAATTCTGCTGGTACATCTTTTGATTTTTGAATTCACACGATTTCGCGCACATGTATTGCTACTGACCATGCTTCTTTTTCTGCTATAGAAATAGACACACAAGCTGTCGAGATACTTACCAAAGGGCTCTACATCAAGAAGAGGAAAGGAAAAGCGCTAAGCGATGGCTCAAAAAGGATGAAGGTCGATGCTTCCAGCTCCGAAGTCTCCGTCTCCACTGCCGCTGCGTCCGAGGCCATTCTCAACGCCGAGACTGCCCTAACTACCAAGGTCAGCACCGTTGGCGCGGTCTCGGTGCCTTCCATGCTCTCAGGTCCCTCCAGCGGGGATCGGGCTTCGATACTCCCTACCAGGGAAGAGATAGGGGAAGGAAGAAGAAAAAAGAAAACCATTGCTAAGACGTCCCGCAAGGCTCACCTAGGTGGACTGGATGGCGACGGCAAAGGCGACGAACGAGGGGAGGATCCCTTCGACAACCCAGAGATCGTCCGGAATCTTACCGACAGATTTTCCATGCCCGAGGTGGACCAAATGGCCGACCTGGACCCACGGTAGCTCGTCTGGGGTTCTCTCGGAACCATCCTCAAGGTGATTGCTCCATTGCTCGACTCTTTCTCTTCTCTTTTGCTCTTTTCTTCTTTTTTTTTTAACACCAATCGCTTGTTGTAGTCGGATCATCAGATGCTCGCCTACATCAAGAGGGCACGTCGTTAAGAGGCGGAGGCACAGAAGGCCCAAGAGGACCTTCGAGTCGAGATCCGCCGTCTTCAAAAGAGGGTCGACGAGGTCGAGCACCTTGCCGAGAAGAAGGCGGCGGACATCGGAAGTCTCCAGGGCACGCTTCACAAAGAGGAGTTCGTCTCAGCCGAACTAAAGACCGCACTGACCTTGAAGGAGGAAAGGAGGAAGCCGAGAATAGGGTCGCTGAACTAGAGACCCAAATGGCGAAGTCGATCTCGGAGGCGATTACCCGGGCCATGAAAGAGTTCAAGACCTTCCGAGATGAGGAACTTGAACGTCGAGTTCGGCCAGGAGGCGTTTATCAAGGATTTCGAGATTTGCGAAGGCAGGATGATTCGGAGGTTCCCCGAGATCGACCTCAGCTTTCTGGAGGAGGAAGACGACGTAGATGCAAGACCGTCCAATGCCACAGTCGATCCTTCCTTCGACAAGCTCGCTTCTGGCCCATCTGAACCTGCCATAGAGGTGCCCGAATCAGTTCAGAAACCCGAGGTGGTCGAGAGCGATCCGGCTCCGCCCTCCGTCGGCCCTCCCGAGGTTGAAATCCTCGAGTAGTTGTACATTTTTCTTTTTCTCCCCTTCTTGCCTTGTACTCAAAAGTTTTGATTAAATAAAAATAAATTTTTTCTATACCTTTGAGCACTTTTCATACCTCGAATGCAGTCTCCCGCCAACGCTGATCCACTGCCTCAGGAGGTTCCAATAAAGCCTTTGATAAAGAGCCTGAGAAAGAAAGTTCATCTTCTGAAGAAGAAGTTGAAGAAGACGGAGGATGACCTTCGAGCCTCGCGAAAGAATGCTTCTGAGGCGACCAAAGAGGTCACTCGCCTCCGTGGCTTGCACATGAAGGACGCAGTGAGGTTCAGTATCCAAAAGGGCAGCTTTGAGAAAGAGATCGCCGAACTCGAAAGAAATGCCAGCGACAAGTCCTGGGCACTGACGGCGAAGATCAGCTCTCTTGAAGCTGACATGAAGAATGCTGGGGAAAAAATCCGTCTCCTAGAAGGGAGCTCGCCGTGGTCCACCAACAAGGCCCGGTACGACTGGGACTGGTCAAAAAGGTTCTCCTAGCTTTAGAAGCAGCTGTAAGATACTGAGGACTGGCATAATAGCTACCGAGTGACCTGGGCGGGAAAGATCTCCAGGCTTGAAGGCAAGCTCAAGGCTGCCAAAGATAAAGCAGCTCATCTTTGGAAGCGACTGTACAGTAGTCGGAGAGCCAATGCGAGTGGTGAGTCGGAGGAGATTGCCTCCTTGAAGAGGATCGTCGGTGAGCTTTCACAGGCGGTTGGGGCGGAGAAGGCCGAGGTTCAACGGCTGAAGCTTCAGCTCACCTATGAACATCGGACTATCGAGGACGTGGAGGCCGAGTCTGAAGTTTTGAGAAGACAGCGACGAGAGCTTGAGGGTAAGTTTCAGCTCGCCAGCAAAATGTACGTAGAGGATCTTTACAAGAAGAAGGAGCTTGAAGAAGAGATCTTTAGGCTAAAGCAGACCTTGGTGATGGCCGGGGTCGGCAGCCCAAAATATGAGGAATCCGGTTCGCCTTAGAGCATTAGTTCTCTTCTCCTCCTCTTTTCTTTCTTTCAATGTAATTGGCCTTGTTGGCCTATATTTTGCTTGTAATGAACTTATTTTTATAATAAAATAATACATTTTTCGTTATTTTCATTTCGCATGAATTCGAGGCTTATTTGTGGCCTTACCTTCTTTACTTCATTTTTCTCTATGTTGCCTTCTCATGAAATGCTTGTTGTGGATGTCGAACTAGGACCTCATCTACAAACCAGGATTAGATTCCGCCTTTCGTATTTGACGTAGTCAGGTTGTCACAGAAAAATACGTGTAAGGATTCTCCGTCGAGCTTCTTCCTTTTCCTCATCTTTGGTCAACGAGATTTTGACTTTTGCTCATGTTAGGACGAGACTTTCCTTCTGTTCCTAACATGTCTTGTGGGGGCGCGTTAGGGTCGTCAGTAGGGCCTCTCCCCCATCTCGTCTTAGTTTAACGAGGCCTTCGACTTTGCTCATGTTAGGACGAGGTTCTCCTCATATTCCTAACGGGCTGTAGGGGCACATTAGGACCGTTGATAGGGCCTCTCCCCTCATTCCGTCTTAATTTAACGAGACCTTCGACTTTGCTCACGTTAGGACGAGGTTTTCCTCCTGTTCCTAATGGGCTGTAGGAGCACGTTAGGGCCGTTGGTAGGATCTCTCTCCTCATCTCGTCTTAGTTCAACGAGGCCTTCGACTTTGCTCGCGTTAGGATGAGGTTCTCCTCCTGTTCCTAACGGGCTGTAGGGGCACGTTAGGACCGTTGGTAGGGCCTCTCCTCCTATCTTGTCTTAGTTCAACGAGGCCTTCGACTTTGCTCGCGTTAGGACGAGGTTCTCCTCCTATTCCTAACGGGCTGTAGGGGCACGTTAGGACCGTTGGTAGAGCTTCTCCCCTCATCTCGTCTTAGTTCAACGAGGCCTTCGACTTTGCTCGCATTAGGATGAGGTTCTCCTCCTATTCTTAACGGACTACTTTAGATTGCTTCAGAGAGTTATTAGTCATTACACGATTTTTGCGCCAAGTAGTGATGTTAAAATAAAAAAGTTTTATTGAAGGAAAGTTACTGGTAGAAATTCCAAGGCCGCGAGAGAGTTGCTCCTCCGAGCTCCTTCAGACGATAAGTTCCGGACCGGATAACCTCCTCTATTTCATACGGACCTTCCTAATTTGGAGCGAGCTTTCTTTGATTCTGAGACTGTGAGACAGCCGCTCGCCAAAGTACCTAGTCCCTCACTTTGAATATCTTGCCTTTGACTTTTGAATTGTAGTAGCGAGCTACCTTTTGCTTATAGACTGTCATCCGAACTTGGGCTTTCTCCCATTTTTCTTCTAACAAATCGAGGTTAGCCCTGAGGTTCGATGAGTTTCACTGCTCATTGAATGCCATAACTCGTGCTGATGGAAGTTTGAGTTCTATTGGGATGATCGCTTCCGTTCCAAAAGCCAAGACAAATGGGGTCTCCCCAATTGGCAATTTTTGGGTAGTTCGGTATGCCTAGAGCACATGATAGAGTTCATCTACCTAAGTCCCCTTCGCTCTTTCAAATCTTGCTTTGATACCTTGCAGCAAGATTCTGTTTATTACTTCGGCTTCTCCGTTTGCTTATGGATGGGCGACTGATGTAAAATGATGAAAGATGTTCAGATCTTCATAGAATTCGACAAATCTTACCCCAACAAACTGCCATCCATTATCAATTATGAAAGTTCGGGACAGACCGAACCAACAGACGATTGACTTCCAGACGAAGTCCTGCATCTTGGCTTCAGTAATTTTTGCCAATAATTCGGCCTCGACCCATTTGGTGAAGTAGTTGATTGCAACTAGGAGGAACTTTCGTTGTCCGGATGCCATTGGAAAGAGGCCAAGTATATCCATTCCCCACTGCGCGAATGGCTACGGTGTGCTTAGTGGAGTAAGCTCGGAGGTCGGCTATCTTTGTATGTTTGCATTTCTCTGACAGCGGTCACATTTCTTGACATACTCTATAGAATCGTGGTACAATGTCGGCCAATAGTACCCCTGTCGAAGTAGTCTTTGTGACAAGGATCTGGCTCCAACATGACTTCCGTAAATTCCTTCATGCACTTTCCATAATGCGAAGTCGGCCTCTGAAGGTCGGAGACATCTCAAGAGCGATAGAGAATACGATCTTTTATACAGCTTGCCTTCATACAGAACATACCGGAAAGTCTGATTTTTGAGTTTTCGAGCTTCTTTCGGATCATGAGGGAGAGCTCCGTCCTTGAGGTAGGCAACTAACGGATCGATCCAACTCGGTTCGCGCTCAACTTGCATAATAGGCTGCGACTCCTCTGAGCCTGAGCACTTTAGGATTTCAAAAAATACTTCTTTGGGCAGTTCGGCCGGGACTGAAGTAGCC
Source organism: Cocos nucifera (assembly GCA_006176705.1). Lineage (NCBI taxonomy): Eukaryota > Viridiplantae > Streptophyta > Magnoliopsida > Arecales > Arecaceae > Cocos > Cocos nucifera. The sequence continues at coordinate 418,685 of QRFJ01002221.1, read as the reverse complement.
AATTTAGAAAGAAGATCGGCTCTTATATTTTCTGCCCTCGGAATCTATTGAATACTAAAATTGTTGAAGGCCGGAGTCAAGTTTTTCACTTTCTCAAGGTATTTTATCATGCTTTCCTCCCGAGCTTCAAAATTGCCGCTGATCTGTCCAACCACCAGTTGAAAATCACTGTAGACTTGGAGTCGGTTTGCTTCTAACTCTTTTGCTATTTTTAACCCAGCGATCAAAGCTTCATATTCGGCCCCATTATTAGTTGCTGGGAATTCAAAGCACAGCGCATATTCGGCGATGACACCTTCTGGGTTAACCAAAATCAACCCTGCACCCGCTTCAGAAGCATTAGACGAGCCATCCACATATAGGGCCCAAAAACCTTCAAGAAGATCGACCCTCTCTTCAGGGGAGCCCGGCTGTAACCACGGAACACTAGTTTCGTCCTGTTCAAGCTCGGCTTCATCTAGGATGGTACATTCCACTACAAAATCTACTAATATTTGGACTTTGATCGGCGGTCGAGGTCGATAGTTGATGTCAAATTTTGTAAACTCAATCGTCCATTTTGCGATTCTTCCGAAGGCATCCATTCGATAAAGGATTGCCTTAATTGGCTGATCCATAAGAAGCGTTATGGAGTGCCTCTGAAAGGTTGAAGTCTCCTGACAGCAATTAGAAGAGCGTAAGCCAATTTTTCTAATTTAGAGTACCTGATCTCTGCATCCCTCAGAACCCGGCTTATGTAGTAGATCGGCCGCTGCACTTTCATTTCCTCCTTGACCAGAACTATCACCAGGGCTACTGGGAAGACTGCTAGGTACAAGAACAATTCTTCTCCGAGCTTAAGCTTTGCCAGCAATGAGGATGGGCCGAGGTAGTTTTTAAGCTCCTCGAACGCCTGTTGGCATTCTGTCGTCCAACAGAAGTTCTTTGGCTGCTTGAGAGCTTGAAAGAAGGGCATGCATCGCTCAACCAATCTCGAGACAAAGCGGTTTAGGGACACCACTTTTTCAATCAGGCGTTGAACTTCTTAATTGTTTTTAGAGCAGTCATCTCCTGAATAGCTTAAATTTTCTCTGGATTTGTTTCAATCCCGCACCTCAACACCATGAATCCTAAAAACTTCCCCGAAGTCACTCCGAAGGTGCACATGATTGGATTCAGTTTCATCTTATACTTCTTAAGTGCACTGAAAGTCTCTTCGAGGTCGGCGATGTGGTTCATTGAAGCTCGGCTTTTGATAAGCATATCGTCCACATACACCTCGATGTTGCGGCCGATCTGCTCCTCGATGATTTTATTGACCAGGCGCTGGTACGTTGCCTCTGCATTTTTTAGTCCGAAAGGCATAACCCTGTAACAGTAAAGACCACGATCAGTAACAAAAGCGATTTTTTCCTCATCCTCTGGTGCCATCCGGATTTGGTTATAGCCGGAAAAGGCGTCCATGAAGGTGAGTTCATGGCCTGAGGTTGCATCCACCAACTGATCAATCCTGGGCAGGAGGTAGCTGTCTTTTGGGCAAACTTTGTTTAGCTTCTTTAAGTCTATACACACCTTCCACTTGCCGTTCACCTTTTTGACGAGCACCACGTTCGAGACCCAACTCGGATAGTTAACTTCTCGGATGAATCCAATCTTAAGAAGCTTGTCGACTTCTTCCACAATTGCTTTCTGCCTCTCCGAAGCATGGCTGCGCATCTTCTCTTTTACTGGCCGACACCCAGAATCAACAGCCAGCCGATGTTCCATGACCTCGGCATCGATTTCTAGCATATCTGTTGGAACCCAAGCGAAGACCTCTGCGTTCTTTCGAAGGAAGGAGATAAGTTGCTCTTGAACCTCATCCCCCAAGTTGGAACCGATCTGCACAGTGTGTTCTGCATTCCCGTCATCCAAGGACACGGCTACAAAGTCTTCCATAGGCTCGCCCCGCTCCTTCGTAAGGTCGTCACGGACATCCAGCCCATCAACAGGGCAAAAGTCGAGCTGGGTGTTTTTCTGTAGGGCAATGGAGTAACAGTGCCTTGCCAAGGCCTGGTCTTCCCTAATCTCTCCAATTCCGCAACTCATTGGAAACTTCATCTTTAAGTAATAGGTTGATACCACAGCTCAGAGTGCGTTCAAACCAAGTCGGCCAAGAATAGCATTATAAGCAGATGGAGCTTTTACAACTAGAAAATCAACCTACGCTTTGGCCAACTTCGGACGTTGCCCTGCAGCCACAGTAAGAGTTATTAAGCCCTCAACTGGCATAGTGTCGCCAATGAAGCCTACCAACGAAGAGTTCATAGATCCCAAGTGGTTATTAAGTAAAGACATTTTTGAGAAAGCAGCATAAAACAAAACATCAACAGAGCTTCCATTATCTACCAGAACGCGGCACACATCATAGTCAGCAATGTTTAAAGAGATTACAACTGCGTCATTATGCGGGAATTGAACTCCTTGAGCATCTTCATTGGTGAAAGCAATGGGCTCCTTAGTTCTCTGCCTCTTCCCGGGCTCTACTGATCCGCTAGCCTCTCCTCACCGAAGTCTCCCAGAGATGGTGTTAATGATGCCGAGGGGTGGTTGATCTGGCTCCTACTCCTTGGCGGTTCTGACTGCGGCAGTTCCCTCGACCGATCTTCCCACCCTTCGGACCAACATCGCAGGAATCGGCTGAGCCTGCCTCGTCTGATAAGCTCCTCGATCTCATCTTGGAGCTGGATACACTCTTCTATATCATGACCATGGTCACGATGATAGAGGTAGTACTTGATAGGATTGCGCTTGTCGAAGTGAGAGCGCATCCTCTCTGATCTAGGCAGTTGCTCCTTGATCTCCATCAGTACTTGCATTTTCGAAGCATTGAGGGAGGCATAGTTGTGGAACCTTCGGAGGGGGAGCCCTGCCAAGCCTTTCTGTCATGGCTTCCTTGCTTTCGAGCTCGGGGAGGAGTTCGGGCTCGCTTGCGCTCAGGGGAAGTTCGGGAGTGCGGCCAAGCTTCACTCGACTTTTCTTCCTCAGTGGGCCTGCCCGGCTCGCCAATTCGCCGCTCTCCAGCAGCTTCATTGTCCTTAGCCTTGAAGGCTTCTTCCGCTCGGGCATACCCCTCGGTCCGAGCCAGCATATCGGCAAAATCCCTGGGGTACTTCTCCAGGGAGAACAACAAATTATTCTTCTGAAAGCCATCTTTTAGTATGGCCATAGCAACAGACTGGTTCAGATTCTAGACTTCTAGAGCATCTACATTGAAGCGATTGACATAAGCTCGGATAGATTCTCTCTCTTACTGCTTGATGTTGATAAGGGATTTCGAACCTCGCCTGGAACGGCGGCTACTAACAAAATGAGCTACAAACTGATGGCTCATCTAGTCAAAAAAGAAGATGGTATTCGACTTAAGGGCCGAATATCAGTTTCTGACGGCTCCCTTCAGGATGGATAGGAAGGCTCGGCAGAGAATGGCGTCTGGTGCACCATGGAGCAATATCATCGTCCGAAAGACCTCTAGATGGTCGATCGGATCGGAGGTCCCATCGTAGCTCTCGAATTGAGGAAGCTTGAAGTTCGGCGGGATAGGTTCCTGCATGATGCGGTAAGAAAAAGGAGGATCGGTATAGATGTCATTACCGTGAGAGGGAGGAGCAAAGCAGAGTTCTTCGATCTGTCGGTTCATCTTTTGTAGTTTTCGATCCAGATCCTCTCGATCGTGGATCTCCAAGGTCTTTTAGCTGAACAAGGGCAAAGTCCCCCCAGGGGTAGAGTCATTATCAAAGCAGGGGCTCTCAGTCCTCTGCTTCCCCTTTTCGGAGGTTACCAGCCGACTAGCCCAAGTTGGCCGCCCCCAGACTGGATCATGGGGTTTTCGAGAAGCCTGTTCCAACTGAATCGACGTCGGAGGCTGCTGCTGCCGCATGGCCTGCACCGCTTCCGTGAGGCCGCGAACCTTCTGTACTAGCAGGTTGAACTGCTCCACATCCATCATTGCCGCAGGTGGAGCTTAAGTTGCCGGAGAAGAAACAGGGGCGGGCAGATCTGGATGGGATATGGCCGCGAAGGCCATCGACCACCGGATTGAAGCCTTCCTGGAGGGCATCCTTCCCGAGAAGAACTTTGGAGGAGAAGAAGGGAGATCTCTGCTGAGCATTTCTTTAAGAATAAGAAAACCTCAAAAGGCAAAGGTTCAAACCCTTCCTCTAGCGCCAATTCTGTTGGTACGAAATCTGATCGTCGTCGAAAGAGAGTTGGAGTCGAAGAAGACAAGATGGCCGTTGGTGACCTGCAAAACAAATCTCGTTCAGAGCCTAGGGGGTGGCTCCAGTAAGACCCTTCGACGATCAAGTCAGCTCTTTTGGCCAGCAGGAATAAAGTGCTCAGTAGAAAAAATTGCAGAGTATCGAGAAAAAGAAGAAAGCCTAGAAAAAACGTATTTGGAGGATCCCTTTTATAGACGGAGATTGTAACAAACTGATAGTGACAGCTGTAACCGTCCGGTAGTGAGCCGCTTGGGATCACGTGAAGTTTGTTATGGAGGATAGTGTCTGTTGTCGTAACGTGCCAATCCACTGAGATTTAATAGTCGAAGTTTGGAGTAGGCATCAGTTGGCGATGAATCTTTGAGTTACATCAATACCAAGGGAGCACGGACTCCTCTTAAGCGGTCTATGGGTGAGTTAATTCGTGCCGTGTGGAGCCGAGTTCATGCGGAGACCTTTCTGGGTGACTGCGGGAAGTTCGACCGAAAGGAGTCCGAAAGAAATTCGGCTACTGAAGGAGTCCGGAAGGAGTTCGGAAGGAATTCGCAATTGAAGCTCTCCTGCGATCATGAGTTACACCTGATCGAGCACCAAACCGAACTTCGACGGAAGCGAGGTTTACCTCCAACAGGTCATAAATAGGTCGATCCATTTAACCCATCTAATATTTAGGTTAGATTTAAGTTTCATATATTTGATCCGGTTAACTTGTTTAACCCGTTTAATATTCAAGTTGGATTGAGTCAGATAATCTGTTTAACCCATTTAACCTATTTAATCCATTTAAGACCTGTTTAACCTATTTCTGACCCATTTAACCCGATCTGTTTAATATGTTTAACCTGTTTAAGACATGTTTAATCTATTGAAAATCTGCTTAACTTTATTTCTAACCCATTTAACCCGACCTATTTAACCCATTTAATCCATTTAATCTAATTTAACATGTTTGATAAATGGATTAAATGGATTGGGGTGGATTATCTGTTTAATAAACAAATCGAATTCAGATCTGAACTTTTGACTTGTTTGATAAATAGATCGGATTTGGGTTGATGAATTTCTGACACGACCCATATCCGACCCGACCCAATTGCCACCCCTATGCCTATCCGATTCATCGCCATCCCTAATCTAGTCTTCTTCAATTTATTTAGAGTCTGCATAAATTTTATCTTTTCAAGGAGTTTCAAGTTTTCTTTTTAATACTTTTATTTTTGGGTATAACAATAGTTTTGAATATTCTATCCCGTAAATTTAAATGCAAAGCCATTTTAGCTGAATTATATGTCATTCCGGGTTGCAAGGATGACACACATTTTTAAAAGTGTTAGGTGCACCATCGTGGCTTGAAGGGCTAAAGCAAAATTAGAGTATGTATACCTTTTTCTTTACATTTTAATGTTTCTTAATAAGTCCTAGACAAAGAAGGTCTAGGATTTATAAAGTATATTAAAGGAGAAGGAATTTAAGTATTTAAAAAATAGATATGTAGAAAATTAGTAAAAGATCTGAATTCTAATTCTTCCACCCTCATGTTATTTCATTTTTAATTTTATTGAATTGCTTTGACATAAGGCTAATCTACTTGTCTCTACAATGCAGTTGAGTTCCTTATCTGAATTTTTTCAGAAGACTGAAATGTATTTTCAGATCTAGGTTTTCAGTGGTAGGTACTACATACATTTCAAGATGTTACTAGAAGACACATAAAAAACATGACAATCCTTGGCATTCCAAAAGCAGTTAGCTTACATCAACCAAAGGTGTCAGCACTTGGCACAGATCTTTGAGGTGTCATTACCAAGGACTCCTGTGCAGGTAATTACATTTTTATTCTAAACTACTTTTAAATGCCAAAAATATTAGGCCAAACAGACAATATTATTATTTTTTTAAAAAAGAAAAGAGTATGAAGATGCAAGTTTCTTCAAACAAGTATTTTGAGTAGTTAATCTACATCAGCTTCAACATTATTTGATGTTCTTTTATTTCAACATACTTATATAATATGAAATTGTCCAAGTATCAAGTTATTGAAGCTTGAAGTATCAAACACAACGATGCTTGGAAGCTTGGCACCTAAGCCAATTGTCTTTGCAACACCAAGAGTTTCACCCAGACATTTATATGAGACTTTCGATAAATATCATATTCTTGGATTGTGGAAATTTAAACTTCGATGGAGAACTGGGTTCTTCCAAATGAATCCAATGCAACTCACAAGTCTCATGAAAATAAGAAGAGGGATTTAGTTGTTCTTGGTATCTGTTTGAGGAGGGAAGCATTAAAACTTTGTGAAATATTGTATAGCTTTGGTGATTGAGTTAGGTATCGGAGTTCTGACTAAAAAGATGAATATCAATAACAATAGCAAATAAAGGCAGCAAATGATAAATCTTAAAATACATGAGTGGTGAATGGTGATAATTTTTCAAGTGTGAATTGTCACCGAATTTACTATCTTGCTTCTTTTAACACACCAGCGACCATTTTTGTGTACAAAATTAAGACTAATAGTTACCTAATTACATGACTTAACAATTTCCAGGAAGTTAACACAAAAATCAAAATACTTCTCAATTTGATGTATGATTAATCAGCTAAATACATATTACCTTTAACATTTTTTATTCTACAATATCAGCAGTTAACTTTTATAAATTAACTAGTGTTGTTAAAGGCCCTAGGAGCACCTAGGCGCTAGGGATCCCTGAAGCCCAGGCACAAGATGCAAGACGCAGGCACACTGAGAGAAGTCAAGCACCAAAAACAAAAAAATAGAAAACTAGCTATAGGCAAGAATTCCAGCAAGTAAAAACTAACACCCAGTTATTAAAAAATAAAAACTAAAAACAGAAAAATCTAGCTATAGACAAAAAGTCTAGCATGTAAAAACTAGCTCTAACCCAAAAACAATCAAAGAAGTACTTTCTAAATTCCTAATTAGCTAATCCTCCTCATCATCATCATCATCAAGCAAACCAGCTTCATCATTTTCTTCTTGTTCCTCTTCAATTTCTTTCTCATACGCATCATCTATCTCCTCCTCTAATTTATCTACAAGCTGCACTAGGGATGGTCCACTAGACTTTGATCTTGATGATGACGCTAAAGCTCCCCCTTTGGAAGATGTTTTTGTACTAACTCTAGTATGATAAACTGGCTCATAAGCTCCAGAAGCTTTAGTAACAAAATCCAATATCAAACCATCATCACCATCACTAAATATTTGTTCTTGTTCATTATCCCATCTATACGAACTTGCTTCATTCTTCCAGTCAACCACTCGTTACAATCATCAATATCTTTTAATGATATAAGGTCAATGTGATTTTGTTTACTATATCGATGCATCAATGTCCGATTATACTTAACAAATACCAGTTCGTTCCTAATTCCTATGTACTATAACTAACATTTTCTATGTACTATAATTGACCTTTTCTACATACTATAACTGACCTTTCCTATGTACTATAATTTACCTTTCCTATGTACTATAACTGATATTTCTTATTCCTTAGAAACTAAATATTAATGCTATAACTGATCTCATTGCACCTCTGAACAATGCAGATGCATGCGCCTAAGCTGGGCCTGAAGGCTGTTGCCTCACCTAGGCGGTACAGAGGCAATGGCCCTTTGCACCTAGTGCCTTTTGTGCCTAAGGCGTGTCTTTAATAGCACTGAATTTAACTAAAACTATTTCTCTCTTATGTATCTCTCCATATTATAACTTTGCTCTTGTTGGGTCAGATATTGCGATACACATCCAAACTGACTCCCATTTTTGCTTCCACGGAACATTGATTTCACTTTCGATATTTTTATTCATCCTTTCATATGGGGATTCCAACTCTCAAGCTATTTAATGAAGAAAATCATGTTATGCCATTCATCATGATCCCCACTCATACTAGCAATTATTTTTGCATTTGCCTATACTTGAAATGGATAATAAAGGTTGAAGTTTGAGAGGAAGTAGATTTACCCATAAAAATGTATTTTCTTCATCTCTTCCAAGAATTTACTGTTTCATCATTTCTCTCATGTCAAAATTGTAGGAGATCAAGATGTAAGAGTTGAATTTTGAGGTCAAAAGAAAAAGTCTGGTACCCTGCACTCATGCTTGGGTCACAATTAAAATCTCATGCTTCTTAACTTCAAAATAAGGATTGATCTTACAAACTTGCAACTGTTCGAAGAATTTTTCTATCATTTGTTTAACATGATAAAAGACTCCCTTTTTCGTTGGTGCACTTCTCTCGTTTAAGCAAGTAGCTAAGTTGGGTGTATTTATCAAAAATGAAAGTAGCTATAGAGGTGCAGAAAGTGGACATTTGTAAGAGTGATGATGCAGGTGGTCACAAGATGATGATGTTACTAGAATCAATACATCTGGCGGAAAAAAACCAAACAGATGGGGTGGGAGTGGAGACGATGTGGAGTGTTACAAAGACAAAGTTAAACTAGATGTGAGTCCAGCAGAGTCACTTAGGAGAATGTTCTTAGAAGATAAAGAACAAAAAGCAAAACCTAGTCGCTTGAAAGGCCAAAATTAGGGAAAGAAATTTAAAAATGAAGTCTTACCATAATAATAGTCTGGCTACAAAGAGTATTTGGGTTGCAACAGAAAAATCCATGATTTTTCCTCATTGAAGAATCATTGGAAGCTTCTATCATTAAAACAGTAAAGATAATATTAAAGAGACGTCTGGTTTTACTACCTGCACCTAATTTTTGTTCACTCCCACTTTACCATTTCTAGGATCAAGGCACTCTCCTCCAGCACTCAATTTTCATCTTTCCTGGTACCTGGCTATGAAACTATGTCTAAACATTGAAGATGGAGTTTGAACATGTGAAACACATGCATCTTGTGAAAAGATGAACAATTAGCTGGGCTATATAGTGCAAATTATCAGAACAGTTTGAAAAATATGAAAATAACAAAAGAAAAAAAATAGTATTTCAAAAGTTAGCATTGAATCAACGAGAAAGTTAACCAATATGAACTAAATTGGCATTTCAAGATCAATTACTGATTCTTTTTTTTGAAAAAAAAAAAAAAGCACCTCATCTGAAGTTAAAAGAAGAACATCACTGAGCCTCAGAAACAGATTGAGTGCCCCTTGCTCTTCCGGCGTGCCACGATGAAGGCTTCTTCCACGTGGACCAGGATCGAAGAATACTGCTGTCCCAGCATCAATAGCACAATCAAGGGCAGAGACAATCACATTGGGCAAAAGTTCATCAAATGCATAACCATTGCAGAAAAGGATCCTTGATTGCTGAATTGCCATCTTAACTTGTTCTGATATCTTACTTATCCAACTAAATGCAGGCTCATCACTAAAGTCAGCACGGCTGATATCACAGAAAGATATTAACTGTTTTCATCTTTAAAAAAACATAAAATTTCCAAAGGGCATGAAGTAGCAATTTACTGCATATATTTCACCAAATAAGCGGATGAAACTATGCATCCAAAACAAATATTCTTACCTGCAAAATCCATGCTTTTGAAATGGATCCACAAGAACCCAGCAAAGAAGTGTTTCATAGAAGGAATTATGAACAGCAGCTTTTGCATTCTCATTCATTCCAACGATCCTAATGCACTCATCCTGAAGCACATCAAGAAGGAAATGCCCATATATCTCATCCCCCACATGACCAAGGGTAGCAACATGAAGCCCCAGCCTTGCTGCAGCTATTGCTAAGTTGCTGTTACCGCCAGCTTCCCAATATTTCTACACACGGAAAAGAAGGAAAGATAAATTCCAGCCTTAGAGGATGTGGAAAGAGAGGGTTCTTGTACAACTATACAGTGCATATTGCTTCTGAGAGTTAAATTACAAATGCTTTAAAACGTCTATTTTATTTTCTCAGTATGCAAAGGTTATCTATTTTATTTTTGCAGGACCCAGAGGCTTGAGATTTGAGAACATTGATGTACAGGTTGACTACAAAGGTCTATGCTAAGGTAAGGTAAAGGCCTACCTCCCTCTCCGGAGAAAAACATGCACGCATTTCCCCCTTCCTAAAAGAAGGTTCTCTTTTGCATAGTACACCTCATGTTTTTGTCATCAAGGCCTTAAGAATTGTTTGTGGAAGGTCTGTGAAGATGACTTATTTATACATAATTTCATTGTACAAAATGTAAGAGATAAATATAAAAATGCTCTAATAACATATGTATGGATGAGCCATTAACATACACCATACAGTGATGCAGGCATACAGGCAGGCTTTTTTAAAAACCTTAAGAATTGTCACTGGAAGGTGTGCATCAAGAATGGCCTGTTTATACAGATTTTCATTATACATAATGTAAGAGACAAAATTAAAATATTCCAATGACATACTTATGAGTAACCCATTAACAAACATGCACAGACAAGCATACAGGCTGGCAGAGAGCCAACCAGCCAGCCAGCCTGTTAAAGATAAACTATAACATACTTACAGATGCCCATTTTACTGCCGCAATATATCTTGTTTTGTGATCGCAGACATCAAACAATTGATTTTAAATGTGAAATGTTACCTGACTATAAGAGGTAGCCAGTAAAGAAAATAAAGTCAAGAAACAGCACCAAAAAAGGTATTTGGAAAGCAGTTCAGAAAGACATTAAAGGATGAAAAAAGAAACCATTAGGGGGAAACTCTCAAGTTTATAATTGCCAGAACATTCCGATCAGTGCCAAGCAACACATATTATGCAGCATTAACACCCAAATAGGTACTTGGTTGGGATGTCTACATATTTTTCAAATTATCAATTCGTTTTACACATGGAATGGACATGCTGCTTAATAGCCAGCAACACCTATATCAATGGTAATTTGTTGAAAGCAATGAAAAATTAGAGACAAACAAAAGGAAACTGCTGAAAAAAGAAATCTAGTGCTATCCTTGTGGATTCTTGTTTCCAGTGTAGTTAATTAAATATTTTACAGTTTCAATCTGATCAGTTATCCATTTGCAAGTGATAAATTAACTTTAGCTAATAACCATTCATCTAGTATTCGCATGAAACAAAGGTGGTAAAAACGTACTTGAGATCACAAGTGTGTGTGCGTGTGTTTATTTCTGCATTTCATAAAACTCTCTTTGTATAAAGAACTTGGAAATAGTAAAGAAAATGATAAAGTTTTTCTTCTGCAAGCAAGAAACTTCTTCCTTCCTTCTCACAGACTTCATCAACCAGCAAAATAGAGAAACAATGAAGAACTAGAAGCTCAAAGATGATCTATTTGAAAATGAATGAAGACAATGATCTGAAAAGGAGGCAAGCATCAACCAAATATCTCCACCTTCTCACACAAAGTCCCACCCATGGTTTGCCAAACCATGCCGAACCGACCGGTTTGGGGTGTGAGGAATTGGCCCCGTCAAGGATAGGCATGGTTCAAGTTTTTAAAACAATATGGGACCTGGCTTCATTTAAACCCCTCTTCCCCATTGGTTCGCTTAAATCCTGGTTCAATTAATTCATGGTTCACTTAAATCCCCCCTCTCAATTCTCAATTTGATTCCCACCCCATCCCATGTAGAGGTCCAAGAGACCCCTTGCCTCCGAGTCACAAACACTGCTTCCCTCCCACCCCCCAAGGCTGCTCATGATGGTCAGAAAGTGTCCCCCCCCCCAAAAAAAAAGTCCTCTCCTTCTCTCATGCGCTAGCTTACTTTGAGTGATAGGGTTAGGTTTTCATTCTCCTTCCCCTTCCTCCCTCCCCCCCTCTCTCTCTTCCTCTTCTCCCTCTCTAGCTCTCTGTATGTTGGTATGTCCCTATGTTGGTACATCCTAGAATGGCACGGTACAGACCCATGCTGTGCCAACCAATCGCCAGCCGCTACCACCTTTGGTATTGGTTCAGCAAACCTTGTTCCCACCCACCCCGCTTCCTAGGGGTCTGGTCCACTACATCACTCTTTGGTTTTTTCTCTTTCAGTTATTTGTTGGAAGTAGGGGTTGCAATGAACCAAGTCAGGTAAAGTATCGACAAGTCTATATAGGCTAGGTGACCTCTTCTTTTTATTCTTTTCTTATATTTTTCTCATTTTTTTCTTTTCATTATTATCTATTCAAACCACACCTAAAAGTAACTAAGACTAGCTTTTGTCCATGACTTAGTAAATAGGTCTTGTGAAATGTTATCGCAAATCCACACTCATGCATTCAAGCTGCTACTTAAACAGTTATAGAACATTTAAGAATTTTCTGTGGTACCTTCTTGAGAATTTAGTTTCTTAGACATCTACTTAAATGCTTAAGTGGTCATTTTATTAGCTTAACTAACTAAATTGCAATGTGAAATTCTTTACAAGATTTACTTGTACTTTTGATAATTAAAACAACATATTGTGCAGGGTATCCAACATGAACTAAAGTTCTCCAATTTTAGTGTGTTTTCCTTCCAAGATGATAAATAATCTTGGCCGTGTTTCACGGTCAGAGAAAGGTGATTCCTGTCCTTGCTTCCAACCTTATCTACTCATGGTAAGAAGGCAATGATTTTTATTGTTGAAACATAAAATTTTGGTAATTTTACACCTGCTAATAGTTCTATTCCTTGGCTTTAAACTTACAGTTGATGACAGGACTACACTCATGTTAATTAATAAATAAATTTCAAGTAGGCCATCATTTGTTTAATAATTCATTAGCTTTAACTATTATATAAATATCTTATTCTTAATATTCTATATTCTTCAATTATTTAGCTATTTCATCATCCATTTAAATGCAAAATACAACAAAATACCTAATATTTGAAGAGTGTGTAATAATCATGTAATTGTTTTAAATTTTAAGCCATAAATAAAGGGAGGATTAGCACTATTAGGTTGGCCCTACCAAATAACCTGGATAAGCTGTGGCAAGTATGCATTAATAGTTACGAACAATTAACTTCGATAAGATTACATTTTATGGTTGATCATTAATTTACAGGTTGTGGTGAAACACTCAAAAGCTTACAATAAGGGTTTAAAATAGAAATGATCATGAAAAATGGCACATCATAGGACTAATGGAAGGCACTAATCAAACCAAAACTTGCATCATTTGCCACTTATTAAGCCTTTTTAGTTCGCACATAGATCATACAACAAATGCCACTATAATATAGTCAACTCATTCCCAGTACGTTACTTCAAGGCTTTAAAAACAAATATTTCCAAGGATTCGTCCAAACAAAAACATATCACCAGCATTGGTTGTTTTCATGATTTTACAAGCAACTTTGTTGGTCTGGACCAGAGTTATTATAAAAATACTTAAAAACTGGTTAACGACGAACACGAATATTTTTTAACATTAGGCTAGTCAAAAAGGGATAATAGCCCTTATTATTTCATAGTAAAACATATTGACTGGAGGAATAGATATGGAAAATAAAATAATTCAACTATAACGATTGGGAATCACAACTTCACATGCACTAACGGGATAAGGAGCCGAAATGTCATTCACCATTTTTTTCACCAATTTTTAACCAACAGCTCTACACTACATCAGGTTCAGCCTCTATTGATAATCCAAAAACCCAAGTTAACAGAATAGGAACAATCAATATTCACAGTCACAACTGAGCAAAGTAACACCAATAATAGAATAAAGACAAAAATCCTAAGAAAACTAGGTTCTTGCCAACCTTATTGGGAGGAGAAGCCGCCAATTGCTCCATGTAAGCCCGCCGCTCGTCGAGCGGCGCCGGAGGCAAGCTCGGGACGCTGAGCACGATATCCACGCACAGATTCCCCAGCGTGGCCAAATCTACACCCTTCGGAGCCCCTCCTGTCCTAGCACCATCTCCGGCCCCCGCTCCAAGACACGCGAATCCCTCCCTTCCGGCGGCGATACGGATCCCGCCGCGGTTCTGAAAGGCGGTGAGCGGCGACAGGCGATCGAACCTCCGCGGCAGAAGCTGGAAGAGCGCGCGGTCGTCGAGGGGGAACGAGGTTCTGTGCATCCAGGCGACCGGTGGGTTTAGGGTTTTCAGCGCCATGGAGGAAGATCGAGAGCTTGAGAGGGAAGGGAGGGGCGGGGGGTGGGGTGTGAACGTGGGGAGCGAGGGAGGGGGGGAAGAGAAATGAATAAAATAAAAGAATTTAACTTTATATCAAGTGACTTTTGCAAAACATTAATAATAATAATAATAATAATAATAAATAATATTAATATTAATATTAATAATAAAAGAGTGGGTGATGGTTTTTTTTTTTTTTTTTTTTGTAGAATACTCCCGCATAAAAGGTTGAGACGGACGATGTCCAAATCGTCAGAACCCCATGTCCTCCACCATGAGCTTGACAAACATGTTATGAGCCCAATGATGCCGGCGCTGCCAATTCTAGCTTGTTATTTGCTGCATGGTCAAGCCACCAGAGCTCGTAACCAAACAAAGTATGGTCAAGCCACCAAAAGAAAGATGAGATCTTGGAGATGTTTTGAGAGTACTTCAGGGAGGGAGATATGGAGGTGGACAATATCTATAGAGCTTGACCTTGGGGAGGGGAGATTGTTACGGATGTTAGCGAGGGGGGTGACAAGACAAGAGCTATCAGCAATGCTTGTGTGGAAGGCAATGGCGACTTAAAACATGGACGGTGAGGGGATCGAGGGACGGCTCGAGTACATTGGAGGTATAAAGGACGACGAAACACGCTGTCGTCATGAAATCCAATTTATGTGCTGAATAATAAATACATGTTTTGATAATGCATATCTTTTTTCACACTACTACATAAAGCGACACCTGCTCTGGGAGAATATATATATATATATATAGTTTTTGTACACGCTTTAGGAATCGAATCACGTCCTTTTGATCCACTTGTAATGCAACGAGAGCCAAGAGGTGGGTGGGTGTGTATGGAATCACATGGTAAAAGAGCTCGACCACCCCTAGCATTCCAAGATGTACTAATTTAAGTCATCTAGATCCCGATCAGAAATAAGAGCTCGTTGCCGAAAAGAAAATTCCTACAAACGTCTGTTGTTGACATAAAGTTAAATAGAGCAATATAACATCTTCAACACAAGGTAAAAAAATAGGATATGCTATGAATATATTTATAAAAAAAATTTAATTATAAATTATTATTAATTAATTATTTTATTTTATTAAAAATAAATTAATTATATGATCTAGATTGATAATATGTATGTATGTAAGTTTAATATATTTTTTTTTTATTTTAAATTAAATATATATGATTAGGATTAGATTTTGATCAGCATAAATTTATTTTCAGACTTGTCCTATCTAATAGCCAAGGAAATTCTAATTTTCAATGCTCATTTAGACATCATTCTTCGTAATACAGATATGCATCTATTTTTGGAAAAAAAAAAAAACGTCGACGGGCGCCATCCTCGAATCAAAAATAAAAAAAAAAAAAAAAAAAAAAAGCGGGCACGACAGGCGGCGGTTTCACCCATGCCATGACCGGTAGCAGTTTTGTGGCCGGCAGCGATTTCGACGGGAGGAGGCACCGGACGCCAGGCCGATCATCCCGATTTCACGGAATTTCAAACAACAACAAAAAAAAAAAAAAAAAAAAAAAAAAAGAACGCGAGGGGCGGCGATTCAAGCTGCCACGCCCTTCTTCTGCCTCTCACACGCCGTGGCCGACAGCGGGCACCTCACCGGCGGCGGATGGTGGTCGGCCTCCCGCCGACCGCCAGACTTCAAGGAGAGGGGAGCGCCGGTTCCGGCCTCCTCTCTTCCAACGCATGTTGAGGAAGAAGGAACGCCGATGATTTCTCATGAATTTCTGGCGGCTACCAGTGGTGCTTAACAGGAAGAAACCGGTGTTCCGCTGGTTGGCTTTTTCCGCCGACCGCGAGGCCGAACTTAGGGGCGGAAGAGGCGCCGGCCATGCCCGCCTTCAGCCACCCAATTGTGAGGAACGAAAGGCCATCCGGACCGGTTTTAATGGCTCTTTGCATTTTAGTCCCTGCAAATATAAAAATCAGATTTTAGTCCAAGAAAAATTACAGTTGAGTTCCTATAATTATAAAAATTTGATTTTGATCCAACAAAATTACATTTTAGTCCCCTATAATGTGATTTATTATATAAAATCTATGTTTTATAGTAAAGCCCATGTTATAGATTATTATTTTATAATAGTTCTTCAAAATTTTAGTTTGCTTCCCAAAAAATTATTTCTAAAAAATATTATTTAAAAAATTTTATATTTAATATTATTTTTGGCATAATATTTTTTTTGAACTGTACAAATATGTTACTGTAACTTTGGAATGCAATATTATACTGTGTTATGATTAGTGGGATGCATATTGTTAAGTATCTCATATTAGATTTAATTATTTTGGGCATTTAATTTTATGTATGGATAATTTTATGGATTAGCATGAATATTTATCATTAAAGTAGCTTATTTATGTTAGTTCATTAAATTTTTTCATCATCATAAAGATATTTTCTAGTTGTAACATATAATCACCTACCCAAAGAAGATTATTATGTATTTTAACTAGAAATTATGTAGACCAATTATGTCGTGAGGGTCCTGATCTATCTACCCAAAGGAGATAGGCTTCTGAATGCTATGATATTTCTTCTTGTGCCCTCATGTAAAAAAATTTTATGCATATTACATGTTCTGCCCAAAAGAAAATATATGATATAGTATTTGGGCTCTTGTTTATGGTTTATGTCACTATGTGACTACGTTGTTTGTATATATGCCTATTATCTAATATTTAGCATTCCTATTATTTATTTGTACAGTTTTATTTTGTATTAATAATAACAATATCATCGTTGAAGTCTTAACCGAGTCAAATTATAAAAGATGGAAACAAGATATGAAATTTGCTCTAGGGATTACTGACATTATTCTAGCATTGCGTGAGAATAAACCTAATGATCTTAATGACCAGAGCACACCAGAATAAAAAGATTATTTTGCTAAATAGAAAAAATCTAATAGATTTAGCTTAATTACTATTAAGAGGTCAATTTTTGAGCATCTTACGAGTGGTCTGCCAGAGATCAATGGTGCTAAGGAACTATTGATGAAATAGGATAAAGATATCTTGTATCTAAAAATGCTGAGTTTAGATGCTTGATGAAAGAATTAACGATCATGAGATATGATAATATTGAGGGTGTCAGGGAATATATTCTGAAAATGGTTCATCTTCAAATCAAACTTAAGGATCTGAAAATTGAACTGCCTAACTCTTTTCTAATGCCTCATGCTTTAAATTTTTAACCTGTTGAATTCTCCCAAATCAAAATTAACTATAATACTCTAAATGAAACTTGAAGTATTAATGAGTTGATCACTAAATGTGTTGCTGAGAAAGAGAAACTAAAGAAAGAAAAAAGTGAGATTGCCCTTCTTGCCTTCCAATCCAAATCTCATTTTGGCAAAAATTTTATGAAGAAGAAAAAGAATAAATCTGCTGCTCCTAAACAATCTCAGGATGCTAAAGGACATGGTAACAATCATGATCAGAATTATTCTGTAGGAGGTCTTAAAGCTATCATTAAAAAATATGTCAAATATTTTCACTGTAAAAAGAAAGGCCACATAAGGAGTCAATGCTGCAAGTTCAAATCTTGGCTAGAAGAAAAAAATAAGAAGGTAAGCCCTTAGATCTTGTTTGTTATGAGTTAAATATAGTTGATGCCCCTTATGATTTCTTATGGATAGACAGCAGTGCCATAACTCATATTGCCATTTTCTCATAGAAGTTCATAAATAAAAGAAAATATGAAAGAGACGAAGCTGAAAGTAGAAAATGATCTTGAAGTTGAAGTAGAATATATAGAACTTATCAAGTTATCTTTAGAGTTTGATTTTGAAATTTCTTAAGAAAATACTTTTTATGTGATTGGTTTTGGTTTTGATTTTCATGATGAAAAAGTTAATTTAACATTTAACTCTCAAATTATTGGTTATGGCATTTTGAGTGATAAATTATATAAATAATCTTTATCTTATAATAATCCTTATGCTTTTTTGAATGTTGAGAATGTAATTACAAAATATTTTAGAATTAAAAAAAGATCTTCTATGTTATGGCACAAATGCTTAGGATACATATCTAAGAAAAAAATTGATAGATTGATTAAGGATAACATCTTACCTACCTTAGATTTTGGGGATATGGAGGCTTGTATTGATTGTATTAGGGATAAATTGATTAAGACTAAAAAGAAATGGGCAACTCATAGTTCAGGTCTTCTAAAAATAATTCACACTAACATTAGTGGACCTTATTTTTTTACAATCTATGATAATAAATACTTTATCATATTGATTGATAATTTTTCTAAATATAATTATCTTTATTTGATTAAAAAAAAGTTTGATGCTATTGAATAATTTAAAATTTTTAAAATAAAAATTAAAAAAATAATTAAGAAAGATCGTCAAAATTATGAGATCTAACCATGAAGGTGAGTATTATGGCAAACATGATGTAGCAGGACAGTATATGAGTCCGTTTGCTAAATACTTACAAGATTATGAGATTATAGTCAATATACTATGCCTGGTAGTCCTGAGCAGAATGGTGTGGCCAAAAGACGTAATCGCATCCTTAAAGATATGATGAGAAGTATGATGAGTAGGTCAAACTTGCTAGAATATCTATGGGGTGAGACTATTAAAATTATCTTGTATATTCTTAATAGGATTCCTAGTAAATCTGTACCCAAAATATCTTTTGAAATATGGATTGATAGAAAATTTAGCCTAAACCATTTTTGGATTTGGGATTGTCCTGCAAAAGTGAGAATATATAATTCTATAGAGAAAAAGACTGATCCTAGAACTAGTCGTTGCTATTTCATTAGATATCCAGAATATACTAAAGGATATAGGTTCTATAGTCCTAAAAAAGATAACAAAATTATAGAGTCATAGACTGCTAAATTTCTAAAACTTGATATGGCTAATATGAAATCTTTCCGAGCTATCGATATTGATAATAATTAGATTGAGACTGTCTCTATTTCTATGACTGCATCACATGAGAATATAATTTTTGCACCAGTTGATAGAATGAATGTTCAGGCATCCGATCCTTCCGCTCCTATTATGAATCCTCAACCTATTTAGCCTATCAATGAGATGATATTGAAGAGATCTGCTCGACAGAGAAGACCTATCATTTCTAATAATTTTTATATTTATCTTAAAAAAATGATTATAATATTGAACATGTGATTGATTTAATGACATATCATGATGCTGTGACTTATCCTTAATCTGATTTATGGATAAATGCTATGAAAGAAAAGATGTAGTCTATGGCTAATAATAAAGTATGAAAGCTTGTTAAGTCTATTAAGCATTGTAAACCTATTGAATGTAAGTAGGTATATAAGACTAAAAAAAATTTTAAAAGAAGGATTGAGCATTTCACGGCTAGATTAGTGGCTAAAAAGTTTACTTACAGAGAAAAAATTGATTACACTGAAACTTTCTCTCCAGTATCCTCACAAGATTTCTTTAAAATTATCATGTCTTTAGTGGCACATTATGACTTATAGCTTTATCAAATAGACGTTATAACTACTTATCTAAATGATAATCTCAGTGAGGAAGTATATATGAAATAGTCTGAAGATTTTCAGAAAAGTGAGAGAGAATATTTAGTCTGCAGATTGAAGATGTCCATCTATGACTTGAAATAAGTATCTAGACAATGGTATTTAAAATTTAATAAGGTGGTAACCTCTCTTGACTTTGCGAAAAATAAGATTGATCAATGCATCTATCTCAAAAATAGTGAGAGCAAGTTTATCTTTCTTGTCTCATATGTTGATGATATCTTACTTGCCAGTAGTGATTATGATTTGCTCAATGAAACTAAATAAATATTATCTAAAATTTTTGATATGAAAGATCTTAGAGAGGCAGCTTTTGTCCTAGGTATTAAAATTTATAGGGATAGATCATGTTATCTATTAGATTTATCACAGAAGGCATACATTAACAGAATTCTTGAAAGATTTAATATGCGAAATTACAAATCATGTGATACGTCTATTGCTAAAGGTGACAAATTCAGTAAAAATTAGTGCTCCAAGAATGGGCTTAAGAAAGATCAAATGAAGAATATTCGTTATGCTATTACTATAGGAAGTTTGATGTATGCTCAGATTTGGATCAGATCTGACATTGCCTTCATAGTGAAAGTTTTTTATTGATATCTATCAAATCCAGGTCTTCAACATTGGATTGCTGCAAAGAAAGTAATAAGATACTTGCAAAAAATCAAGAACTATATACTTGTATATAGAAGAACTGATGATCTAGAGTTATTGGGGTATTTAGATTCAAATCTTGCTGGATGCCCTGATGATTTGAAATCAACTGCAAGATATATTTTTATGTAAGCTAGAGATGCAGTATTCTAAAGGAGTGTTAAACATATCATGATAGCTTCTACCATGCAAACTAAGTTTATTACCTATCATGAAGCTGCTACTCAAGCTGTTTATCTGAGAAACTTTATTGTAGGACTTTAGATTGTTGATTCTATTTCTAGACCACTAACAATATTATGATAATAATATTGCTATATTCTTCACAAAGAATAATAAATCTTCCAAAGGATCTAAACATTTGGAGCTGAAGTATCTAACAGTAAGAGATCTTATAGAGAAAGAAGATATAACTGTTGAGTACATAAATACAGAATCAATGTTAGCTGATCTCCTGACTAAAGGTTTGAGGTCTATATGCTTTATAAGGCATGTTGAAAATATGTACATACTGAATTCTTTTGATATACTTGGTTAGTAGGAGTGACTTTGTATTTATGTTTTATTGATGCCTTATTGTTATGGATCCTTTTTTCACCTCATGCACTTTTGATATACATTATTAGCATGATAAATTAATGGTATATTTATTTTAATTATTTTATTTATATGTACATATTTATTTTAATTCTTAGAGATATCTCTTGTTTATGTACCTATTATATAAAATATGAGACCATATATTATATTGTCTCGTTATTGACACCATATTGAATATGTAAGACAGAATAGCTTGTTGTTAAAGCTATTAAAATTTTTCTTGCTTATTTTGTATCCAAGCATGTTGAAGAGGAATTGAAGGACTGATAAAGAAAATAGCATGTATTTAGATTACTTTTGGATGCTATTTTCTTGCTATATTACCACACCAAGACTCATGTTGATAGTATTAATTATGTTTATAACCATGGATAGGTCTTGTGTCAAATAAAAAATGTAATAACTCTCATGATTCAGCATGATTATACTATTAAATTGAGTCAATTCTAAGATGCTATCTATGGATCATATATTTTTCAAAATCATAGCTACATAGTGTATTTTCTGTTATTCAGTTCGAAAGTTATTTTTAAAAGTAAAATATTTTTAAAATTTTAAAATTTTAATTAATATTGCTCAAGTGAAAAAATGTGAGAATTTTTCTAATTATGGACTACCATTAATTAATTATTTTATTTTATTAAAAATAGACTAATTATATGATATGGATTGATAGACATGCATGTAAGCCCAATATTGTTTGTGATCCTTTTATTTTGGGCTAGATGCATCTTATACTGGATTTGTGTGGTTAGGATGGCATAATGTAGGCTTTGGCCCAGCATGAATTTATGATAGATAGGTCTGTTAGGATTTTATTTTATATGGTTAGGTCTCCTCTTCACTTTCTATAAATACTATGAGACTGATTCTTAGGTTTGTCCCATCCAATAACTGCCTGTTGAAAAGAAGTTGGTAGAGAAGGATCTGATTTTCGATGTTTGTCTGAGCATTCGTTGCTATCATTCTTCATAAATCAATGACGAATATAGTTACGCATTTATTTTTATATTATAATCTTCTACATAGATTCATAAGAATCTTCTACAATATTAAGATAGATATATGAAGAGAAAACAATAGTGATCATCAACTTAGACATCAACCAAGGAACATGATGGACAAACTATGAACACTTTTGCCTTATGTTGAAAATGTTTGTATTTATTTCTGTGCTCAATTTTGGCCTACAATATAATTCAATATGTGTATCCCTTAACTCTGTGTGTGTTTCATTTGTAATATATGCATGTACCACATTGTTAATATGTACTCGAAATGCACTTAATGTGCATATCAGAATATAGTTATATGTGCATAAATTGTCACAAATTTGTGCATCAGGTTTTAAGATTGCTGTCATTGATGATATAAGTCGATACATATATCGCATAACTTTAGATATGCATCTCTCATGATGTATCTATATTTTTTGTATGGTAGAATATGAAATCAAAAAAAATAATAATCCTTGCAAATATGTATCATAGTGTGTATTTGCAACTAATCAACCAAATTAAATTATTCCAAACCCAAAATGTGAGGTACATTTACTAAATTTGGTAAGTGTCGCAAAGTAGAACAAATGTTTTAGTAACATCTAAAATGCATGGTGATTGTGCTCTACTATCATGCACCTCTTCATTTCATCAACTATACTTTCTCTTTAGTTGTTGTTGCTGCCGGCTCTGGAAAGTCGCTGATGTGGCTAGAATTAGATGCTTTCCTAGATTAACGATGTCGGAGGATCCTTGCAAAAAAATTTTGTACTCGTTTGAGGTATTTCAGCATGGGATCCTTCGATACTTAAGTTAGTCAAAGCCCTAAGAATGGTAGAGAGAAAAAAAGATGGAAGTCAAGAGAGTGGAGAGTATTCTTCTCCTCCCCTTCCCCTTGCTCGGACTTACCCCATGATTCTTACCTAAGGGTCCTTTTTATACCTTTTTCGCATGGAAGTTGAACCCATAGGCCACTAGCCAAAATTTGTGAGTTTGTTGGACCTAGCACTGTAGGCTGTTAGGCCACATTCTACTTTTTGCTGAGGGAGGAATCTCCACTTGTTCTCTGAGTCAAGGTTGTTAGTCATAGCGAAATAGAGACTTCTTTCATTTAGTTGACTGGGTTGGTGGTTCTTAATCTGCATCACATGTGATTTTACAAGGTATTCTTGGGCGAGTTGAAAGGATTGGACTCGATTGGCGGATCATTTCCCCAACAAATGCCCTCCACTTCCAAGTTCAAAATGGCCTTTTGACTTCGAGCGAAGAAAGTTATCACCTTGATAGTTGAGCCACCAACTCGATTACTAGACGCGTTCTCTTTATTGTACCTTGAAAGAAGTAGCTTCTGAAGATTAATCATCACAGTGCTTCGCACCCACCATGCCATTATTCAAGGGGGGGGGGGGAGGTTCTGAGGGATCGTGGGGCAATACCTCAAGAAGAAGAAATCTGGGGATTGTTCTTGGTCTCGTCGGGCTTACCACATGTCATATGATGGTAAGTTGGTGGGTGCATTTCATAGACCGCCTCATGCGGCTCAATGGAGATGAGTGCGATGAAGAGTCGCGAGGCTCATCATTTCAAAGTCTAGCAAGATTTGGTGACTTAATAACCAAATCCACACTGTCAATGGCCTATATAAATAGACCATCCATCCGACCAATTTTTATCATCTCATTTCTAGTTGCTCTTTTATCATTGTAGCCATTAGAAGAAGATTATCTTTTCTATATTGTAGCCATGAAGCCATCACTGTTATCTATTAAGTTGGTTGTAAAGAAAAAGAAGAGCTCCTTGAAAGGAGAGTCCTCGTCCAAGAGAGCAAGGAGTACCAAGGCAAAACCTCCTACTTTCACTCCCTTACAATCCGGGTCAGCTATATTGATGGCGTCGGAGTCATTTTAGGCCTCTCTTTTATTAGGCTGGGCCCCACCTCCTCCTATTAGGTCAGCAAGGCTTGGAGTAGGTCTTTCTTTACCCGAAGGCAACAGGGAGTTCATTGGTGCCTTAGTAGGTATTCTTGCCGAGGTTTGATCGAGGAGTATAAGGCTTTGGTGAACTTTGAGGAGGAAATCATCGAGGTATCTTCTATCGCTTTTATTCAAAGTTTTAAGGACTATAAGGCTTCTCTAAGATGGATGGTTTTGAAGTGGGATCTAAGATGCCTTTGCCCTAGGAGCAATGATGAAGAAGTTAGAAAATTTTCCTCGAACAAAGACTAGGTCTTCCTCCTTTTTATACTTGCTTTTGGTGCCTCCTTTTTGGCATCATTCTGTAAAGAAACTTTTAGTTAATAAAAATATATTTTTATGATATATACCTTTCTTATGAAGTTTTTTGTCTTTTGCGATGCTTCACATCAGTTAGCTATTTGCCTTGATCAAGGATGTGAATGGATTGGATGGGTCAGTAGGGTCGGTTTTCATACTCGAGCCAAGTTCTCTCTTGACCTTATCCGAAGCACTTGCTTCATCAACATGCTATAAATGAACTTTTCTGAAACTTGTAGACTTGTTGCGTACTAGGCATCGAATAGTGATTGGCATCGTACTGTCTTCTGCAGATCAAAGATAATAATAATTCATCTCGGAGGTTACACAATAGACATCCATATAATCTAGAAACTCAATGAGGCTTCACATTTCATGCTAATTCCTGCTTTCTAAGAGGTGTAGTCTTTGAGGCGTTTCGAGCAACGACACCTATCACATGATCAGTGGGGCATTTGAACGTGCCTGAGCCTGCTCCCTCTATAAGTAGGGGTTATGCTGCTTAGTATTGTTATTGCCTCGGTTATCTTCCATGATGTTATGGTGGTGCTACCTCATTCAGTGTCGAAGGATCATCGTCGGAGTTCTCCATCTTAGGAGATCTCCTTTCTCAACAAGCATCCTACTTTTGGCATGGGAGGTATTGAAAAATCTTGCTATTCCAGCTACGAGGCTACAACAATGGGCATTTATGGGCTTCTAATGCATTGTCTTCTCCAGAAAGGTCATGCCTTTCTAAAGGACTCGTTTCTTGCCTCCCCCAATATTACTATCCAACCCTTCTTAAAGGAATATCGTAGAGGTGGATCGGTTTCTATCGAGAAAATGGTCATGTCATCCCCGATATTCTTTTGCAGAGGTCGGTACTCATCGCAAAATGGGGGGTTCTTCTCTTCCTTTTAGGGGTTGCATTGGCTAAGGCTCAGCTTATGCTCCAAAGGCATCGATCGGGCTCATGCTTTGCATTTCTTTTCTTTTCTTTTTTTATAATGAGCTTTGCTCGAGTGAAATTAATATGTAAAGAATTTCTTTGAGATGCACACAGATCTTTTGAAGAAGTGCTTTCTTTGCTGAGACTTCCTTTTGTGTGTGATCCAGTGCTTCTTCTATTATTGTCATCTACTTCTATTGGTAGTGTAAGGTCTCCAAAGGATTAGCCCTTGTTGACTTCAATAGGCCAAATTATCTTCATAGGAGCTATAGTGGCTACGGTGGTTATAGTAAGTCACAGTGGCTACAATGGGCCACGTCGATTATAATGGGCCGAATCGACTATAATGGGCCACAGTTGCTATAATAGGCCACGTTGGCTATAGTGGACTGAATCGACTATAGTAGATTGAAACTAGCTACAGTGGATTAGATTATCTTCAAAGCAGCTACAGTGGGCTGCAGTGGCTATAGTGAATCACGGTGGCTATAGTAGGCCACATCGGCTATAATGGACTGAATCGACTATAGTGGATCAAAGCTGACTACAGTGGACTAGATTATCTTCATAGTGGCTACAGTGGATCATAATGGCTATAATGGACTACGGTGGCTACAGTAGGCCATATCGTCTATAATGGACCAAATCGATTATAATGGACTAAAGTTGGCTATAATGGGCCAAATTATCTTCATTGTGGCTACAGTGGACCACCTCTGCTATTGTAGGCTGAATCAACTATAGTGGACTGATACTAGCTATAGTGGACTAGATTATCTTCATGATGGCTATAGGGGACCACATCTTTGGCTTTCTTGACTTCAATGGGTCATACAAGTCAATGCGTCAGCTCAAATGTCCTTAGCTTTTCGCACCTGTAGGGCCTCCAGGCTTTAGAAAGCCTCAAGGATTCTTTCTATCTTTCTTGGATGCCTAGCCACTTTCAGTCCCCATGCCTTAGAAGGTTCGAGACTTTGCTCGTGCATGGGGTAAGGGTGTGTAAATGGTTCAGTTAATCGAAAACTGAACCAAATCGTTAATTAGTTTAGTATTTGGTTCGATTTTTCTTTTACAAATTTTGATTTTAATTTAAAATTGAACCAAAATTTTTTAATTAGTTCGGTCTTTGGTATTTAATTTGATAACTTTGGTTAACCAAAAATCAAAATTTTATTGGTAGATTACAAAGAGCTTGAGATAATTTTATTGAATTAAACTTTTTAAAATAATTTATTATTGATTTAAATTTAAATAATAATATTAAATCTAAATAATAAAATTATTAAAGAATTTAATAAGCCCAAACTAAAACCAAAATTCCAGCATAGAGAAGCCCAAAATTGAATTATCAAACCAAACCGAATCAAAATTATTTCAGTTTGGTTTGTTCGATTTTAGGCTACTTTGGTTTGATTTTTTATTCTATAAAATGCAAATTCAAAAGTGTAAATTTTTAGAACTTTGATTTAATTTGAACCAAAAAAATCGAATATACAACCCTAGCATGGAGTCTGATACAAGATTCAATTTTCTCAACCAGAACGTTATGAGCCTTATGAGCTTTTCATGGTTGCCTGGATAGTGTTGTTATTGGGAGCGGAGCCTTGTTCGACTGTCTCAATCTTATCTTAACCTTTTTAGATTAATTGATGATTTTATCCTTCAAAAAGCATTATAAGACAAGATATCAGTTAAGCTTTTATTATAAATCAAAATTATATTTACATTATGACTAGCTATCATTAGCAGTGTGACAATGGTGCAGTTGACTTCCCTCGAAAGTTAGAAAGGGGAACAATGCCCCCCCGAACTCTATCTCCCTCTTAGTTTGGTCTCCTAGCCCCTATGCCTTCAACTGGGGTAGAGACGGTGTTAATGATGCTAGCTGTCGATCGATTATCGTTGTTCTCGTTGGGCGCATGATTTTGCTGCTCTTGAATGTATATGTCAAGGTGACCTTTCTAGATCAAGATCTTGATCTTATCCTTAAGCTGGCAACCCTCCTCATTGTCATGGCTGTGATCGTAGTAGAAATGATAGTATTTTCTCTTATTTCTTTAGTTCGGAGGGGACTTTATCGGCTCAGGTCGTCACAAATATCCTTGACCCTCGATCTCCATCCAGATCTAGGATTGAGGAATGGACAATCGAGTGTACCTATCAAACCATCAGGACGGACTCCTTGGTTAGTAACTCTTTTATGGTCGGGAAGACACCCTTTTGGCTTGGGTCACTCGAGGGTCCTCATGATCCCTTTTCTTCCTAAAGATCTTCTTTTCCACTACCAACTTGCATAGATCCCGAGCTTTCTCTGCCTGAGTCTACCTCTAAGTTCGGGCCAGCAGGTTAGCATAATCTCTCAAAATTTTTTTGTTGAGGGAGAAGGCAAGATGCTCATTCCACAATTCTCACTTAAGTGCCAACATTACCATCGACTCATGAAGGCTTTACACGTTGAGCGTGGTGGTGTTAAAGGGTGCAATGTAGCTATATAGCGATTCACCGTCTTCTTGTTGGAGGAAAAAGAGGCTATTAGAGTTTCTCAGTGGTACTTGATTGCTGCCGAAGTATGTAATAAATAGCCTGCCAAGCTGTTCGAATGAATAAATGGATTCAGGTCGAAGTCCAGAATACCACGCTCGTGTTAACTTCTAAGAGTGGCCAAAAAGGCGAGGTAAAGAAGGGCGGCATAAGCACCCTGTAACATCAAGAGGGTTCTATAATCCTTGAGATGATCAAGGGGATCTGTAGAGCCACCGTATGGCTTCAACTGAGGCATCTTGAACTAGTTTAGAATCGGTTCATTTAGGATGGTCTGGAAGAATGGTGGTTAAGGATTGAAGCCAAGGTTGTCGTTGCCTCAGTGAGGTCTATTTTGGATTTCGCCAAGATGGTGTTCGATATCTTGAACCCTCTTCTTCAACTCTTGCTCTCGCTGAGATTCTCTAGGCCTAAGGTGGTAGACCAAGACCTAAACACTGATTGAGGGAGAGCTTCTCAAACGTGCCTCCTCTCTCAAGCTCAAATGGGAGAAAGAGCAAATTGTAAAAGGAGGAGAATGACGGTAGTGTAGCCGGGGTGTGAACTCTAGGCTTGAGGAGCGAGATCACCAACCGTGATGAGAGGGAGCCACCTAAGGGTTCAGCTCCACATGCTATTGGTGCTGCTTTGTCATTTGTTAGAGTTGCTGTATAGTGCCGGTCAGTGTCTGCATCTGGCAAACTAGGATGTCAAGTGGTGGTGGATCTATTACGATGAGAGGTTGCATTGTGAGGGATCCATGGATAATACTGCTCCGACTAGACGAATGGATTGTTGATAAGAAACAGTAGAGTTTTGCACTTTCGTTTGTACCATACTTTTTTTTCTTTTAAAAAAAGGGACTACATCCTTCCTCTAGTGCCAATATCTTATCACCAAACTCTGGAAAGTCGTTGATGTGGCTGAAATTAGATGCCATCCAGGATCAACAGCACTGGAGGGTACCTATAAAGAAAATACGCAATTATCGGGGGTATTCTAATAGGAGACCTTTTGATACTTAAGTTAGTCAGAGCCTTGAGAATAGTAGAGAGAAAAGAAGATGGAAATTGAGAGAACAGAGAGTATTCTTCTCCTTCCCTTTCCCTTGCTTGTGCTTATTCCTTGATTCTTACCTAAGCATGTCCTTTTATACCTCTTTTGCATGGAGGTTGAGCTTGTAGGACGCTAATCGGAATCTGTGAGTTTGTTAGGTCTAGCATTGTGGACCATTAGCCCACGTTCTGGCCTTTTATTGAGCGAGAAATCTTCTCTTTTTCTCTGAGTCGAGATTGTTAGTCATGATCGTCAAATGGAGACTTCTTCTATTTAGCTGATTGGATTGGCGGTTCTTCACCAAGTATTCTTGGATGAGCCTGAAAGGATTGGACTCAAGTCGATGGATTATTTTTCTAATAGTTCTCGTTACAAATATACTTCTATTTTATCCCCCTCTTATACTGAACTTGTGAAGTAGGTGGCAAAAGCAAGAGCTTTCCTTTATAAGGGGGCCAATGCTCTTGCACGTGTTGGCTTTATAGAATCATTTTAGGTTATAGCAAGGATCTCTCGAATGGGAACCAGTTTCATGGTAGTCGCACAAATCAAAGAGCCATAGACTACCATTAAATTCCGATACCTGCAAAATGATACACATATATACACCAGTGATATGTGAATAGATTTAAGCCAAGACATGATGGTCCATATTATCATATCAATCGGCACATAGATAAAGGCAATAACATATCTACCAAGCACTCTCTCTTGCTAAGGTCAAGAACCTGGATTTGATTGCCCTTTGTAAATGGAATTCTATATGGGATGATAGTATAGAGTATTTAGAGAGTGCAGGGGGGTAGGGAATAGAGAGAGGGGAAGATATGCACAAGAAGAGTAATAAAAACGTACACAGGAAGAAAGATGGAGTTGAAGGGTGGGAATGGTGGAGATAGCCATGATTAGATCCATTAGAAGGGTAACAAAGTACCTCCAAAGGAGTGCAAAAGAGAAGCTAAAGAAAATAGAGAAGATCCTCAGAGTGATGGTCACCCCTCAATCCCCTCTATTGAATCTTAACTTCACCTGCTGCTCTACCGCCACCCATATACAATCTCGCCATCTGTGCCATCACCATCTAGATTGTTGAATTCATCAATGTCTTCTATAACAGCATCGCCAACCATCCTTGCTAACATTAACACTACTTTTCTCATCTTTGGGGTTAAGCTATACGATATTGTTGTTCACCTCTCCCTCCCTCGAAAAGCTTCACAAAACCCCTATGAGGTCCCAAATTTTCTATCAAGATTGAAAAATTGTAGGAAAAATCATTGGATTATGAGCTTTGATAGTTTGATAATACTATCACGCTCCCAATCCAAGATCACCAGCCACGAATCATGACAACTATCATATAATCATGAAAAACTTTTTCCACAAGCATGCAAGGTAGCCGATCATAATATTATAGAGCAACAATAGAATAAAATTTAAATAATTAAAGTTCAACTTTAAATAACTAAATTAAATATTTTATAAAAATAATATTTCATAATCTCGAATCAAATTTTAATAAATTCTAATCTAAAATAAAAATATCAAAGTGTGCATATAATTTGCTCTCTCATATCAAATCCTTGAACTAAGCTAGATCTCTAAATCTATAAAAACAGTAAACATAAAGTAATGAGCTAGAGAGCCTAAAAAGTAACGAATATTTTAATTAGATAATTCATGTGATAATATGGATTGTAAAATTAAAGTACAATTTATCACTAATCAGTGCACAAAGGTAATTAAATTTATTTTCAAAATATAAATTCAATCATGTCGGTATCTTTTAAATATTTATATATATAATCATATATCTATTTTTAAAATTAATTATATTAAAAAATTTGATGTAAAATAAATTCTATTTAACTTATCAGACATTAACTATGACCACACTTATATCCTATGATTGGACCAAAATACCATACTTATATCCTATAGCCAGATCGAGGTATTACACTTATATCCTATGGCAGGGCCCGAGTATCATATTTATACCTTGTGGTCGGACCAAAAATAGACCATGAGCTCAAAGTGCTAATGCATAATCCCCATTGACAGGATTGAGAACATAGTCAGGCTGAGAGTCCAAATCTGATTCGTATCAAAATTCTTTTCATAGAATAATATATATTTTATAATCAAATTATATAATTTAGATTAATAAATAATTATAGTAATAGTCTTAAAAAAATATTACTTCAAAATTTTATATCAATTTTCATTCAAAACATATTTTCATAAGATTCATAAGTCACATATAAATCAATTAATAATTTATTTGATATTTAAAATAATATTATATAAATAAAATATCTAGAGAATGTGATTTATTACTTTTTCATACGTATTCCAATGAATCTATATAATTTCAGAAATCTTTCTTTCAAAATATAATATCAAAAATTATACTTTTATTAAATTTTAATCACGATCATTTTCAAAATAAAAATCCTAAATCCTTACAGGACTAGCTATGTAGTAGTACCCGACATCTAGTTGGTCTAATCTAGTCATCAAATTAATCAACTATAAATCAAAGATCATGCTAGGATGCAATCAACGATAAAATCTCATGATACTGATCCAATTAAGGTGGGAACTGACAAACTATCCGATAATCAACAATCAAAATCTCTTCACTAAAATTTATCAAGGCTATTAAAGTCTTTTTAAGATCCAAAAAATTCTAGAAGAGAGACATAATCCAGAAAGAGACACTTTAGAAAAAGGAACATGTAGAGAGAGTGTGAAATTCTAGAAAAAGAAAGTAGAAAGAAACTAGAGAGAGAAAATAAAGAGAGAGAGGAATGAAAGAGGAGAGAGAAATTCTCTTCTTTTTTTCTTTCATTCATTCATTCTTTTCTTTTCTTTTCTTTTTTCTTTCTTTCTTCTTCTTCTTCTCTTCTCATGGGTTCTTAGCAAACAAGGACCTTCAGGTCACCCTTCTTTTCAAATAAGGGAATGTTAATAGGAGATAGCCGCGGCTAGAGATGTGAGTCACCAGTGATGATGACACTCTCAAGGTTCCACAACCAGCAATCGACATTGACGTTATTGGAAAAGGGAGAAAGAGATTTTCTCGATGATAGCCCAATTGGAACGAGCCTTTGCTTCCACCCAAGCGATCCCGATTCAAATCCGAGTAAATGCCAAATAAAATGACTTGCGGCGATTACTGTTGGCAGCCTAGGCGCGGGGGCTGAAAGCAGTTCTTGAGTTCTCTGGCAGCTCAGTGATGCTGAGGGTGATGTACTCAGCCGACCCGATGTTTCCCCTTAAGTGTGGTGGAGAGGGAATTATGCTTATTGCTCTCCGAATCGAACATTCATTCAGCGGGATGGAAGCTCTCATGGTTATGCCCAAAGAGGGTTGCTATACTGGTTGCCCCACCTCATCTTTTTTTCGCTTTATCAAAAAAAAGGGAGAGAGAAATTTGAAAATAGGTATTTTTCTTTTTCTAATTTTTCGGTAAAATCGATAGCTGGTGACATTATCTAATGCCATGGGAGGAAGGGAAAAGAGAGAAGGAGGAGGGCCGAGGCTTATCTTGGGCTACAATGGCTCTTCAATCCCATTTTTTCTGGCAAGCACAATGACTTCTTCCAAGAAGAAATTCTAAGGATCCCCTCTTTTGAGACCTCGGTCTTTGATAGGAAGAAGAGAGAAGCCCTCTTCTCTTTAAATAGGACCGGAGAAAAAGAGTTTAACTCCTCTTCATTAGTGATTTACGATTTTGATCGGAAGTTAATCGGAGGAAGAAGACTCCTATCGAGAGTCCTCCCTCTTTCTCTCTCTCTCTCCCTCTTTTTTTATGGCTACTTTAGGATTTGTGCAGCTCTTTTGTGCTGCTTGATGGCTTGAGTATCATAAATAAGATGATAAACATGTCAGAGTGGGTGCTAGTGGTAGAATACATTGCTAGGTTCATATGGTGTTCGTCTAGTTATGGTGAAGAACATGGGGAATGTAGTTCATACTTGTATTTACGCAAACTTATACAATGATGTATACTTAGATACCACCCATCTCTTACTCATACATGGGGGTAAGGTGCCAAGAAATGCTGACCAAGGATCATTTTCCAAAAAAAAATCTGCCTTTTCCTATAAAATCGGGCCACCTAGTCTTTTCGACCCCGTGTGAAGGAGTTAGATCCTGCAGGTGAGAGAGTTGGTACTCGATTTTGAATGGAGCATGGGATGAATAGGTGCACGTTCTTGTAGTCTATGCTTGAGAGTAGGTTTTGGTCTTTTTTTTCCTTTTCTCTATTAGTATAATGCTGTTTTTATTATTGTTATTTGTTCAAAGGAAGTGGGATTGAGACAAATGTGGATTTGTCTGACACGTTATAAGCTGGATGCGAGGGGCGCTGACTCTTAACTCGACAAGGAAAGTTTTAAATAGCAGCATTATATTGGCCATCAAATCCTGCTACATTATATATGTGATAGTAGATGGAGAGAAATAATAACCATCACAATCTATTATTTATAGATTGGGACCTTAATTTCTATGGCATCCCATGCACTTGTACAACATTCCAAAACACTTCTAATTAGATCGGAAAAGATAGCGTCGTATAAAAATTACTTAATAAAAGTTATTAATTATAATAGAAAAGTCTCACAAAAATCCTAGCTGGATTGAGACTTCAGTAAATTTAATTCTTTTGAAACCAACCTATGCACCCTTGATCTTATCATGTTGGACTCTGTTAGGCAGCCAACAAGGCATATATCTTAACAGCTAATTTTAGTAGTTTGCAAACATGCCATTAGGTCAACCCCATCCAGCCAACCTAGTGGCATGAGTGCAACACTAATTTCTAGCTCGATGGACTACGTACGGTTTGTGAAACATTTTTAAATTATATGTTAACTTCAATATTCTGAAATTTTTACTAATGTTATTGACCACTGATCTTAGTTTAGATCATGTTGAAGTTAAATCATAAAGGAAGGGATACAAAATTAGCCAAGGCTAACCCAATGAACCTAGTATATTTTATTCGTATATTTTAGTAGTAGGTGAATCATTTTTCAATAAGATTTTAATAGGGTGGCTAACAAAATTTTAGATTAGAGAATATTTCAGTCCAAGATCATTATCTAAGGATAATCTTGAATTCCTGACTTCAAGGATAGGTATTCCATTACTGGATTGGAAGGTGATTTGAGAAGTGTGAATGATTTAAGATTACTGCCACATAGAATTAATATGATATAATCAAATACAATGATCTCATCACCTCCACCCATATCATCTTTGATATTAGTTGAATCACTCCATACCAAACACCCCCATAAATTTATGATATCAATCAAGTTTTATAAGGATGAGCACTGAATTTTATCAGGTCTAAATTTCAACACTTGTTTAATGACATGTTAGATGTTACAACCAAATTCTTCTTCATTAGCATGTTGAGAGAACAACATTAGCACTTTACAATAATCTTTATCCAAACTAATTTGAAGTTATTTGGATCATCACCAAGCTTCTTTCCAAGTCTAGTCTCACACAACATATCTCTCATGTGACCTCACAACAATAAGGTGGCAGTCACAACCCGAACCCATTTCCTAAATTAACTCAACCCATTGGGCCCATTTGTCCAACCTTGATATGTTGGCGAGTCGAGTCATGTTTATAACAAAAATATGGAGCCATCTGCTTAGATCCCGGTTAACTTATTATATTATTTATATAGTATATATATATTTTTTAAAATATACTTTATATGTTATCTTAAATAATAAATTCTCAAACATTCTTCGTTACTATCTTAACTTCACCTTTTCTTATACTTCTCCTCTTGCCTGCAACCAGAGCCCTTGACTTCTCCATCGACCGCCTTGCTATTGATCGAGCACCCCCTTTAGCGGACCTTGCCATTGCAATCTACATTCTTCTGGCATGAATGCCCAGATGTTTCTATTATTTATGTAACTTGATAACTATATTCTAACTTCTGTTTTGTACGCAAAATTCTCTAAATTCCATCCGCCAGAAAGATTGATGAGAACTACAACTGCAATAACCCAATACAAAATAACTTGGGCCTGGTCCACTTGACCCAGCCCAGTTATAGACCCTAGCCCAAAAAAGATGTATGAATTTTAAAGCACCGGAAAAAAAAAAAGAGATGAGAAGAGGAGAACTTGAAGCTCGATTCCGCTGGGCACCTGAACCCCTTGTCCTCCTCGCCGGAATTCACCACAGTCACTGTCATTTTTCTTCTTCTTCTTCTTTTTTTTTTTTTTCCCCTCTCTCTCAGAAAATCATCAATCGGGCTCACTATGACCGGTGAAATTTATAGCAATTTGCTCATATAGCCAAGGTAAGCCTTGAATCTTTCTTTTCTTTTCTCTCCTCTCTTTGCTTCAGCTTTAAATCACCATCACCAACTTCGATTTAGCCCAAAAATCTATCAAAAGATACATCCCTATGTTTAGATCTAAATTTCAATCTTGTTTTTCTTTTTTCGACCTTTTTCACCGGAGTCTTGACCAACCCCTCGTATTGGCTTGTGCCCATTGTTGAAGCTCAATTGAAGAAATTCACAGAACAAAACCTTATTTTATTATTATTATTTTTTTTATTTAATTTTTTTACAACCCTCTTTCACCACCAACCAGCTGCTACTCATAGTGGCTAGCCGCTAATACTCTAAGTCGGCAGCCATCATCGAGCTATAGGCCCTTCCTTTTCTTAGATGCGAAGAAAACAGAGAGAAAAAGAAAAGAAAAAAAAATTAAAAAAAAATTAAATCTAACTTTTTCTTTCCATCTTTTCTCTCTATATTATTTCTCTTCTAAGATTTTTGGTATCTTCAAGAAGACCATCCCAATGAGTTTGAACATCCTGAATCATAGTTACTGCGCAGCATGTTGATATCGACCTTAGCCAAATTAGATTCTACTAGATTTGATTTATCCATGATTTTCATTAAATCATATGTGTTGGGGATAAATCCCGCTCCTGCCGAAGCCCGGCCCGACGCTCAGCCCAATGTAATCAGTAGCCGCGGAAGAGCTTCGGCAGACGGGCTTCAGCCGAACTCCCAACGGCCGAGCTCCTTCCAGCAGGCCGAACTGGTCAGCTCCCGAGCTTCTCCCGAACTCCCAGCGTCGAGACCGAACTTCCTGGGCGGCCGAACTCCTTCGGACTCCCCACGGCCGAACTCCTTCAAACTCCCCACGGTCGAACTCCTTCGGATCGACTCCAAGCGGCCGAGCTTCAATGAAGTCCTCTCAACGGCCGAACTCCTTCGGACCGACTCCAAGCGGCCGAGCTTCAATGAAGTTCTCTCAGCGGCCGAACTCCTCAGCGGACGGGCTTTAGCGGAATCCCCAAGCGGTCGTCACTCAGGAGCCCGAACTCCTCAGCAGTCGTTACTCGGCCGAACTCCTCAGCGGTCGCCCTCATCGAACTTCGGCCGATCGAGCACCTACCGAACTCTCAAGTGTCCCAGCCTTAGCCGAAGTCCAACAGTCGGCCGAACCCCAAACGGCCGAGCTTCGGATTCTCAGCAGCCGAACTCTTCAGCGGACGAGCCTTAGCTGCATATCTCCAGTCAGACGCCTATGGGTGCCGAACTCCCTCCTATCTTCCTCTTCAGGAGCCCGAACTCCTCCGAAATGGGCACACGACGAAGGCCTTCAACCCTTCATTTGGCAAGCTCTGCAACCATCACCATCAGGCGGCGATGGCTGTCACCCTCAATCCGCCGCACACGGCACCATCCCGTGAGACTGACTCCGCCGAACCTCGAGCGGCCCGCCAGCACGCGGCTGCAGTTGTCACCATCAAGCTCCACTATATAAAGGACCCTCCCGACACACTAAGGCTAAGCTCTCTGAACTCTCGACTCTCTAAGCTCTCCTCCTCATCTCTAAGCTCCGGAACTCATTCCAAGCACTCCATTACTGTTGGCCGAAAACTAACTTGACCGTCGGAGGGTCCTGCCGGAGCCACCCCCCACCGGTTCCGGACGGGACTTCGTTTTGCAGGTCCCCGGCGGCGACCTCGGCGGCCTCGACTCCAGCGACCTCCGACGACGACCAGTTTCTGCACCAACAGATTGGCGCTGGAAGAAGGGCTGAACCTTCGAGGTTCCCTTGTTCTTAAAGGAGTGCTCGGCGACCCTTCTCTTCCCTCTTTGGAGATCTTCCTTTTCTCTTCCGAAGAGAAAACGCCACCCCGGAGAGCTTCGGCACGGCGCTCGGCGGCCTCCGCGATCCGATCCCGTCCAGGCCCGTCTGTTCCTGCTTCAGCCCCGGCGGCCTAGGTTCCACCTGCACCCGCGGTGGATGTGAAGCAGTTCGGCCTGCTTGTCCGACAGATC
Organism: Cocos nucifera; assembly: GCA_006176705.1. NCBI lineage: Eukaryota > Viridiplantae > Streptophyta > Magnoliopsida > Arecales > Arecaceae > Cocos > Cocos nucifera. Next base: position 381,451 of record QRFJ01002221.1, on the reverse strand, counting down.
CGTGGCCTCACGGAGGCGTTGCAGGCTATACAGCAGCCTCCGGTAGCGACTCCACCAGCAAGCCTGCCATGAGGGCGCGAGGAATCAGCCTTAAGGAAGAGCCCAATCGCCCCGAAGAGACTCCACCAGCAAGCCCGCCATGAGGGCGCGAGGAATCAGCCTTAAGGAAGAGCCCAATCGCCCCGAAGAGAGAAACGGAGAGCAGAAGTTCCCCCGCCGAAGCGGAATGAAGTTCGGCGCGAGGAAGGCCGAACCCACCCATGAGCCCGTCATCGAGGAAGCTCCGACAAAGAAGTATGAAGTCCTCCCGCGAAAGCTTTCGCAGGAAAGCGGAACGAAGTTCGGTGCAAGTGAGGTCGAACTCACGCTCCAGTATGTCCCCCAAAGGAACCACCTACAAAGTGTTCACCGGAGGTGGAACGAAGTTCGGGCGAGAAAAGCCGAGCTCCCCTCGAGCTCGCCCGAACTCGTCCGAACAAGAGCAGCGGGAAGTTCTCCCACGGCCAGTCTCGCGGGAAAGAGGAATGAAGTTCGGCTCGAAGAAAAGCCGAGCTCCCCCCAAAGCTCGTCATCAAGGCGAAATGAAGCTCAGTGGAAAGCCGAACTCCTCAGCTCAACCTCCAAATGAAGTTCGGCGCCGGCAAGGACGGAACGAAGCCCCCCCGCGGAATGAAGTTCGGCATCAGGGACTTCGAACTCCGCAGCAGATCACCCAAGTGAAGTTCGGCCGCGCTCGAGACCGCCCCAGGGCGATCGAGGCCGAACTCCCCCTCAAGTACGTCGCCACAACGAATTCACGGGAGGTGCGATAAAGTTCGGGCAAGCAAAGCCGACCCCCTCTCTGCGAGCAGGGAAGTCCGGACAAAGAAGCATGAAGTTCTCCCACGGAAAGTTTCGCGGGAAAGCGGAATGAAGCTCCACGCAAGCGAAGCCCGAACTTCTCGAGCTCACCGCAAAGGAAGCCCTGACAGAAGGGCGCGAAGAAATCCTCCTCCCGAAAGATTCCGCAGCTACGACCAGCTCCTCTAACTCGAATCCTCGGCGAAGTTAGGAGCCAGCCGCCAAGACCTGAAGGACTACGGCCTCCCCAAACGTGCGCGAGGCAAGTAAAGCCCCTACCATCGCGACCACGGCCACGACACTGAGGAATACGTTCAGCTCCAAGACGAGATTGGAGAGCTCGTCAAAAAGGGACGACGGGATAAATTCCTCCGACGTCGGTCTGAAGCAGGAGAAGATCGGCTATAGGCGCTGCCGTAACTGAAAAGACAAGAAGGTCGGCCGCCTCGCGGCATCATCAACGCCACCCCGGGGAGGAGCTAGGAGCTAGCTACATCGGTGATTGTCATCCCCAGCGACAAAGTCAAGAGAAGCATGTTCCAAATTAAGAAGGCCGGCATGAGATAGAGGAGGTCGTCCGGACGGGACTTGCTGCCCGAGGGAACTCCGAGGAACAACACCCCGACAACCCTCGAACGGAAATGCGCTACGATCAGCTTCTCCTCGGTAAAACTCTCCCCTCTCAATAAAATCATTTCTGGATGCGAAAACTATGCGATGACAGGGAAGAAGCAGTCAGCCGCGTTAGAAATAGGAGGAGAACCTCGTCTTAGCGCGAGCAAAGTCGAAGGCCCCGTCCACAAAGGACGGGATGGGGGGAGAGGCGAGGACGACGGTCCTCATGTGCCCCCACAGCCGGCTAGGAACAGGAGGAGAACCTCGTCCTAGCGTGAGCAAAGTCGAAGGCCCCGTCCACAAAGGACGGGATGGGGGGAGAGGCGAGGACGACGGTCCTCATGTGCCCCCACAGCCGGCTAGGAACAGGAGGAGAACCTCGTCCTAGCGTGAGCAAAGTCGAAGGCCCCGTCCACCAAGGACGGGATGGGGGGAGAGGCGAGGACGACGGTCCCCATGTGCCCCCACAGCCCGTTGCTAGGAACAGGAGGAGAACCTCGTCCTAGCGTGAGCAAAGTCGAAGGCCCCGTCCACCAAGGACGGGATGGGGGGAGAGGCGAGGACGACGGTCCCCATGTGCCCCCACAGCCCGTTGGAAACAGGAGGAGAACCTCGTCCTAACGTGAGCAAAGTCGAAGGCCCCGTCCACAAAGGACGAGAAGGGGGGAGAGGCAAGGACGACGGTCCCCATGTGCCCCCACAGCCCGTTGGGAACAGGAGGAGAACCTCATCCTAACGCGAGCAAGGTCGAAGGCCTCGTTCACCTAAAACGAGATGGGGAAGAGGCGAGGACGACGGTCCCCATGCGCCCCCACAGCCCATTAGGAACAGAAGGGAAACCCCGTCCTGACGAGAGCAAGACTCGAGATCGAGCCTTAAAGACTACGGCAAGCCTCGGCTGCAGGAGATAAGATCTCCCCCGAGGGAAGCTCGGCTGCAGGAGATAAGATCTCCCCCGAGCGCGCACTTCAACCTCGGCTGCAAGAGAGGAGGTCTCCCTCGAGTCAACTTCAGCTGATGAAGACAATGTCGCCCCCGAGGAGCTCAAATCCGACCTCGACCGTAGGAGGCGAGATTTACTTCGGCTTCAACATCAGCTTCATCGACTTTAGCTGGAAACGAGTTCCATTTCAACTCCAAACATCGACTGGAGATGAGGTCTCCCCCAAGCCTCAGCCTCAACTTCAGCGTCAATATTGGCTGGAGATGAGACCTCCCCCGAGCTTCAGCTGCAACAAATGCGGAGCCTGGAAGAAGACTTCGGCAGTCGCCTGTTTTGGTACTCCCTTCCTTCAATTTTTGAACTCGGGAGTGGGGGGCTACTGTTGGGGATAAATCCCGCTCCTGCCGAAGCCCGGCCCGACGCTCAGCCCAATGTAACCAGTAGCCGTGGAAGAGCTTCGGCAGACGGGCTTCAGCCGAACTCCCAGCGGCCGAGCTCCTTCCAGCAGGCCGAACTGGTCAGCTCCCGAGCTTCTCCCGGACTCCCAGCATCGAGACCGAACTTCCTGGGCGGCCGAACTCCTTCGGACTCCCCACGACCGAACTCCTTCAGACTCCCCACGGTCGAACTCCTTCGGATCGACTCCAAGCGGCCGAGCTTCAATGAAGTCCTCTCAGCGGCCGAACTCCTTCGGACCGACTCCAAGCGGCCGAACTCCTCAGCGGACGGGCTTTAGCGGAGTCCCCAAGCGGTCGTCACTCAGGAGCCCGAACTCCTCAGCAGTCGTTACTCGACCGAACTCCTCAGCGGTCGCCCTCATCGAACTTCGGCCGACCGAGCACCTACCGAACTCTCAAGTGTCCCAGCCTTAGCCGAAGTCCAACAGCCGGCCGAACCCCAAACGGCCGAGCTTCGGATTCTCAGCAGCCGAACTCTTCAGCGGACGAGCCTTAGCTGCATATCTCCAGTCAGACGCCTATGGATGCCGAACTCCCTCCTATCTTCCTCTTCAGGAGCCCGAACTCCTCCGAAATGGGCACACGACGAAGGCCTTCAACCCTTCATTTGGCAAGCTCTGCAACCATCACCATCAGGCGGCGATGGCTGTCACCCTCAATCCGCCGATCACTGTCAGGCGGCGATGACTGTCACCCTCAATCCGCCGCACATGGCACCATCCCGTGAGACTGACTCCGCCGAACCTCGAGCGGCCCGCCAGCACGCGGCTGCAGTTGTCACCATCAAGCTCCACTATATAAAGGACCCTCCCGACACACTAAGGCTAAGCTCTCTGAACTCTCGACTCTCTAAGCTCTCCTCCTCATCTCTAAGCTCCGGAACTCATTCCGAGCACTCCATTACTGTTGGCCGGAAACTAACTTGACCGTCGGAGGGTCCTGCCGGAGCCACCCCCCATCGGTTCCGGACGGAACTTCGTTTTGCAGGTCCCCGGCGGCGACCTCGGTGGCCTCGACTCCAGCGACCTCCGGCGACGACCAATTTCTGCACCAACAATATGTATACTAGTTTAATCATAATTTGATTAAATCATCTTGATTGAATCGGATGTCAAATAGTATCATCCGATTAATTCTGCTCCATCTTATTATTTTTTTTTCATATGACATTCTCTTTTTACTTAATTTATGACGAGTGAAGGATCTCCAATTCTACCATTTCGGATCCAAGTTGATTTGATAGAGATATTCTGAACCATCTTATCGATTGAATAATATACCTGCACCATTCAAGTCTTATCAAACATCACAATATTTAATTTTTATTAATCTTTATCAAGTTCTTGTATCTTAAATGGTCATGATTAAAGGAGATTATGTGATTGAATTTATCCTTAATTGTCAAATGATGTATTGACCTCCACTTTATTTCTTATCGAATACTATTGATTTTGATCACCTCAATCTCTGTTGAACCATTTATCTATTAGCCTAATTTTTATCAATAAAATTAAAATAATCGAATCGATCCAGATCATTAGATGCAACTATTTATCAATTTTATCTTTTCATAATTATTTATATTCTTTCTAATAGTGGACTTGAATTAAAATTTTTTTTTTAAAAAATATAAAATTATTAAGATTTGTTGAAACATATATATATATATGAGATAAGTAATGCTTTATTTTTTTATATTTATCAATAATTTATAAAATATTTTTTCCACATGATTTATAAAATGATGCATGAATTTGACGAACAAAATTTTGATACTGAATATATTGTATTTAGAAATATTATGATGATGTATGATTGAAAGTATTGATCTTATTATGCATTATATTAAATTAATTTTGATACCATATGATTATATATATTTTTATCAAACAAAATATAAAATATAATTTGTGAAAAGAATTCTCTTGTAAGATAACTTAGAACACTCAGCCAACTATATTAAGGACCTTCCAGTGGAAGCTAATACATTGGTATTTAATTAATCTTAAAGATTTATCTCACAAGTGGATATGCAATATGCCGCCAAGAGATTTGCAATTCACAAGAACTTTACCATTGAATGATACGCAGCTCATCACAAGCAGATGATGATTCTACCATAAAAAAAATATAATCATAGCTCATAACCGATGGAATGAACTCGATACTTTTGAAATAATTTAAATTCATGAATGAAACTCAAATTTTGAAAAAGATTAAATTTGATATGAATAATATTTTGATAATACTATATAATAAAAACTAATTTCAAATTAATAAATTCTATATATTTATTTTATATAAATAATTATTTATTTTATTATTTAATTTAATCTAATTAAAATGTTGCTTGCTAGACCGTCTAGCTCATGATCTCATATTTTATTATTTTTTACAGATGATGAAAACAAAATGACATCAAAATATATACATGAGAGTTATTAGAAGTAGAATTTTAATACCTTTATTTTAGATGGAAAACTTTACTCGAATTAATATAAAATCTCTTGATTATTGTTGAATTTTATAAAATATTAAAATTAAATTTTAATTAATTAAATTTTAAATTTTATTTATTAACTAATTATTTTACTATTATTTTATGATAATATGATAAAATGTCTTACTTATATTCGAAGCATAACAACAATAAAAGAAACATTTACATTAAATATTGAATATGTCAAAATAACGTCAACAAAGCCACTTGCAACATAAATCATAAGGAGAAAAAAGTTCGGCCGATAAAAGCTCTTCTTATTATTTTAAATTTATATTTCTTTCGCCTCCCGCTAAAACATTATGAAGAGAGTTTGATAGATACATAAAATAAAAAAGAAAAAAGAAAAGAACAAAAGCGGAGCCCATGTGCAAAGTAAAATGCCATATTTAACCTTTTTTTTTTTTTTTTTTTTTTTTGTAGATGTGCAAGTTATTATGTTTTTTCTTTTTTTTTGAGAAATACCACTTAAATTTGAATTTATGACATCTCCGAAGGAGAGTTAGCTACTATATCCAATTGAGCTAACATCTGTTGGCGATGTGCAGGTTATTATTCTTTCACTGCAGTTCCTCTGGTGGCAACTGGACGTAGCCAATGATATTTTCATAAACATATCAGCTCAAAATTTTGATTAATTTACCGATTAGAAAATGTATAGGCAAATAGCAGACTGCATTTATATAGATAAACTGTTCATCATGTAGAAAAATTCGACGGTGAATGTGGGACTCCCAGCATCCAGATATCAGCATAAATTCTGAGAAGGGTGTGAGAGAGCAGCAATGTGCACAAGAGATCAGATAATTAAATGAATACAGAAATCATTACAAACCATTGGACAACACTTTAGCATGGGGGAAAATAAAAATAAGCAATTATAAAACTGCATGTGTAGGAAAGGTTATGTATACATGCATTGTGGCAGTAGTTTGGTTGCAATGCTTAACAATGTAAGTATAATGTTTTATTCTGAAGAAGAGGGACAACGGAACACAAGAATGTAGATAACCACCGTATACAATTTTCTAGTAAATATGAAGGAAACTCGTAAGAATTTTGTATTGCTGTTCTTACATCCTTGGAATTATTTTGTGCTGACTAGTATAAACATCTCGATTTCCTTTTTCTTTTGTTTGACAAAATTGAGAAGGGCAATTCAGTTTGCTAAAATTTTGCAGATGCAAAATTGAGTTCATGTTATTTTTCATGAGCCAGGACATATCCACCAAAATTTTTCTAAACTATAGCATGATTATTATCCTACTTTCTTCTTGTATAATTTGGAAATGCAGATAAAATAATTGTGGTTATAGATTTGCAGATCTTACAAAAAGAGATCAACCCAGGCTTTACAAATATTTAGAAATTTATAGGAGAAAAGCCAGTGCACATGAAAACTATTTAACTACATTTATGTGGGTCAAGAAAAGACGGGGAAAAGAGGAGAGTAAAAAAAGGGTGGGAAAGGGAGAGCTGGCAGGTTCTTTTTTTGCTTCATATAAGTTTGTTGCTGCTATGAGTATCAAAACAAAACTATAGCTGTGGAAGTTCATGAAACAAAACTCTATATATAGTCCAATATTCTTTTTCTGAATTTGTTTCTAATCATTGCGTCAGGTAAAGCAAGAAGAAAGCAGCAGAACCAAAAGAGAAGTACAAAGATTGTAAGAAAAGAGAGGTCCAACTACATTTTTTTCGTGTGACAGAAATTGTCTGCTCGATTCCTAGCAGCAGCCAAAATTGTTTTAATGGGCAGATTAAGTGGAAGGAAACTTTTGTGCAAGATTTCTACACTTCTTTTCTTGATGTAAAAGGGAGGGCATTATACCCCATACCATTAAGAAAATAAAATAGAAGTAGAAAATGCCACTGAAAGAGTTAAAAATTGACGAGGCAAAGTAAAAATAAGAAAAGAAAGAGAAAAATATAAGGATAGATTTAGATCAGCGAGCAGAAGTGTTGAAAAAGCTCATTAAGTTCATTGTGTTTAGGCTGGAGTGCAGCTGGCCCAGTCTTTGTAGAAAGTGCTAAAGAAGTTGATTAAGGAGTGCTATAGAACTCTGATGATTGAATAAGCGGTAGTTCTGTCCCTTCCAGAGAGAACAAATGATGATGATTGCCATTGTATCCCATTCATTGTGGAGGGTAAGGTGTTGTAGTGCTGCTTGGATGTTTGGTGTTGAGGGTTCTGAGTTGTGGTAGAAAAATGAAAACATGGAATGTTATGCCTTGAACTAATGTAGAAGTGAAAGGGAAAAGATCTTGAAGGATTTATGGGCCTAGCCAGGGACATTGCCAGAGTCCAATTTTGTCTCCAGTCCTGGCAGTGTGATGCTACAAAGAAAGCTATAACTATATCTTTAGTACTGCTTTCAAGAAGGGGGATGCTGTGTATTAGATAATGTCATTAAAGGTGAAGTAGGTGTATCGACCGTAATGTTATTCAGGACGATAGAGAGCCAAAGCATCCAATTTTTCAAAAGAAGATGTCATCACCATTTACATAGGAGAGAGATGTTCATTAGTTACAGATCTCCAATAGACCAACAACAATGCCTAGCTATATCATGAAGAAAGAGGAACGAAACAAATACTCCAATCTGTTCCCCCATAGCAAAAAAGAAATATTACAATAGACCAAAATTAAGGCACCAGAAAAGATGAAATCTTGAAAAAGCATGCAGGCACTAGCCCAAAGATAAATAACAAACTAAACGAGAAAGTGACAAAAAGGAAGGGAAATCCAAAGAAGCACACTAGACAGTAAAAATTGTAATGAGACACCATCATAAAGGAAGAGAAACCTGGCCTATGCTCCGAAGGCTCCCTTTGTAGTTCATCACAACCACTGATCAGCAAAAAAGAAGAAAATACCAGCAGAATCAGCTCCTCGCCATGCATAGCGCGACAGCACTGAAGTTACCAACCAAAAGTACCAATCCAAGACTGGCACCACTAAATCCCTACTACAAAGATGATAATGGCATGGAAGGATCGATGGCTGCAACATCAACTTTCTGCCACATAGGCTGCCACCACAGCTTTAAAAGGCAGCTGCTATATGTAGGTGGGGTAGCAGCTGTATACAGGTGGTCGAGAAACTGCATAATGCACATACCAACAATGATAAGATTTTTTTTGAATAAATAATAACAACATTAATAACAATAGAAACAAATAATTAGTACTTTTACTTAGCATCGAATACCAAATAAAAACAACATAAACAACATTTTGACAATATCTTTAAAATTGGACTGAATAGCAAACCAACAAGCTATCCGATTCCGGGTTGACTGGTCAGACTGATACAACAAGTAGATCCGACTAGTGACATCAGCAAGATGTTACTATGACATCATAATTGTATTCTTATTTTTCAAAAAATTCTATATAAGAAAACAGAAAAAAAGAGAGATTTTTAAAGGAAAAAAAGGCAAAGATAAAAATACAATTTTTTAGCCTATTTGTCAATTAATGTACACCAAATTCATGCAAATAAATCAAAATAATATGAATCTGCTTAATATCATAATTCTAACCAATCTATAATCCATTTTCTTAACAAAGTCCTCATACAAATTCAAATCAACATACAAATACATCATCCCAACAAAGTCCACCTATAATGTTCAAATTCAACTTCAATTATTCAAATACATCATCATACATAATCCATAAACCATCACTCTGACAAAGCCCACATACATAATCTAACACCCCATAATTCCAAAACCACCATTGAAGAACGTACCAAATTACAAATACCAAAAGAACCAACAAGTCCAATTCAAAGTAAAAAAATCATTTTTCAAATTAAGGTAGTGGCACTAGACAATCATCATCATCATCATCATTATTGTCATGTCCGCCACCATTTTCTTCACTATTTTCACTACCAAAAGATGATAAATCAACTCCTTGAATTTGGACCACATCATCATCCTCATCATCTACAAACATTTCAACAAATAAACAAATACAGGGTATGTTTCTAAAATAGATAAATAAGTATAAACCTAATGCTTCAATATTCCACATATAATTTTAATCAAGTTAGTAACAAACTAACCTATAGAGGCATTGGAACTTGCTCCTTTTCCATTTCCTGATTTGTTAAACATCTCTCCTAACTCCTTATAATTGAGCTCTGGTTCCGGATCTTCCTCAACCACCCAAAATCTAATTTATCTATGCATTCATAGTCAACGGGATCATAGGACCTTTTCTAGTCGTAAAGCCTACAAAATTGTTTTGAATTCAAGAATAATTCAAATATGTTCTAACTAATATGAATAACAAATTAGCAAGTAAGAAATGACTCGAATAAGAGGCAAGAAGCAAATAATTTACAAAATCATAAACAAATGTTCTAATGAACGCATACAAGATTATTAAGCTTTTGATACTCTAATCCATTTCCCTTCTTGGTATGTATATGTTCGAAAATGCTCCAATTTCGCTCACATCCCCCGGAAGTCGTTTGACTAAGAAGTTGAATTGCCAACTTTTACAAATTTGGAGCATCATGCCCAAACAATCTCCATCACTCATCTAGTGAAAATAAAACAAATATTAGCAAATGAATAGATTGCATGCATCAGTGATATGTATGTAATTATACATAAAGAAGGGCACAATTTAAAAATTGAGTTCATTATATTTACTAGGTTCCCATACCAAAAGTCTTGCAACTAGTTAAAGATGTTGCTTGTCCCAAGCTCTTCAATTGGTCTCAAAACAGTCCCAGCTAACAATTTTGTCTTGCTACCCATGCCCTTTTGCTCAATAACATCTAAGAGCACCAACATAATCTCTGGCTTGTGACAGAACTTCTCCTAATCATATTGAAAAACTAGATTCAACCAATATGCTGTGGCATGGATATTTTGGCATAATTGACTATCCTACTGCTTCTTAATGATTCAAACGTAGGGCTTGTACAATTTCGTCTTATTTTGAAATGTCTTCTTAATCCCTTTACGAGCTCTGTGCCTCATCAGAGTCAACAAGATGCAATAAATGTATGAGAGGTCTGACAATTTTTATAACCACAAAAATATCATTCCAAAACTTCTCATCTAGACTGATCTTTGTCGATTCTTTAGCTTTATCTAATCTAGACAATCACAATTTTCTGAATGGCTTGTGTCACTAATGCTTGCAGGTCCTGCTTGTGATCATAAAGACTCTTCAATGCAATGAAGGTGATGGCAAAGCAAGTTGGTCCTAATCTTGTAAGATCCGTCCAACCAAGCCTCTTCCACAACCAATTCGAACACCATTTATGATTATAAGCAAATATTGATACCTTCGATCCTCGGTTTACTAAATCCACCACATGAGGCATCTCCCCAATATCTTTCAAGATCAAATTTATGTAGTAAGCTGCAGAGGGTGACCAACTAATAGAAGGATATTTCTTACAAAGCAACCTCCCAGCAGCCTTATAGTTGCTACCATTATCCATCACCATATGAACAACATCACTCGGACCAACCATTTCCATAATTTCTAAAAATAGATTACACAAAGTCTAGCCATCTGTCACAAAATCCAGAGCATCAATTAATTTGATGAAAGATATTTCGCTAGGACAACACAAGAAAATTGATTAGTCGTCTCTGTCTACACCATCAGTCCAACCATCACCCATAATGGTGCATCCTGTATCAGCCCAAGTGCTTCGATATGACTATATAAGCAACTCAATTTCTTTATTGTCATCCCTTAATAAATTAACCCTTAAATCATTATAACTGGGACCCTTGTATCCAAATCCCATAGATGGTATAGCATCTATCATAGGCTGATAATAAAATGAATTCACAGCACATATAGGGACACGAGCATCATAGAAGAATCGAGCAATAGCCATGTCTATTTCGTGCCATTTCTTTGGGTTTTGAAGATGAGCTTTAATAAAAATCCGAGTATGGTCTTGAAGTTTGGCAAAGTAAGAATTTATTCCCCCTAACTGCTTTCCTCTTTCCTTTTTTAGTACTTGTAGCAAGACCAGTACCACCATTCTCATTGATGGAAATGCCTTTAGCTTGTGAATGAGGAATCTCTTGAACGTCATCATCTTCTGGCACATCCCCCTTAAACTGATATACACTATGACCAAATGGATTTGCTTCCACATAATTTACTTGTTTCTCTTTTATTCTTTGAACTACTTCCATCAAGCTTTCTTGTATCTTATATCAGACATCTCCTGAAACCTCTTTACACGAATCAACATTGCCTTGTTGTCTAGCAAGATGTTGCTTTATTCTATTAATGCCACCACCTTCAAAAACCTTCTGACAAAGCCCAGAAATAATGATTCTCTTCCCATCAGCAGTTGTTCCATCAGTGATGCATTGTAGATGGTGCTGACTAGTAGTCTCAATTGTTAATTATCCTAAAAAATACAAAAACGATTCATTTATTATGTCAATATAATTAAAAACCACAAATAAGTACACACCAGCATTACACGTCTAGGATTAAAAAGCCTAAGCATAGGAGAAATCCATTCTCTATTCCCTAGAATTGATCTCTGAACCAATCGGGGAGGAGGATTTCCTTCAACCCATTTAACTCGAATCTCACAAAGAAAAAGATACAAGAAAAGAAGAATTTTCGAAAGTAGGGATCAAGTCCCTTTTCTTTTTTTCTTTTTTTTTTCATTCATTAAAAACAAGATATGTATTCTCTATTTATAATCACAAGGTTCACCTTTACATAAATTGGGCTAGATTCCTCTTCCAGCTCCAATAGGCCTCTTTTACCTAAAATATACATGTCTAATATACATAGTCTAGAAAAAGCTAAAACTCTTTGGGAGATAGATCTCGACTTCTACATCAACTATGCTTTCTGTTGCTCTGCCGGATACTTCTCAGATTGGAAGCTAGCTTGATCAAAGTTTTATCCAAAAGAAAATTTTCGAATTGACCGGCCTGTTTCAAGGCCTAGACAAAAGAATTTCACCATGATCGCTAGGGGTGCCACCCCCTTAATGGGGTGGCTTCACATTATAGATCTCGAAAAACTATCTAATTTCAAAAGAAAGATTGACATCGGACGTCATTTGACTAAGTTAAGGCTATCGAAAGTATGGTTTGCAAATTGGCTTCCTGATGTGACGGAACTTGCTCCTAAACCCTATTCAGCCCTACCCATAGTGGCCAAAATAGTACACATCAAGTTCGGTGATCCTCCTGGATCAAGGCTCCATTTGTTTAGGAGAGTTAGCTTTCGCTAAATCGGAACTGAAGGTGGGGAACGTCTACTTCCCCATCTCACGGTTGAACCACTTGACTTTGCTCGAAGATGGTTTCTTACCTTGGTCTTCTTTGCTCTCAGATCTTGACGAACCACTTGGTCTACTCCCACATCTCGACTTTGTGGTAGGGATGCTTTTTGCTGTTCTTCCTCGCTATCCATGATGTCTATGATGACTTCTCTTCGATCTTGATCTCATTTGATCAGCCGGTGGAACCACAGGATAAGAGCTTGGCTGATCATGAGTAGTACTAGCTTCTCTAACCATCATCACGAGCTTGCTGCAAGCACTAACAAGATGCTTCCTCTAGGTAGAGTTGTAAGGTCTACGTTTCTTTGTGGCTTGGAAACGTTGATCATGAATTCTTTTCTATCCTTAACGAGATAATACTTTCTCTGGCATCTATAGAAGATTGCATCTCGATCCCAAAGATACGAGCTCCTTAGGATAACTTAGTAAACATCCAAGGGAATGACTTCACAAGTTAATCAATATACCTCTCAATGATGACGAACTTGAAGGTGTATTGTTTGGTGATCTTCAATTCGACATCCTTTTGTAGCTAGCTAAGAGGGTAAGACATGGATGAGGTTTCGTTTGCAATCCTAGCTTTTGAACTAGATTTTTGGAGATCAGATTCTTTTGCCTTTTAGGATCTAGAATAGTCTTGATGATGCTCTACTTTACCTGGATCTTCAAACAGAAAAGTTCCTCATGTGCCCCTTAATCTGCCTCAATTATTATCTCAGATTTTCTTGCCATCAAGCTCAATTTGGAGTTTGCTTGCTCAAATTCGGATAGCTCCTCAATCTCCATAGCATTGAGAACCGCCTTCTCTTCCTTCTTTTTCTTCTTGGAATCATCATCCTTTGGCTTCCTCCTCTTGGGATGCAACTCGGGATGAAGTTTCCAACACTATTTTTTCATATGTCCGCAAAGGTGACTACGATCGCAATAATTTTTTAGAGTCATGTTGACATGCTCATCCTTCTTGTACTTCTACCATAGGTAATGTCACTTAATCCACCAATCCTCCTCATAGTTGATTGGGTAAAACTGCCTCTTGATTAGACTCTTGAATTTGTTTCATGTCAAATTAGAGATGTTATTTTTCATGTATGAATTCCATCACATGGGAGCATGGCTAGAAAGCTTGAGACGAGCAAAAGCTGCCTTCTAAATACTATAGCATCCATAGATAGTAAAGTAGGTCTCTAACTAGTCCATCCAGTTATCTAGCTTTTCTGCATCAACAATCTCGTCATATACGGACATATCGATTCAAGCTTCAACTTTAAATGGTTGAAGAGAGAGAATTTTTGTATCTCTAGGTTTCTCATCCTCATCATTGGAGGGAGGATCTTCTCTAAATGTTGGAGACAGTTTTGCAACAAGAGTTGTTGGCACTTGTGCTTGCGCCGAAGGTATCACTAATTTAGAGACAATCTCGATAAGTTTGGTAATTTTCTCCTCTAATTGTGTGAGACATCTCTTTATCTCATCATCCGTCGAGGAAGAACAAGCAGCCATACTCATTTTTGTCCTTTGATATACTTAAAGCACGGATAGCTCTTCTCTTGATTGCTTGTATTGCCCGTACATCTAGATCATACACTAGAAACCTCTACAGCTATAGAGGACGGATGCTCTGATACCAACTTTTTCTGATCGAAGAGAAAAAAGATTTTCTTCAACCCACTCAACTTAAATCTCATAAAAAAAAAAGATATAAGAAGATGAGAATTTTTTAAAATAGGGATCAAATCCTTTTTCTTTCTCTTTTATTTTTTTATTTATTAAAAATGAAGTACATATCCTCTATTTATAGTAATGAGGTCCATCCTTATACAAATTGGGTCAGATTTCTCTTCTAGTTCTAATGGGACTCTTTTATCTTAAATAGACATATCTAGTAGAAATAATCTAGAAAAAGCTAAAATTTTTCAAGAGGTAGATTTCGACTTCTACATCAACTCTATCTCCTATCGCTCAAGCGGATTCTTCTCGGATTGGAAGTTATGCTCAGTCAAAAACTTATCTAAAAGAAAAATTTTTGGGTTGACCGGCTCGTTTCAAGGTCTAGACGAAGAAATTTTGCCCTGATCGCTAAGGGCGCCGCCCACTTAACAGGACGGTATTATATCATAGATCTCAAAAAACTGCCCAATTTCAAAAAAAAGATCACTAAAATCAGAATATCATATGACCAAGTTATATACCCTTCAAAAATTTGGCTTGCGAATTGGCTTCTCAATGTGGCGGATCTTGCTCCTGGACCTCGTTCAGTCCCATCCATAGTGGCTAAAGTGGTCCACATCGAGTTTGATGATCCTCCTGGATCACTCTCTATGAGAATTGAAGAGCCCATTAAATTGTTTATGGGCGGTTGCAAGAGATTCGAATGCTTGGACAAAATCCCTTTATATTGTTGGGGCATGATATTACAACTACAGATAGAGATATGCATATTATCTTTTTATAAGAGGAAATTAAGCATAGAACAAACATAAATATGCAATCTTAATCATACGAACAATACATGGATGACAGCTCTATATGACACAACTCTTATTTGTGGCATAAACATGAAAGCATCATGAATCATCTATTTAGAAAATGCAAGAATCTCATAAAGATTTTGGTAGCAGTAGTTTATTGCTTCCTAAAATAGATAAAAATAAAAGAAAGGAAGAGCAAATGTTTCATGCAAATGCTATCTTCAACATCCACCTCCCTGTGGTGTTTCACTAATTTATAGAGAAACAAAAAGATAAAAACAACAATAATACCAATGGATCCTAGAGTTTCCATTTCATTTTTAATGAAAACAAGGGCTAAACCCTTAATTACAGCCTTAAAATATCACACAGAAGCATCCGAAGAAGCATAATAGCTAACAGGTTGAGGGGAGTCAAATAGTTAGCAAAATAAAAATTCTTTAACTAAAAGCAATCATCATATCCCCTACCAACTCAAAAAGCAACAGAACAATAATCATGCAAAAGGGTTTTAGGCTACATGCTGAAAAAGCAGGTGTTAAATCGTCTAAATGGAAGCACTGATATATGAATCACATTCTAGCATCTTAAAGTTCCATGGATATCAGACAGTGCTTAATTAGAACCCCTTAAATTTATCATGCAAGATAATGAAGCTAACAAATGTTTCCCACCATATGGTTGGCGGGAATGGCCACGCTACAGAAACATTTGAAACATTTCTTATCTCCTAGTTCTAATGCAACAGAAACCAAGTTTCAATGCATCGAAAATACAATATTTGGGTAATTTATTATCTTTGATAGAATGATTAGGAATGCTAAATCACTTATTAATATGAATAGCTATTCAACAATTAATATCTCTAAAACTCCAACAAAATTAAACTAATGAGGGACTGAGGGAGGAAGAAGGGGAGAAGAGGGGAGGGAGGAAGATGGAGAGGGGAGCAATCGCTGGCTGTTGGCCACTGTGACAAGTAGCACAGTAGCCATAGGGGAGGTAGAGAGAGGGAGGAGGGGCCACTAGCCACTGGCACCAGGACACTGTGGTAGGGTGCCACAACAGAGAAACAGGGAGGAGAGAGAGGGGCTGAGCAAGCCACAGCCAAAGAAGAGGTCAGGAAGGAGGGAGAGGGAGAGGGGAAAAAGAAAGAAGTGATAGGGGAAGAATATTATTGGCCGGCCTCGCTTCGACCCGCATCGGCCATGTCCATCATCATCAGCCATCGAAGAGAAGACAATCAGATAGAGAGAGAGGACCGTCAAAGACCACAAAGAGGGAAGAAGAAGCAAATAGAAGGAGAACTGCTTAGGGTTCCGGCTGGAGAAGAAAAATGAGCTGCTTAGGGTTTCGACTTAAAGAATTTTGAGTTCAAAAAAAGGTGGTCAGATTCGACTGGACCAGACCAACTGGTCTGACCAATTCATCCGATTCCCCCCAGTTTGACCAAGTTTTGACCATTTTTAAAATATCCTTCAAATCGAACCAAGCAGGCGACCAATTCTCGATTAAGCTATCAAATCGGCTAGTTTAGTCTAGTAGTAAAAACATTGCATTTTGACACGATCAAAACCATATTAGCTCCACATGAAATGCCAATCAAACCTAAGCATCAGCTTGAATCCACTTCATGAGCACAAGCCTATATAAGAATGGCTCTAGAATGCTAAGTGAGCTCACCATGCAGCCGTACAATACTAAGCAAGCTACATATGCAGCATAACATATAGTAACAGCATATAAGTAATGTCGTCCGATCGAGGGACTGCATATGCATATGCAGTCATATGCTGCCATATGCACCACATCTTAAAACAGTGGCTGCCACCATGCTAATAGCACCAAAGAATTGTTAAGTCATCCATCATTCAAGAATTATGAATCTGTAAGAATTGTTATTACTCAATAAAGATCAAAATAATAGTACCAAAGAAGCATAGAAGTCTGTATAAGATTAGTTTATCAAGTCCGAACCCAGATTAATTCAGAAAAGTTAAAATATCAATAGAACGTCAATTCCGAATCATGAAATAATGATAGCATGAATAAAATCATGAAAAACTAATAATTTCTATAAGAATTAGGATAATCAGGATTTTTCTCAAGTAGCATTTGACTTTGGGCTCAACATTCCAGAACTCTTAACTATAAGGTCCAATTGCAGCTTAAAGTACCTAAATAACCAATTACAAAGTCAAGCTTTTCCAATGAATTGTTTCCCAATAGATAACAAAAATAGAGAAATAGGATTAATAAACCATAATTACTGAGTCACAATTTGAATTATGTATATACGATGATGATGACAAATTAAGTATGATATAAAGAAAGGATCAAGAAAACCTATCTTCTACAAAAATTTAAACAAAACAAAAAACAGAAATACTAACTGATCCATTCATGCATATGATGTAGAGCACAAAGAATGAGAGAAGAGAAGACAGACATAATTTATGATTACTACATTATCTTGTTTGACAAGCTAATAAAACTAGAGGGATTTCCCTTTCTTCTTATTGTTCTGACCTAGAACAAAAAATTTAGGAAACAGAACTCCTCAGATGTCTCTTCATCTCCACACTTAACCCAGCATATTAAAAAGCTCCTTTCAGCAATTGGAACGATAAAAAGAGGCAACTTGAAAGTTTCATCATCACAGGAGTAATTTCCTGAACAGATAATAGCCAATAACGTACTACTACTCTAACCGCAAAACTCAGAAAATTTGAAGACAAGTGCTACCTTTTATGCAATGCAATTTATTTCCTACTTATTGAAATGGGCATGTTTTAGCTTATAGACAAAGTTGATATTTGGAACAATCACGTATTAATGCCAGAAGCAGAAAGAAGAAAAGGAAAAACTTATCTGGTGCTTCTTATCCTTTTTCACTCTCTTTGCTTTTCCTCTATGAACAAAGAATTGATGTTTGAAGTAAGAATAAACAACTCCTTGATCTGAAGTTGCAGTGCACCGCCCCGACTTCAAATTACAGTCTATCAAGATTTACATCCATAAAATAATTAAAAATTATAAAGTAACAAATGGCAGTCCAACTTTAAATTAATATAAATCAAGTTGATTTCTTAATGTTAATTAGGACTTCACCGGTAAGAGTTTATACTGCAACTCGAGATAGAAATGAAGTATTAGTAGTTCAAAACTGTTCCATCTTTGCAGTCATTAAGCATTAGATCTAAAACATGTCTACTGTTCTTCACATAGAAAGGAAAGTATATTTCAGAATATTTCACTAGAAATTATCACAGAGACAAAATTATAAAACTGCTATCAACTTCTTGTCCCAATATACAGACTTTCACAAAGAATTCTTCCAAACAGATTCAAACCACAATATGATTGGTGGATTATGTTTAATAAATTTAGCAAAAACAAGAGAAGGAAGAAACAACTGACAACATTTTATTTCTTTGGTGAGGGTTTAGGGTTTAGAGTTTTAAACGACCAACCCGCACCGAGAAAAATGACGAAGAAAACAGAGTAACATCCGTGGGAGGCTTTGATTTTTCGCTGTCATCCACCGCGGATCAAGACAGGCGAACAATAGGACGTACAGCGAAGAGGCGGCGGCTTGAGGGCTTTTGAGAGGCGGCGAAGGGAAGGGAGGAGCCCTTCACTTTTGTGGTGAGGATCATGGCCCTTGCTTTTTCATCTCATGGTAACGATGACTCAAAACTATTCGCAGCGAGCACCGCCCGGCCCCAACTTGACCCGGTTTCATATTTGGGTCTTGATATTGGACACGGATCCAACTCGATAGCTGATCCGTTAAGTTGGATCCAATCAATGGAAAAATATTTTAGTTCTAGCAGGTCTTTGGAAGCGGGAACGGGACGGGGTCATATAGCCAAAATATTCAGGCCTAGACCAGGACTTGGTTGAGTTGGATTTGTAGCATAAGTTTGCAGTATGGTTGCCTTCATTGTTTATGGTCTTGGATTGATCCATTTTGATATCAAAGAACAATTCATTATAGCCTGCTCATGCCGCGAGACTTAAGACTTAAAGTAGAAAGTGAATGCTGCTGGTGGCAACTATATTTTCAACAGTCGAAGTATTTTTTTAATAATAAATATTTATAATTAATATTTTTATTTTTAAATATTTTATTTATTTATTTATTATATATAATATATATTTTTTATTATTATTGAGGATAAATGCATTTTTATCGAAGTTTGGCTGAATGCTTGATCTCGGAAGGATTCCATCCGACAGCAGTCTCTAGGTTAAACCTCGAGCTTCCTCCAGCAATTGAACTCTTTCCAAACTTCTCCTTCAGCCAGGCTTCTCCTTCAGCCAAACTCCTCCTTCAATCGGACTATTCCAACAGTTGAACTCCTTCCAAACTTCTCATTCAGCCAGACTCCTCCAACGATCGAACTCTGTCCGAACTTCTCTTTCAGCTGGACTCCTTCAACGGTCGAACTTCTTCTAAACTTCTCCTTCAGTCGGACTCCTCTAGCAGTTGAACTCCTTCCGAACTTCTCCTTCAGTCGGACTCTTTCTCTTCAGTCGAACTCCTCCAATAGTCGAACTCCTCCCGAACTTCTCCTTCAGTCAGACTCCTCCAACAGTCAGACTCCTCCCAAACTTCTCTTTCAGCCAGACTCCTTTAACAGTCGAACTCCTTTTAGGCTTCTCCTTCAATCGAACTCCTCCAACGGTCGAACTCCTTCCAGATTTCTCCTTCAGCCGGACTCCTTCAGCAGTTGAACTCCTTCCGAACTTCTCCTTCAGTCAGACTCCTCCTCCAGCCGGACTCCTCCAATAGTCGAACTCCTACCGAACTTTTTCTTCAGTCGGACTCCTCCAATAGTCAAACTTCTCCCAGATTTCTCCTTCAGATGGATACCTTCAAACAGCTAAACTCCCTCTGAACTCCATCCAGCAGCCCCAGAGGACCTCGGCAATCATTCTTGATATAGCCAAAAGAATCGTCAATCTCTCCCATCCGAGCTTCAACCGTTGGATCCCGATGGGCTCGCATATCGCGACAACAGACACTATCCTCTATAATAAACTCCACGTGGCCCTGAACGGTCCACTATCGGATGGTTACGGCTGTCACTATTAGTTTGTTACAGGCTCCGTCCATATAAAGGACCCTCCAGATATGCTTTCGAAAAAAAACTCTCCTTTTCTCTTTCTCAAAACTCTACTAGAATCTCTCTACGTATTCCATTTTTATTGGCCGAAAGAGCTGACTTGATCGTCGGAGGGTCTTGCCAGAGCCACCACCCCAAACTCCGGACAAGACTTGTTTTACAGATTCTGGTGACGACCCTGTCCTCTTCAAATCCAGCTTTGACTCCGATGATGGCAAGATTTTGTACCAACAGGATTGGCGCTAGAGAAAGGGCCTCAAGTTACTGAGGTTTTCTTATTCTTGAAGGAATACGTGGTGGAGATCCCTCTTCATCCTAGCCAGAGTCCTACTTTTCCTCTCGACCTCTCGAGAATGCCCCCTAGAAAGGCTTCAACCCGACGATCAATCACCTCCACGGCCAGATCTCATCTAGATCTTTCCGCCCCTGTTTCATCTCTTGCGTCTCAAGTCCCACCGTTTGTGACGGTAAACACGATGCAGTTCGACCTGCTAGTCCAGCAGATCTGCGGTCTCACTGAAGTAGTGCAGGTCATGCGGCAGCAGCAGCCATCTCCAATGCCATCTCGATCGGAGCAGGTTTCTCGAGAGCTAGAAAACTCGATCTGGGAGAGGTCGACTTGGGTCAGTCGGTCGATGACCCCCAGAAAAGGAAAGCAAAGGGTAGAGAGCTCTTGCTCGGACCATGACTCGACTCCAGGGGGAGCTTTGCCCCCATTCCATCAAAAAATCCTAGAGATCAACGATCGTGAAGATCTCCTGGATCAAAGGCTCTAGAAAATGAGTCGATGAATTGAAAAACTCCGTCATACTCCCTCCTCCCATGATAACGATATTTGCACTGATCCTCCTTTTTCTCAGAAGATTATGCAGAAATCGATCCTGCTGAATTTCAAACTCCTTTAGTTTAAGAGTTACAACGGAACCACCGATCCGATTGACCACCTAAAGGCCTTATGGATAATGATGCTACTCCATGGTACATCAGATGCCATTTTATGCTGGGCTTTTCTGTCCACCCTCAAGAGAGCTGTCAGAAATTAGTATTCGATCCTTAAGTCGGGTACCATCTTTTTCTTCAATCAAATAAGCTATCAGTTTGTGGCTCATTTCGTTAGCAACCCACATCCCCACCGAGGTTTGAATTTTCTGATGAATATCAAGCAGGAGGAAAAATCTATCCGAACTTATGTCATCCAATTTAATGCCGCTGCATTCAAGGTCCGAAACTTGGATCAGTCTGTTGCAATGGCCACACTTAAGGATGGCCTTCAAAAGAATGATTTGTTGTTCTCCCTAGAGAAGAAGTACCTTAAAAATTTTGCCGATATGCTGGCTTAGGCTGAAGGTTATGCTTGAGTTGAGGAGGCCTTTAAGGCTAAGAATAATGAAGCTGCCCAGGAACGGTAGGCAGGCAAACCGAATGTACCCATGATTGAAGAGAAATCGAGCAGAGCTCGGCCACGCTCCTAAACTCCTACCCAAGCCCAGAGGTGAAGAAGCCTGAATAGAAGGGCACGACGGAGCTCTCCCTTCAGAAGATTCCATAACTACGCCCCTGTCAATGCTCCAAAAATCCAAGTATTGATGGAGATTAGGGAGCAACTATCAAGACCGGAAAGGATGCGCACTCACCTTGGCAAGCGTAATCCTAGCAAGTTCTGCCTCTACCATTGTAATCACGATCACGATACATAAGAGTGCATCCAACTCTAAGATGAGATCGAAGAGCTCATCAGATGCTGTAGGCTTGGTTGGTTCCTACGACGTCAGTCGGAAGAATGGGAGGATCGATTGAGAGCACCCCCACCGTCAGAACCACCGAGGGGCGAGGAGCAGTGAAAAGATCGGCCCTCGACTGGCATCATTAACACCATCTCTGGGTTACTTCAGCGTGGGGAGGCTAACGAATCAACAGAGTCTGAAAAGAGATGGAGGACTGAGGAGCCCATCACTTTCACTAGCGAGGATGCCCGAGGAGTCCAGTTCTTGCACAACAATGTAATTGTAATCTCTTTAAACATTGCTGATTATGATGTACGCTGCATTTTTGTAGATAATAGAAGTTTCACTGACGTTCTGTATTATGATGCTTTCTTTAAAATATCCATATCCGATAATCACTTAAGACCCATGAGCTCCCCGTTGGTCAGCTTCACTAGCGATACTATACCTGTGGAGGAAAAGATAACTCTAGCCATGACTATAGGGCAATATCCAAAGCAGGCCAAGGCGTGGGTTGACTTTTTGGTGGTGAAAGCCCCCTCTGCTTACAATGCAATCCTCAATCGACCTAGTCTGAATGCACTATGAGCCATGGTGTCGATCTATTATCTGAAGATAAAATTTCCAACAAACAACGAAATAGGTGAAATCGAAGGCGATCAAGCATTAGTCCGGCACTGCTACTCTATCACCTTACAAAATGGCACTCGACTTAACTCCTGCCCAGTTGATGGGCTTGATGTTCACGATGATCTTACCGAAGAATGGAGTGAGCCCATAGAAGATCTTATGACCGTCCCCTTGAATAACAGGAATGCAGAGCATTCAGTGCAAATTAGCTCCAATCTAGAAGATGAAGTTTGGAAGCAGCTCATCGCCTTTTTACGTAGGAATGCCGATGTCTTCACTTGGATTTCGATGGATATGCCTTGGATTGATGCCGAGGTTATGGAACATCAGCTGACCGTTGATCCCAAGCATCGATCAGTGAAAGAAAGAGTTCGGGGCCATGCACCAGAAAGACAGAAGGCAATAGTAGAAGAAGTCAACAAACTTCTCAAAGCTGGATTTATTCGAGAAGTCAGCTATCCGACTTAGGTCTCTAACATGATCCTGATTAAGAAGGCCAACGGCAAGTAGAGGATGTGCATCGACTTTAAGAAGCTGAACAAGGCCTGCCCAAAAGATAGCTACTCTTTGTCTAGAATTGACCAACTGATGGATGCAACTTCAGGCTACGAGCTCCTCACCTTCATGGATGCCTTCTCTGACTACAACCAAATTCGGATGGCACCGGAGAATGAGGAGAAGACTGCTTTTATTACTAACCATGGTCTTTACTGTTATAGGATCATGCCCTTCGGGCTTAAGAATGTAGGCGTGACTTATCAGCGCTTAGTCAATAAAATCTTCAAGGAGCAGATCGACCGCAATATGAAGATTTACGTCGATGACATGCTGGTCAAAAGCTGAATGTCTATCAATCATGTTGCCGATCTTGAAGAGGCTTTCAATACATTCAGAAAATACAAGATGAAACTGAACCCAACCAAGTGCGCCTTTGGGGTAGCCTCAGAAAAATTTTTGAGGTTCATGGTCTTGAGATGAGGGATTGAGGCCAATCCGGAGAAGATTCGAGCTATCCAGAAGATAATCGCTCTGAAGTCTATCAAAGAAGTTCAGCGCCTGACCGAAAAGATAGCATCTTTGAATCATTTTGTCTCAAGGTCGGCCAAATGCTGCATGCCCTTCTTCCAAATTCTTAGAAAATCGAAAGATTTTTACTAGACTCAGGAATGCTAAAAGACGTTCGACGAGCTCAAGAACTACCTCGGCTCGCCTCCCCTACTAGCCAAACCCGAATCCGAAGAGGAGCTATTTCTCTACCTCGTGGTCTCTCCTATGGTGCTAGCGACAGTCCTAGTCAAAGAAGTGGCAAAAGTGCAGCGATCAGTCTATTACATAAGTCAGATTCTAAGAGATGCCGAGATCAAGTATACAAAGTTGAAAAAATTAATTTATGCTCTTTTGATTGCAGCAAGGAGACTTCGATCTTACTTTTAGGGACATGCTATAACGCTCCTCACTGACTAGCCGATCAGAGTGATCCTTCATCAAACGGATGCTTCTAGAAGAATTGCAAAATGGGCTTTTGAATTAACAGAGTTCGACATCCACTATCAGTCTCGGCTAGCAATCAAGGCTTAGACACCAGTCTACTTCATAGTTGAATGTACCATCCCAGATGATGTCGAGCTTCAAAATAAAACCAACATTTCATGGTTGCACCCAAGCTCCTCTGAAGAAAGAACGGACCTTCCTGAAGATTTTTGGGCCCTATATGTCGATGGCTTCTCCAATGCTTTCAAGCAGGTGCTGGGCTGATCCTAATCAATCTGAAAGAAATCATTGCAGAGTACGCATTGCATTTTGAATTTTCGATGATAAATAATGGACAGAATATGAGGCCCTAATAGTCATGCTCAAGATAGCCAAAGAATCGAGAGCTGATCGACTTCAGATTTGTAGTGACTCCCAACTGGTCGTGGGGCAGGTCAACGATAGTTATGAAGCCCGGAAAGAGAGCATGGTAAAATATCTTGAGAAGGTGAAAAGCTTGACCCCAGCCTTCGGCAGCTTCTGCATTCAACAAATCCTGAGAGTGAAAAATGCTAAGGCCGACCTTCTTTCCAAGCTAGTCACCCTAGCTCCTAACGGGCTTCCGAAAGAAACTTATTATAAGATATTGAAATGCCCATGCATAGAGAAACCATAGCTTGTCATACAGGTTGGCCAAGAGCCCTACTAGATTGATCCGTTGACCACTTATCTTAAGGATGGGATTCTTCCTCGTGATCCGAAAGAGGCTCAAAAATTGAGAAATCAAGCCTTCCGATATGTTCTTTATGATAATAAGCTATATAAAAGGTCGTATTTCCTACCATTATTGAGGTGCCTCCGACCCTCTAAGATCGATTTTGCACTATGAAAAGTGTACGAGAGAATTTACGAGAGCCATCTGGGTGCCAAATCTCTATCTCATAAGCTGCTTCGATAAGGATATTACTGGTCGACTATGCATGATGATTGTGTTGATTATGTCAGGAGATGTGACCGCTGTCAAAGAAACGCAAATGTCCAAAGGCAACCAACCGTCGAGCTTGCCCCGTTGAGTGCTCCTTGGCCATTTGTGCAGTGGGGAATGGATATTCTTGAATCCTTCCCAAAGGTATCTGGGTAACGAAGGTTTCTCCTAATCGTCATTGACTATTTCACTAAATGGGTCGAGGCCAAACCATTGGCAAAGATTACTGAAGCTAAGGTGCATGACTTCGTCTGAAAGTCGATTGTCTGTAGATTCGGACTGCCCCAAACTATCATAACAGACAATGGCTGATAATTTGCCAAGGCGAGATTCATCGAGTTCTACAAAGGTCTGAATATCTCTCACCACTTTACGTTGGTAGCTCACCTGTAGACAAATAGGAAAGTTGAAGTAACCAACCGGATCCTATTGCAAGGCATCAAGATAAGACTCGAAAGAGCAAGAGGGGTCTGGGCAGACGAACTTTATCATATTCTATGGATATACCGCACTATCCAAAGACTATCGATCGGAGAAATACCGTTTGTCTTAGCTTTTGAAATTGAGACAGTCATCCTGATCGAACTTAAGCTTCCATCGATGCGGATAGTGGCTTTCAACGAGTAGCATATCCCGCAAGACCTCAGAGCCAACCTCGACCTGCTAGAAGAAAAAAGAGAGGAAGCCCAAGTTCGGATGGCAGCTTTCAAGTAAAGGGTGATCCGATACTATAACTCCAGAGTTAGAGATAAAATGTTCAAAGTGAGAGACTTGGTGCTTCGGTAAGCCGCCATTTCTTAGCCTTAGAATCAGGGAAAGCTTGCCCCAAATTGGAAAGGATCCTATGAGGTCACGAAAGTCGTTCGACTCAGGACATACTACTTGAAAAAACTCGGAGGGGCAGACCTACCTCGACCATGGAATTCGAAAAATCTAAAAAATACAGCCACGTTAGGAATAGGAGGAGAATCTCATCCTAACATGAGCAAAGTCGAAGGCCTCGTTCATTTTAGATGAGAGGAGGGGAGAGGCCCTGACAACTGCCCTAATATGCCTCTACAGTCCATTAGAAATAGGAGAAGAACCTCATCCTAATATGAGTAAAGTCGAAGGCCTCGTTCATTTTAGACGAGATGAGGAGAGAGGCTCTGACAATGGCCCTAATGTACCCCTACAGTCCATTAGAAATAGGAGGAGAACCTCATCCTAACGTGAGCAAAGTCGAAGGCTCGTTTCATTTTAGACGAGATGAGGGGAGAGGCCCTGAACAAGTCCCTAATGTGCCCTACAGTCCATTGGAACAGAAGGAGAACCTCATCCTAACGTGAACAAAGTTGAAGGCCTCATTCATTTTAGATGGGATGAGGGAAGAGGCCCTGACAATGGCCTTATGTGCCCCTACAGCTAGTTAGGAATAGGAGGAGAATCTCATCCTAACGTGAGCAAAGTCGAAGGCCTCATTTATTTTAGATGAGATGAGAAAAGAGGCCCTGACAACGATCCTAATGTACCCCTACAGTCCATTAGGAACAGAAAGAGAACCTCATCCTAATGTGAGCAAAGTCGAAGGCCTCATTCATTTTAGATGAGATGAGGGGAGAGGCTCTGACAATGGCCTTAATGTATCCCTACAGCCCATTAGAAGTAGAAAAAGAATCTTGTCCTAACGTGAGCAAAGTCAAAGGCCTCATTCATTTTAGACGAGATGAGAGGAGAAGCCCTAACAATAGCCCTAATGTGCCCCTACAATCCGTTAGGAATAGGAGGAGAACCTCGTCCTAACGTGAGCAAAATCGAAGACCTCATTCATTTTAAACAAGATGAGGGGAGAGATCCTGATAATGGCCCTAATATTTTCTTACAGCCCGTTAAGAATAGGAGTAGAACCTCATCCTAACTTGAGCAAAATCGAAGGTCTCGTTCGTTTTAGAGGGGATGAGGGAAGAGATTTTGACACCGATCCTAATACGCCCCTACGGCCTCGTTAGGAATAGAAGAAGAATCTCATCCTAACAAGAGTAAAAAAAGAGAGAGAGAGAAGGGTCGAAGGCGAGCATTGCATTCACATAAGGCAACAACGGATAAGGTATTATTTTATTATAAGTTTAAATTTATTACAAGTAGGATGGAGGTCGGCCAAACCAACTATATATTACAAGGAAGCCAATGTGGCAAGGATCGGCAAGACCGATTATAAAAAAATATATAAAAGGAGGCGAAGCCTTAAGATGGATCGGACTTCTCAGGCTTCGGATCATTGATGTCGGCCATCACCATGGCCTACTTTAACCTAACGATTTTCTTCTCAGATTCTTTCTTTTTATATAAATTATCTATGTATACTCTATTGATATGCCTGAACTAGCCCTCAAGCTCCCACCATTGCCTCCTTAGGACCTCGGACTCAGCCTCCGCATCCTGGATGGCTTGATGCTCACAAATCAGTTGGAGCTTCAATCGCTGAACTATGGCTTTCTCCATCCCGACAGCCTCTGAAAGCTCGCCAATGGTCTTCTTCAAGGAGGCAATCTCCTCTGACTCTCCACTAGAGACAACCCGCCAACCATCAGTCAGTTGTTGCTGGAGATGACTCACCTCTCTGTTAGCTATCCGGAGCTCATGCTCGAGCCTGGTCACTTTCTTCGACCAAGTTAGCTTATACTCATTATGCCAGGCTTCAGCGTCGTGGAGCTACTTCTAAAGTTCGGAGAACCTCTTGGACCGGTCTCAATCGTACTAGACCCTTTCAGTAGACCATGACGAAGTTTCCTCCAATAGTTAAATTATTTTCTTCACCACCGTAAGGTCAATCTTAAGGGAGCTGATCTTTGCCATTAGCTTCTAAGACTTGTTGCTGGTGCTTTTTTTCAGCTCGATCATTTCTTTCTCAAAGCTGTCCTTTCGAATGCTGAAACTAGTAGAGTCCTTTTTGTGCAGGTTCCTAAGATGGGTAACTTCTAAAGTCGCCTCCGAAGCGTTCTTCCTCGATTCTTGGAGATCATCCTCAGTTTTTCTCAACTTCTTCTTCAAGCGATGAATCTCCTTCTTTAAGCACCTAATCAGTGAGTTAATCGGAACCCTATGGGGCAAAGGATCGGCATCAATTGAAAGAGGAGAGTCATGATCTAGGTCGTCAAGAGCGTTCTGAACCATGCAAATGACAACACAAAGTATAAGGCTAGAAAATGATTTATCTTTCATTTACTTGGATATTTTTAAATACATCAGCATAAAAAAAAAAAGAAAAAGAAGGCTACAAGATCTTCGAAAATCTAGACCTCGGATAGCTTGGCCATAGGAGAGGTCGGAGCATCTTCATTCTCGTCCAGTCCGTGGGCAGGCTCAAGCACTGCAGCAATGGGTTTGGGAGCTTCCGGGATAGCTTCTGCAGCTGAAGAAGAAGGGACGTCGGTTGGGACAACTCTGACCCCGAGGGATGAAGGATCGGCTCTATCATCGGGCTCTTTCATCAAGAGGTCCAAGTCTATCTCGAAAAAATTCTCAGTGACCCTCCCCAAGCAGATCTGGAACCCCTCAATGAAGGCCTTCCGAGCAAAAGCTATTTTAATATCCTCCATGTCCCTAGAGGACTTGAAGCTTTCGACCGCTTGCTCCACCGTCGTGCTGACCCCTTCTTCGGCCTTTCTCTTTTCCTCCTCCTCCTGAGCCAAGGCAGTCCTCAAGTTCGTCGTCTTCTCACAGTCCACCCTCAACTCTTCTCGAAGACACTCGATCTCGGTGGATTGGATTTTTGAAGCCACCCTTATGCTCTCAACATCGGCTCAGGCCTTCTCGACCTCCGTACGAGCTTCCTCGAGGGCCTTCGAGGCTTCGGCCCACCTCTGAGTGGGCAAAGAGATAATGCCCGAGCTACGATAGAAAATCAAGTTAAAATTAGGGAGCCCTGACTTCAGAAATGGAAAGAGACTTTGACAGTCACACTCGATACTTCCTTCCCTTAAACTTCAAACTCGAGAGTAGGAGGACTAATGTTGGGGATAAACCCGCTCTTGCTGAAGTTCGACTGGATGCTTGATCTTAAAAGGATCCTGCCCGGCAGCAGCCTCCATGGTTAAACCTCGGGCCTCCTCCAATAGTTGAACTCCTTCCGAATATCTCCTTCAGCCAGGCTTCTCCTTCAGCCAGACTCCTCCCCCAACCGAACTTCTCCAACAGTTGAACTCCTTCCGAACTTCTCCTTCAGCTAGACTCCTCCAACAGTCGGACTCTCTTCGAACTTTTTCTTCAGCCAGACTTCTCATTCAGTCAGACTTCTCTAACAGTCGAACTCCTTTCAGACTTCTCCTTCAGTCGGACTCCTCCAACAGTCGGATTCCTTTCAGACTTCTCCTTCAGTCGGACTCCTTCTAGGCTTCTCCTTCAATCGAACTCCTCCAATGGTCAAACTCCTTCCAAACTTCTCCTTTAGCCAGACTCCTTCAGCAGTTGAACTTCTTTCAAACTTTTTCTTCAGCTAGACTCTTCCTCCAGCCGGACTCCTCTAATAATCAAACTCCTATTGGACTTTTTCTTCAACCAGACTTCTCCAACAGTCGAACTCCTTTCAGATTTTTTCTTCAGGCGGACTCTTCTAAATAGCTAAACTCTCTTCGAACTCCATCCAGCAGCCTCAGAGGACCTCGGCACTCATCCTCGATATAGCCAAAAGAACTGTCAATCTATGCCATCCAAGCTTCGACCGTTGGATCCAATAGGCTCGCACATCGCGATAATAGACACTATCCTCTATAATAAACTCCATGTAGCCCTGAGTGGCCCACTATCAGATGATAATGACTGTCACTATCGGTTTGTTATAGGCTCCATCCATATAAGAGATCCTTCAGATATACTTTCGAAAAAAAATTCTCCTTCTCTTCCTCAAAACTCTGCTAGAATCTCTTTACATATTCCATTTCTGTTGGCCGAAAGAGCTGACTTGATCCTCGGAGGGTCTTGTCGGAGCCACCACCCTAGACTCTGAATGAGATTTATTTTGTAGGTCTTGATGGTGATCCCGTCCTCTCCAAATCCAACTTCGACTCCGATGATGATCAAATTTCATGCCAATAATTATTTTATAAAATAATATTTTATTTTATTTTTTTTTCTTTCTATTTTCATATCTTCTACATGTCCATCGGCACCGCTACACCTCTATCATCCCACCACGACTTCTCTTCTCTCTCGACAAATGCTGATCCCTACCTTCTTTGCGCCCATCGGTGCTGCCCTACCCCTTTGCCACTCCACCACCGCTCTTCTTCTCTCTCGATAAATATCGATCTCGATCGTACTCTCCGGTACCTTTGTTGGTATTGCCATCATTGACATCACCACTGAAGAAAGAGAAAAAACTCTCTTATTTCTTTTCTTTTCTTTTTTTTTTTAATAAAATAATATTTTATTATTATTATTTTTTTCTATTCTTATATTTTCTCCATGCTGATCGATGCTACCCCATCATGGCTCTCTTTCTCTCTCGACCAATGTCAATCTCAATTGCACCCTCTTCCTCACTTCTTCTCATACCTTCTTCAAATTTTTGGAGGCTATTAAATACAGAGATTTGACTTTCAAATTGATGAAATACTATGCTCTATTTGTAGATAATTTATTAGATTTAATCTGATCTGATCTAAAAAATTGATTCATATCTCAAGATATATTATTTTTAAAAAATAATAAAAATATTATTTTTTTAAAAAAAT
The DNA here is from genome assembly GCA_006176705.1 of Cocos nucifera. Taxonomy (NCBI): domain Eukaryota; kingdom Viridiplantae; phylum Streptophyta; class Magnoliopsida; order Arecales; family Arecaceae; genus Cocos; species Cocos nucifera. Next base: position 350,669 of record QRFJ01002221.1, on the reverse strand, counting down.
AAATTAATATATTATTATTTTTAAAATTAAAAAATGATATGCTATCTTTTAAAATAATAATAAATTAATATTTTTAAAATATTATTATTATTTTTATAATATTTTATTTTTAAATAATAATAATTTTTTAAAAATATTTTTATCTCTTATCTTTTTTTTATTTTTATTTTTATTTTTTTAATTTTTAAAAATATTATTTTATTATTAATTAAAAATAATATTTAAATTATTATAGATAATAAAATAATAATTCATATGGCAAAACTAAAATTATCTAAGATGCTGATGTGGCAATACCATAGTACTCCTTCATAGAGTATTATTTTATATATATATATAATAGATAAATTAATATATTATTATTTTAAAAATTAAAAATAATATATTATCTTTTAAAAATAATAATAAATTAATATTTTAAAAATTATTATTATTATTTTTATAATATTTTATTTTTTAAAATAATAATTTTTTAAAATATTTTCATCTCTTATCCTTTTCTATTTTTATTTTTAAAATATTATTTTATTATTATTTAAAAATAATATTTTAAATTATTATATATAATAAAATAATAATCTATGTAGTATAACTAAAATTATCTAAAATGTTGAGATGGCAATAATATAATATTCCTCTATAGAGTATTATTATTATATATATATATATATATATATATATATATATATATATATATATATATATATATATATATATATATATATAATAAATATCTTGATTCCTAAAGCTGAATTAAAAGTAGCTTGGAAGGATATTAGCTATATGGCTCGCTGACAAGATAAATTACATTCTACTCGAGTGTGACTTAGCATCGGTGATTGAATGGATTAGGAAATAGGCATCGATGATGGATATGTTTGGAGAAAATTCAAAAAAAAAATAACTCAAAATTTTTCTAAATTTTCTTCCAATTATTTAATATTATTCTTTAATATTATTTTTTAAATATTTTATTTTTTTTATTATCATGATGATAGATTATGATCGTTGGGCTTCTAATTGCTAATGGTCATGTATATTTAATCTTATTTTTATTTTTTGATCATTAGATTACTTATTAAAGAATTTAAGTCTTTAACCACTGGATTTTATTAAAGATCTTGATGGGTCAATAAAAATTCCAATGGTCATAAATGGTCACATTAGATGGCCATGTTATACTCGTCCCATATATTAGGGACTTGATATGGCTAACTTATAATCTAATTAATTAAAGATAATTAAAGATAATTAAGATGATTAATTTTTTTAAATTAAAATTAGACTCAGATCAAAATAAGGACTCTACTATGGGTGTGCTTCTTTGATGAAAAAATAAATTTTTATCAATTTAAAAGAGTTCCTAGTCTAGCCTATAAATATAGTCTATGACTCTCCATCAGGAATAGGCATTGAGATCCTCTAGCATAAACTAGAAGAGCTCTTTTGTAGTAAACTTTTGCAGGTTTCAAGAAGATTCATCTATAGATTCATCTTTCTTCATCCTTGATTGGATTTGGACTTGATTAACAATGGCTGAAGGTATGTTTATTTTCGTATTAAAATCTAAATTTCTTATATTCAGTGGTATCAGAGCCACCTTCATACTGTTCTATTCAGCTTATTGATCATGTAAAATCGAAATCATTAAAATCAAGATCTAGATCCTAAATTTTGTATCAATTTAAATTTTATTTATTTATTTATTCTATAATTTTTAGTTTCAATCAATTTTTTTTTGTATATAAATAAATAAATAATTTAAAGGAAGAAGAGGGCCGACGGCATGCCCTCTTCCTCTTCTCTTTTCGGTGGCCAGATCTTCAGTCTGTGTACCATCCTTGGTGGCCAACCGCATGGCCGTCGGCATCCCACGACAGCCACCGACTTTCAACAATCGTCCGTCAGGGAGCATCGATAGTTAAAAAATAAAAACAGAGGGAAAGGGAGCGTAGATGGAACCGTTGGATCAAGGCAAATCGATGGCTCCCACTACCAATCGCCAGTCGTGGATGTTGAAGTTTCACCATCGAGCCACCAATGCGATGTTAACGATGGCCGCCGGCCACGCTTTGGAAGGAAGGAGTGTCAGATTTTTGGCCTTCTCTACCACTCGCATTTGGAAGAGAAAAAGCCGATGATCCGACAGTCGAATGGTGATCTTAGGCCAGCCGTCGGTGCATGAATATCGATCGATCCTCGCCAGCAGTGTTTGTGCGAAGGTTAATTGTCGGCCAAGAGGGGCGACGGTCATGGGTTTTCTAGTTTCATTAGGGAAGAAGAGAAGAGAGGAGAGGGATTTAAGGGCTATTGAGTTTTGGGTTCCAACCCGCAACCCAAAAATCTAGTTTTAGACCCATTAGCTAAATAAAAAATTTTACAATAAAGCCCCTAACAAGTTATGTATTCCATAAAGGTCATATAGAGATTTTTGCAAATTAGTCCTTGATAAAGTATTAATTTTATAAAGGTCCCTTAATATATATATACCTATAATGAAGTTTATTATGTAAAGATACATGGGTTATTCTTTAGTCCCCATAATAAACTTAATTGCATAAAGATCTTTTAAAATATATTTTATAATTTATTTTAATCAAATTATTATTTATTTACTGAAAATATCTGATCGTGATTATGCTGAAAATTATAATAAAGTTTTATATGGTTAATAAGGTTATTCAAATGCCATATTAAAGTTAGTGGGTTTATTATTTTTGAAAATAGCCACAATATCCTAAAAAATAATAAAAGTTATATAATAAAATATAAATTAAAGAATAATAATATGAGAATAAAATTATAATTAAGTCATAGAAATAATTAACTTTACCCATAAGAAGTGGTTATTTTTATGATTTAATTAGAATAAGATGGTAATCTAGATATTAAGGATGAATTTTTTCTAAACACACATGTATGAAAATTTACTATTTTTAATATTTATATTGCTGGTCTTATTAATCAAATATTAATAACTTCTATGCATGATGTACCGCTACCTATAGGAAGGTTAAAATTTATTACTAAAATTAATTATTTCAGATTATGATTTAGCTTCATAACATTAAAGTTTTCTATGCTTTTTGATTATTGTAGCTAATCCTACTACATATATTAATAATACTGCTCTTATTCCAATGCTGTGTGATGATAATTTTTTTGATAGAAAAGATAGTGTTCTTTATACTCTTGGATATAAAAATCTTGATCTGGCACTTTGTGTGGATGAACCATCTATTCCCATGGATTCTAGTATGCCACAACAAGTTCAGTCATATGAGAAATGGGAGCGATCTAATCGCTTGAGTTTAATGCTCATCAAGTCTCGAGTGCCTAAAAGTATTAGAGGATCAATCCTTTAATGTATAAGATCAAGAATTTTATGAAGGCCATTGAAGAATAATTTAAAAATTTTGATAAAGCTTTGACCAGTATCCTAATAAAGAAATTTACAGGTATGAGGTTTGATAGTTTCAAAGGTGTACGTGACCATATTATGAAAATAAAAGATATTGCTGCTCAACTCAAATATTTAGAAGTTAAGATTTCTGATTCTTTTCTAGTCCATTTTATTTTGAATTATCTACCTACATAATATAACCCTTTCAAAATCTCTTACAACACACATAAAGAAAAATAGTCTGTTAATAAATTTTTTACCATATTTGTTCAAGAAAAAGTAAGACTGAAACAAGAAAAGTAAGACATAAAGCATGAAGTCTCAATTTTGCTACTCATGATAGGGATAAAAGAAAAAAAGATGCTCCTAAAGGAAAGAATGATGCTGCAGTGTCAACAAAGCATTATGGCAGTAAAGATGCATGCTTCTTTTGCAAGAAAAAAGAACACATGAAGAAGGACTGCATAAAGTATAAGAAATGGCTTGAAAAAAAGATACTTTCATATCTCTTGTGTGTCATGAATCCTTTTCTGTTAATGTTCCTAATAATACTTGGTGGATTGATTTTGATACTATAATTTACATTGCCAATACCATGCAGGACTTTCTCAATCTAAGAGATTCGAAGAAAAGTGAATAAGATATCTACTCAGACAATTGGATACATTCACATGTGGAGGCAATGAAAATTTTTAGATTAGTTTTGAGTTTTGGATCTTGAAAATATTTTTTATGTTCCTAGTTTTTCTAAAAATTTAATTTTTATTTCCAAGTTGATAAGTATTGATTTTAGTTTTTATTTTAAAAGCTCTGTAGTTAATCTTTTTTGAAATAAAAAGGTTATTGAAATTGATTTTCTGATGGATGGTTTATATAAATTAGATTTGAATCTAAATTATGAAAGTAATCATTCATCTATTCATGGAGATAATATTGGCATAAAGAAAAATATTATTAAAGAGAACTCTTCAAACTTATTGGTATAAAAGGTTAGCTCATATCTCTTTAGAAAGAATAAAGATATTGGTGAATGATGGCATTTTAAAAAATATTGATTTTACTGACTTTAGTACTTGTTTGGGTTGTATAAAGGGAAAGCAAACTAACAAGTCCTCTAAAGGTACCAAAAAGAGTTCTAATATTTTGAAAATCATACGCACTAATATTTATAGATCATTTTCCACTCCTTGTTTTAATGATTAGAGATATTTTATCTCATTCATTGATGACTATACTAGATACATGTATCTCTATCTTTTATTTGAAAAAGGTGAGGCATTAGATGTCTTTAAGATTTATAAAGTAGAAGTAGAGAAACAGATGGATAAAAAAATAAAGATCATAAAATCTAATAAAAATGGAGAGTATTATGGAAGGCACACTGAAAGAGGTCAGTTGATAGACTCATTTGGTAAGTTTCTTGAAGAAGAGGGTATTATTGTCCAATATATAATGCCTGAAATACCATAACAAAATGATGTGATAGAAAGAAAGAATCATACACTGATGGACATGGTAAAGAGCATGATAGTAGTTCTAATCTTTCTTTATCTCTTTGGAGTGAAGCATTAAAGATTGTTGTATATGTCTTGAATAGGATTCCATCAAAGACTATACTTAAGACTCCTTTTGAGTTATGGAAAGGATAGAAATTGAGTTTAAGTCATTTATATATATGGGGATGTCTAGTTGAGATGCGGATTTATAATCCATATTTAAAAAAATTAGACTCTAGAATAATTAGTGGCTATTTTATTGGTTATGCAGTAAATTTTAAAGGATATAAGTTTTATTGTCCTAATCATGTATCCAAAATTATTGAGACTAGAAATGCTAAATTTTTTGAGGATTATGAACTTAGTGAAAGTGATTTTCCTCATAAGAATAAATTTGAGAAACTAAAGAATCAAATTGATCAACCCACAAAATATAAAGAATTAATTGTTATTCAAGGTGATCCACAAGATCGTGAACAACCAATTCAAGAATAACCACTTCATGAAGAGAAAGTTCATGATGAGTCTACAACTGAAATTACTCAAAATACAGATGAAGTAGTAGGATTAAAAAGACCCTCAAGAAAAAGAAGACCTACAATTTCTAGTGATTACATTGCCTACCTACAGGAATTTGACTTTGATGTTGGACCTGATAATGATCCTAGTTCGTTTCCACAAGTCATGAGTGAAAATAATTTTATATACTGGTATGATGCCATGAAGGATGAGATAGAATCTATATTTAAAAATCAAGTCTGGAATCTTATTGAGTTACCTAAGGGTGCATCAGTCATTAGCTGTAAATGGGTCTATAAAATCAAAAGAGCTTCTTAGGTAAAATTGAACGATATAAGGCTAGACTTATAGCTAAGAATTTCACTCAAAAAGAAGGCATTTATCATGAAACCTTCTCTCCAATTTCAAAAAAGGATTCATTAAGGATAATTATGGCTTTAATAGCTCATTTTGATTTGGAGTTACATCAAATGGATGTGAAAATGATATTTTTGAATAGAAATCAAGAAGAGATAGTGTATATAACTCAGCCTGAAGGTTTCTATACAGATAAAGATAGTCATCTTGTATGTAAGTTAAAGAAGTCCATATACGAACTTAAATAGGCCTCCCTTCAATGGTATTGAAATTCCATGATGTTATTAGCTCTTTTGGCTTTATAGAAAATATTATAGATCAATGCATATATCTTAAGGTTAATGGGAGTAAATATATATCTAGTTCTATATGTAGATGATATATTACTTGAAAGTAGTGATTTAGATTTGCTAAAAGAGACAAAACTATTTTTTTATCAAAATTTTGAGATGAAGGATATGGGTGAAGCCTCTTAGTCATTGCCATAGAGATTCATAGAGACAGATCACAAAAAATTTTAGGCTTGTCTCAAAAAGCCTACATCGAAAAGATTTTGGAAAGGTTTAAAATGATATATTGTGCTCCTATAGTTGCACCCATTATGAAAGATGATAAATTTAGTCAGAATCAGTGCCCACAAAGTGAATTAGAAAAAGAGCAAATGAAGAACATCCCATATGCATCTATAGTGGAAAGCTTGATGTATGCATAGGTCTGTACAAGACCTGATATAGCATATGTAGTAGGTATTTTAGATAGATATCAAATCAATTCTGGCCTTGATCACTAGAAAGCTGCAAAGAAGATTATGCGATATGTATAAGAAACTAAGCATTATATGCTTACTTACAGACATACTAATCACTTGGAAGTGATTGGTTATTTGGACTCAAATTTTGGTGGATATGTAGATACAAGAAAGTTTATTTCAAGATACATTTTTCTTCTTGCTGGAGGTGTTATATCTTAGAAAAGTAATAAGCAATCAATAGTTGCTTCATCTATCATGGAGGCAGAGTTCGTTGCATGCTATGAAGCTACTTCACAGACTATATGAATGAGAAATCTCATTTTTGGTTTGAGAGTTGTCGATTCTGTTACAAAGTCAATAAAGTTTTATTGTGACAACTCCACTACAGTTTTTTTTTCTAAGAATGATAAGAGTGAAAGTCGTAGCAAGCACATCGATATAAAGTATCTTGCTATTAAAGATCATGTCAAGAAGCGTGAAGTGGATATCTAGCTTATCAGTACTAAATTAATGGTTGCAGACCCTATGACTAAAGGATTATTGGCCAAATATTTTAAAGACCATGTAGATCATATGAAAATCATTAGTTCAATTTTTATTTGATTTGCTTCTTATAAAATACTTATTTTTAGAAATAAAGAACATGTTTTTGTTTTGTGCACATAAAGCTCATGTCATAAAATCGGACTCTGAATAACTTGTATAAAGTTATTTATCAAGAAAAGTATAAAATACTTAAATAAAAAATTTCATGCATTGTGATACATGGAAGGAAGTATTCACTTTTAGGATATGACTGCTATGATTCGTGTATTGAAATTTCTTATTTAAGTAGGAGTTTTTGACTTAAGATAGTTTATTGCCACATTATAGTTTGTTTATCATCTATTTGATATCTTAATTATGATATGTAGGCCAAGTGAGAGAATGTTGTACTCGTCCCATATATTAAGAACTTGATGTGGCCCATTTATAATCTAATTAATTAAAGATAATTTAAGATAATTAAGGTGATTAATTTCTTTTGAATTAAAGTTAGACTCAAGTCAAAATAAGGACTCCACTATAGGTATGCTTCTTTGATGGAAAGAAGAATTTGTATCAATTTAAAAGAATCCATAGTCTAGCCTATAAATACAGTCCATGACTCTCCATCAAGAATAGGCATTTAGATACTCTGGCATATACTAGAAGAGCTTTTTTGCAGTAATCATTTTGCAGGTTTCGAGGAGATCCATCTATAGATTCATCTTTTTTTTTGTCTTTGATTGGATTTGGGCTTGATCAATAATGGCCGAAGGTATGTTTGTTTCTGCATTAAAATCTGAATTTCTTACAGGCCATCCTAAGACTTAATTTCAGATATCCAATCTAAGCCTCTTCCTCTCTTCCTTCTAACTTTTGTCTTTAAGTCTTTTATCTTCATGATTATTTTTCTAGGTGCTGAAAGAGTTATCATCAACCTCCTCCATGATCGTACTCATAGGCGAAGGATTCCGATCGTATTTTTGAATGGCTTTCCTGGATATTCCTGCATGAGGGACGGAAATACATCTTATAACAGTCTCCAATACGCTTCCGAGTTTGATCAATTTTATTTCTTAATCTTCTATAAATTATTTATAATTTTTATAATTAAAATTTTTGTTAGTCTTCTTAAATCACGTATGAAATTTTAAGAATTATTCTAACAATCTAAGGCGTATTTTTGGATTGTGATTACGAAGATAACATGGTACTAGGACCTTCCAATTTATTTATGAAAATATCTTTGGAACATCTTACAGCTACATATAAAATGATTGTGTTTGTTCTATCTTTGGTTGCTGTTATAAGTCAGTAATATTTACAACTTTTGAAGTAATCTAATTGTTATAAATATCTAATGATCCTTCGTATTAATGTTGGTGCTGTGATTTCGATTCTAGATTATATCTTTTCGTGTGATAGAATCATGACATTTGATGCATGTTAAATTGGTTGGAGATTGAGTCTTTTCTCATGTCTCACCCATTTATACCGATTTTGTAGTTGCTGTTACTCTATTATGGCTGGCAGCTACTGATGTTATATTTAAAATTCAGCAGCACTTGGTAGATGGTAATTTTGTTGGCACAAATCCTTTCTCCTGGCCATGTACTTGCTAAGGATTTATTGTTTGTTTTAGTACTATGCTAGGATGCGTTTAATTAAAAAGAAAAAGAAAAAGATGATATATTTGTTCTGCTCAGATTGATTTTATCATTTTATTTTTCATGTTGATGCTTCAAAATATAGTATCTAGAAGGATGGTAAGGATTAAGTTTCTGCATTACATGGTAGAGCTAATATTTATGTCTGTGTTTTTTTTTTTTCATTTTATTAGCAAGGATCCCAAACCTTTTTAATATGTGATCCCAAATTGGGATAATGTGCAGCATAAGATGGTTACAGGCTTCCATTTATAAGAGGCATAAAATTAACTAGCTGCTTTGTGCCCATTTATATGTTTAGTTTTTCTTAATCCAGCATCATACCATGAGATCTCTGTGTGTTCCTTTGTTTCCATGTTTGGTTTTGTTGATGTTTAACGTCCATGGCTTTGGTTGCTTGACTCCATATATGTACTTATGTGTGAATCAAAGAAATTGAACTTAATTTTGTTCTATGCCATCAACTACTAAATTATGTATCATGCTGTACCATGTATGCCGACCGACACTTGGTCTATGCTCTGATATTACCCGTAGTGCTGAAGTTTGCAGTCTAACCAATTCTTTAAGTTTAATCAAGATGTTCTTCTGCAATTGATGGTTGATATGCTTGGTGAAAATCATGAAAAATCCAATGATCGGTGAGATAACTTTTTTTTTTTTTTTTTTTTTGAAACACAGCCTAGCTATCAAAATTGTTAATGACCTAAATTGGTATATGTGGTCCTTTAGTTTTGGGAATATACAGTTATCATATATAAGAACAGGCTATCTTTATTTGTTGTTTTAGTCTAATCTTTTCTGTCAAGCTAGCCAGCTAACATGGAACAATATACCTCTATCTCCATGTGGAGCGTTGTTTGCTGGGCCCTGCAGTCTTGCCCCTATATTATTTATGCAGAACCTCGTCAAATTGATGGCGCAGATCCTTTCAACGTTTGACCGTGGGACAGCAGATATAAGTATTTAACCAAGATTATCAATATTATATTTTATTGTTTTTTGATTCTTTCAAAAATAAAGTTTCGTTAGCAGAATCCATCCTATACTAAGTGTTCTGTTTTTTTATGTATCATCATTTCTAAAACCTTCGGACTGTAGGAATAATATTTTGGATTTTTGATGGATGATGTACCTGGGAACTTTCCAAAGTTAGGTATCAGCTTTGCAAAATAAATTAATCGGCATAGCAATGCCTAAAAGAAATCTAACTTTTGATTTTCCAATCAATATCTCCTAAGAAAAGGTTTTATTAGGCCAATAGTAAACTTTGAAGAGGATTTTGCAAATTTGTCTAGAAACTGGAAGTAGATATTTAATTTATTTTTTATTTTATTGTAAAATATATTTGTTTCTATTAAAATTATTATTGTTGACTGTCGTAATGATAACGTATTTGATCAATATTCGAAATGCCTCGACTCGATCCATATATATCAACATATAAAAAAGTTACTATAATAACCTCCGAGCTAGAGGTCGGGCTTCAATAGGAGATCCGAGCCATCCTGCTTGAAAATGGCTCGAATAACGTTTGTGACTTCTAAATCACCTTGGATAAACAGTTTTTTTGCATTCTCGGCGATCCGTCTCATGGACTAACGACAATCCAGCTGTGATTCAATCATGAATAAGCTGTTCTCCACTCCGCCTAAATTTATAGAAGCAGATAAGGTATCCCAATCCCGTCAGCGACGATCTTTTCATTCTGAAAAAACTGTCCTAATCTCGCCATAACGTTATTAGCGGCCCGAAATAAGTGAAACAGCATAACGCCAATCAAAGATTTTTTTATAAATATCATAAATTTTAAGGATCCAAATAAGCAAGAAATCTTTCTCAGAAAACTTATTATTGTTCATCTGTTCTCTGCTAACTTGAGCATCGGAGGATTCTTATCGGAGTCAAATATTTCTATTCATACTTTATTTTGCATATCATTCTAGTACCTTCTGTTAGTAGCCGACCGCTTCGCTTACAAAGTGCATAATTTTCAGCAACAATAGAGACGAAGGATATCAACTATTTGGTCCAAAATTCCGTTCACTTAGTCCTCGGGTGCAATATAATTTTATTTCATATTGCTCCTGTATAAACATTCTTCGAGACCCCTAGCTCTTTAATGTTTCTTTTAATATGTGGCCAATGTTAGTGCCGTGCAAGAGGATTTGAAGGTGTGGAACCTCATATATATTAGCCCATGGCACATGGGACCCTCATAGCTAGCTGCTTTATTCTTCCCAAGATGATGATCTAAATACGCCACATTCCCCTTGCGCATGGATTTTGAACTAATTAGTTATGCTGAGCCTCTAGTAGGCCTCCTTAGATTTCTTTAAAGGAAATATATCACATGGTCCATATGCCTCAACTAGAAGATCATGTCTTGCAGGTAAAGTGGTTATGAGAGTTATCGACTCCTATGACTCAAAATCTTTTGATGGAGGCTCATTAAGCTTAGACTCCGATGTAAAAACCTTCTTTGTTGTTGGGACCTTATTAATCAGGAGCTTCAGGAATGTGATTTTTGTGGGAGTTATATGCAAGACTGTGAACATGCTATAATGCCATGCCTCTTTGCAGCAAGTTGTTGGGACGAGTCTAAGGAATTGTGTGGTATCCAATTTGGACTCCGCTATTTGCCAACTTTAGTGCATTTTATATCTAAAGCCCAGGTAGAGAGAGGGGTACACTTTGGTTTGGCTTATATGGCGTGGCTTGTTTGGAAGGCTTGCAATGAACTTATCTTACGGTCTTCCACTATATTGCCCAGTCAGGTCGTTAGACAAGCACTTTCTTTTATGATCGACCCCAACACAGCTCAACTAAAAGCAACATCTGGAGTTCGATTGAGGCATTGAGATGCTTCATATTTTCCAAAATCCATTTCTCTCTCTTTGCAGTACTCAAAAATCAATTTTTGATGGTGCTGTTCTCAAACTAAGGCTGCTGCTGGCACGTGGTGCTGGAAATGGGCCGGATTAGGAAGGGTTACACCCTTACCTGAGCTCAGCCCGAATCAGACTTAGACTCGAATGTTTTTAAAAAGACTAATTCTTTTTACATCGCTTACGGTAAAAAAATTCAGACGTAGAGCGCACTGCCTATTTCGATTAGTCCACTTGAAGCCCTCATGACGTAACATGATGCATGTCCACTACTATAAAAAAGAGCTACGACAACGCATACTATAGCAGCAGTTTTCGAAATCGCTGCAATAGAATTTATGGCAGCGATTTTAAATAATCGCTGCCATATCTTTTTTTGATATTTTTATTTTAAATATTATATAATTTTAAATTTTAATATCCATCTTCATCATTCATTATTTAAATAATTATCATTAGAGTGTCGTTAAAAAAGGTCGCCTCGATCCGATGGCCCTAGCTTTATCGATCAGAAAAATTTGATTTCGACGATCATGAACGATGATGCAATGATTTAATAGATGGAAAACTCCGATCGATCCAAAAATCTGCAATAATGATCTCGATGACATTTATAACATACTATCAAAATTTCACTTCAAGTGGATATCGTTATCATGGTCAATTTGGTATGAAATGATTTTGGCCATTAAATGAGAAAAAAGCGATCAAAAAGTCAAACGGCATCCAATTATGAGATAATATTTTTCATAAATGATCTTGGTTACTACTTTAATTATTTTTATGATGGTGATTATAAAATTTTACTTGTGGGTCTACGAACGATCCAAAGCTATACGTTGCTTGATAACCATTCTTAAACTTATACTTGTGCTTTTGTAATATTTACTTAATGTAAATAGTTCATACAAAAATAATTAAAATTTTACGATCATCGCCATATAAAATTATTAAAATTATAGCAAAAATTATTTAACTAAAAAATTATCTCATAATCGGACGCTATTTAGCCCTTTGATCGTTTGTTTCTAATTTAATGACCGAAATCATTTCATACAAAAATGACCATCATAACGATATCCGATTGAAGTAAAATTTTGATAGTATGCTACAAATATCATCGAGATCATCGTTGCAAATTTTTGGATCGATCGGAGGTCTTTATCTATTAGATCATCGCATCGTCGTTCGTGGTCATCGAAATCAAATTTTTCTGATCGATGAAGCTAGGGACATCGAATCGAGGTGATCTTTTATGATGACACTCTAATGATAATTATTTAGATAATGAATGATAAAGATAAATATTAAAATTTAAAATTATATAATATTTAGAGTAGAAATTAATTTTTAAGCTATGACAGCGGTTCGAAAATCACTGCCGTAGATCTATGCCAGTGGTTCAGAAACCACTGCCATATATTAGATTAAAATTTGCCCCAAATCGGGTCCCTTCCATGTGCTCTATCTCTCTCTCTCCCTCCTTGCTCTTCGCCGTCGATGAGACCCCGCCCCTCTCCTTCCCCAACTGGCGCTGCCCCTCCTCCCCCCCGGCCGCCCTCGCCTCTCGATGCCCCCCTCCTCTTCGCTCGCCCCCCATCCCTGACCACCCTTTGCTCTCGGCCCCTCCCCACCCCTCTTCGGTCATTCCCCTAACCCCTACCACCCCCACCTCCCGAGCCGCCCCTTCCCGTCATCGCGCGCGCCCCCCTCCCTAGGCCCCGCCACCCCTACCTCTCGGGCCGCCCCTCCCCATCATCGTGCACCCCCGCTGCCCCCTGCCCCTACCTCTCGGTGCCCCCCGCCCCTCCTCGCTCAACCTCCCAACCCCCACCACTCCAAAACCGCCGGGCCACCCCCTCCCCCGGCCTCCCCATCACGATGCCCCCTGGGCCACCTCTCCTCTCTCTCTCCCCTCTTCTTTCTTCTTTCTCTCTTCTCTTTCTGTCTATCTCACTATCTTTCTCTTGTTTCGTAGGTTACCTCTAGCATCGTCGTCTTCCTCTAGCACCATCACCGACGATCCTCGGAGCTTTCAATGCGACCCCCTCTCCATAGCTACAGGTATAATTTTTTTAATTTCATAGTATTATTTATTAATTATTTATAATATTTATAATAATTTTTAAAATATTTATAATAAATATTATAATTATCTACATATCATGAATTCTGGATTGTGCCACGGCGGTAGCCTTGGGCTGTGCCATGTTGGTGGTCGTAGACAGCCCTTAGGCCATATCGATCAATAAGAAAATCGTTGCGGTGGGTTCTGGACCGCATCGACGATCGTAAGCAGTGTCGGCTGCTAAGAGAACCCTCACCCCCATCGACGGGTTTCGAGTCATGCTCGCGGTCATAGGCCATGCCGATCGATAAGAAAATCATTGCCGACGCATTCTGGACCGTGTTGATGGCCGTGAGCTGTGTCGGCTGCTAAGAGAACTCTCATCCCCATCGGCGGGCCATGCCCGTGGCCATAGGCCGTGCCGACCGCTAAGAGAACCCCCGACCGCTAGTAGAAAGTAAAATTATTTGTTGCTCATCCTTAATTATTTATGGATATAATTTATGTTGTAGAATTTATTGCATAATATTTTTTGAATGTTTACATCTTATTGCTTTTATTTATTGCTTTGCATAATGATAGACCCATCAATTGATTAGTATATATAATCTCCGACATCCATACATTTATATGTAATTGTATGGATGAGAGAATTATGTACAATGATCAATTCATTATCTAATTTAGATAGTTTGAAAATTATAAATAATTCTATAGATAATTACAGTAATCAAACGGTATGCTAAGAATTTTGAATGAAATTTTGGACAGTATTTTTCTTTTATTCTTCTTACATGGGAGAACTAAGAAAAAATACTGCCAAAATTTTATTCGATTTTTGTTGCATATCGTTTGATTACTGTAATAAATCTTAAAATTAATATAATTTTTCAATGGAATAGGATCTATCTTTACCTATTAGTTGATAATAGGATGCATTTATTGCATATCTAAAAATGATATTTAATGTAAGTTTCACACATGATATTTCTTTCAATCCTTGTTTATGATGCATTTTTTATTTATAATGCATATTTATTTATAATGCATCAGTATATAATTTAAGTTTTACATATGATTTAATTATAGTACCATCATTTTTAAAATAGATAAAGAGTAGATAAAGTTTAGTAGGCTCTTGCCAAAATATGAGGCTGGACTTTAAAATTTTTTTGATTTTACTATAAAAAAATTTGGAGATCATGGACTGATCTAATGTCCTTGTAAAAAATGTATGAGCGGACCATGGCTATCTTGTCAAGATGTCAATGATCACCTCACTATTTATGGCTTTAAAGTCATTATGAAATTTATTTGGACCAACATGATGAGGGCAAACCACAAGGAGGCAATCAACATAATGAGGGAGTGGAATAAATGGTTCGTGATATTTTTTCATTTATTGGCCATAATGACGGTGCATCTACATCCATGCCTGATCCTATGGTTGGTGGAATGACAAACAGTGAGGATATGGAGAAAGTCTGCAAGTTGATGGAGGATGCTAATGTTTCATTATATTTCGGATATAAAAAAATGGCGAAGCCGAAATTCTTAATCCGATTGTATCATGCGAAATGCTCCAATTGATTCAGTAATAATGGAGTGAACTACATACTAGAGCTTTTAGAAAATATTCTTTCGAATGATGCACAAATTTCAAAGAATAATTATAAGGCATCGAAGATTATTGAATAGCTGAGTTTTACTTACACCAAGATACATGCATGTTCCAATGATTGCATGCTCTATTGAAAGGGGGATATCAATCAAAATGAGTGCATGAGGTGTAGTATATCAAGATGAACATAGAATAAAGACAGCACATCGACTCATGTACCTCAAAAGTTAATGTGGCACTTTTTTTTGATTTCGAAACTATAGAAATTATTTATATCGACAAAGATATCGAAAAATATGAGATGGCATGAAGAGGATCGAATAAAAGATGATGCACTGAGGCATCCAGCTAATGGAGAGGCATAACAGAAATTTAATGAATTACATCCTGACTTTACATAAGAGATATGTAATGCAAGGTTAAGCTTGTCATGTGATGGTTTTAACCCATTCAAGCATATAAATACCGTCCATAGTGTATGGCTAGTATTTATTTATGTTTACAACCTTCCACCATGGATGTGTATGAAAAAATTCTTTGCTTTCATGATAGTGCTTATCCCTGGACCAATGGAGGTAGGTAATGACATTAATGTTTATTTGCAACCTCTTATTGCCGAGCTGAAATAGTTACGAAGCATTCAAGGTGTTCCAACTTTTGATGTTTTGCTGAATGAGTCATTCTTCATGCACGTAATGCTTTTATGAATAATAAATGACTTTCCAGCCTATGCTCTAATATCGGTTGGAGCACCAAAGGTGAGCTAGCATGCCCGATTTGTGAAAAAAATATCCGATCTAGAATGTTGACATATCGAAGGAGCTTTAGTTATATGAAGCATCGATGTTTTCTCTATCGAAATCATCCATACAAAAGGGATGCATGCTCCTTCAATGACACTTTTGAAGAAGGTAAGACGCATAGCTGGATGTCTGAAAGTGATGTACTGAGAGAGTTAGATGGTCTTAGTGTTGAATTTAGGAAAGATGATTCGATTGGTAGCAAGAAGAGGAAGCGTCGATCAAAGAAAGATGACACACACTTTAATTAGAGGAAAAAGAGCATCTTTTTTGACTTGTCATATTGGGAGATAAACTTATTGCGCCACTACTTAGATGTAATGCATATTGAAAAGAATGTGTGCGAGCTCCTATTGGCAACAATCTTAAATATCAAAGATAAGATCAAGGATGATTTGAATTTTTGATTTGACTTAAAAGAATGGAATATTAGGAGATCACTCCATCCGGAGCTGGTAGGAAAAAAATAATGGAGGCTCCCTCATGCATGCTATGTTATGAATACCTTCGAACGGTCTATATTTTTTCATGTGTTGGAGAATATAAAGGTATCAGATGGATACTCAAGCAATATATCAAAGCATGTGAATAGTAAGGATGTCAAACTTAGGACATTGAATATTCATGATTATCATGTACTGATGTAGGAATTTATCTTAATAGCTATTCACCGCGTATTGCCAAAAAATATTAGAATAATTATTATTCATCTTTGCAACTTTTATAGAGATATTTGTGCAAAGAGGTTGCTTAAGAAAGATGTGAAGAAAATGAAGATAAGAACGGTGACTATATTATATGATTTGGAGAAGATATTTCTACCATCATTTTTCATGGTTATGATATATCTCACCATGCACCTTGTGAGAAAAGTTGCACTTGGAGGCTCAGTGTTCTATCAATAGATGTATCCTACTAAGAGAAATATTTAAACTCTAAAATCTTATGTAAGAAATATGAATCATCCAGAGAGATCCATAACATAAGATTATTTGGATCAAGAGTATATAAATTTTTATACTATATACTTAAACAAGCTCGAGATACGTCGTAATCAGCCAATGAGGAATCAGGATGATCAGTATGAGTCAATTAAGTCTGCATTTGAGTCCATTCCATAGCCAGATGGACTTCCCACTTCATACCGTCTCACTGATTAAAGCATTAGGAAAAAGAATAAAGCGCACCGCTACGTGCTCTTCAACTATGATGTCATTGAGTCATACATAAGATGAATCACTTAGCCTTATTTATTTTATAATAATTAAAAATAAATATTTAATTATATCTAAATTTATTTTTTGTGCATACTGCAAACACAAGAAGGTCATAAGAGTAAAATATGGCGCTCTAAGTATGTGGGAGAGAGAAAATGTATAGCAAAAAATTTTCTGAATGGTTCAAAGATCATGTAAGTGATTATATATTCTTGCCTTGTGCAATTTATTTGAACATGTTTACTAATTAGGTGTCATCTTCTTAATTACGTATGGAGATTATCGCTCGGTGATGTGAGCCATGAAGTGCATGCTCTTTTAATGGGCCCTAATTATACTATGCGTGAGTATAAACAGCTCGTTATTAATGGTTACAGATTTAATATTTACAGCAGGTCCATAAACATGGCAACACAAAATAGTGGTGTGATGTTGAGTGCCACCACTGGGTGTTATGCTAGCTCGAGGGATTCACAGTCTCGTACGGAGGATTTGAACTAGTATGACGTGACGAAGAAGATAGTCATCTTGAACTATTATTCTGAAGAAAGAATTGTATTGATGAAGTACGATTGGTTTGACACCTTATCACAGTCAGGGATGAAGACTAATACGTATGATTTTACTCTCATTAACATGCAACGCCATCTTCGCACTGAAAAATCGTATATACTTGCCTCCCAAGCTAGTCAAGTCTTCTACGTTAGTGATCCCTTGGAGCCTTAATAGGATGTTGTTGTGAGGATGGTGCCTAGGTATATTTTTGATGATATCGAAGTTGATGATGATGTTGGACCATGCATGTAAAGTGCTCATCTAGGATAAAACTTACCTGATACTATCGAGGTCCTAGATATATTTGTCAGGAGAGATGGTGATGTCCATATTATAGATGCCACTAAGTGATGACTTTAATATTTTGGTATAAATATTAGAGTCTATTTATTGATGCATTACTAATATTATTATTTAACATATTATATTAGTTAATATTCATTAATGTTGTAGGTCACGATGGCACCGAAATGCCATCTAGCTTTTATCTTCACCTCTCGACGAACTACGCGGAGCTCTACATCTAAGTCATAGTCGAAGTATACTCCATCCACCTCTACATTGGCTACCCATGGACCATCGATATCTACTCCACCATCGGCATTTACTCCACCATCGGCATCTACTCCACCGGCATTTAAGCCTCCACCGTCAGCTACATCTCCGATACATGCTCCGATACTGACATCTAAGTGTACATTTTTATTATATTATTTATTTTTTTATATATAGTATTTATATATTTATATATTTGCATAATGTATTTTCATTGTAGGTGCATCATCCAGTAGGATATTTCATGGTCCCACACACATGCCGCATGTGTGCAATCGCTAGCATTAGGTGATGGTGCAGTATGATGCGGAGGGAAGATCGGTAGAGGAGATCGCACGAGAGATGCATTTCTTTTTCGGAGTGCTTATGAGGTGGTCCGACATCATTTCGGTATGTTGGGGATAAATCTCGCTCTTGCCAAAGTTAAGTTCGGTGCCCAGCCTGATGCGGTCAATAGCCACGGAAGAGCTTCAGCGGATGCGTCTTAGCCGAACTTCTACATCCGGTCGAACTTCTCAGCGGTCGGGCCTCAGCCGAAGTCCTTCAACCGATTGAACTCTCAAGCAGCCGAGCTTCATACTCCCAGCGGTCGAACTCCACAAGCGACCATTCTTTCAGTCGGTCGAGCTCCTTCGGACAACCAATGCCCAAACTCCTCAGCAATCGGCAGCGGGCCGAACTACTTAGCTGTCGAACTACTTCTGATTGCTCAATTGCCGAGCTTCAGTCAGACTCCTGCAAAAGTTGAACGGTCTCCACGTCGTTATAGTCAGGCGCCTGTGGGAGCCGAACTCCCCCCAAAGCTTTCTCTCGAGCCGAGCTTCTAAGGAAGCCGGACTCCTTACGGAACCCTCCAACGATCGGGCTTATACGAAAGTCAGACTTCCTACGGATTTCTCCAACGACCGAGCTTCTACGGAAGTCGGACTCCCTACAGACTTCTTCAGTGGACGAGCCTCTCATTGGCCGAACTCCTTATGATGGATTCCTACAGACGATCTCGCTACGGTTACATAATAATAACAATCAGCAATAACGATCGACATTTATCGGCAATAACGATCGACAAAACCGATCGACATTAATCAGAATAGTTACGACGCTCATTAACCAAGGCGGTTACAACAAGCTTCCTCTATAAAAAGAACCCTCCGGATACCCTTATGCCAGGTTCTGAAAACCCTTTTCTATTCCTCAAAAACTCTATCGAGCACTCCATTTCTGTTGACGAAAACTGACTTGAGCGTCGGAGGGTCCTGCCGGAGCCACCCCCCACCGGCTCCGAGCGGGACTTTATTTTGCAGGTCTCCGGCGGCAGCCTCATCGGCCTCAACTTCGGTGAA
Organism: Cocos nucifera; assembly: GCA_006176705.1. Taxonomy (NCBI): domain Eukaryota; kingdom Viridiplantae; phylum Streptophyta; class Magnoliopsida; order Arecales; family Arecaceae; genus Cocos; species Cocos nucifera. Next base: position 330,904 of record QRFJ01002221.1, on the reverse strand, counting down.
CTCCGACGACGATCAGATTCTGCATCAACAGATTGGCGCTAGAGGAAGGGCCGAACCTTCGAGATTTTCTTATTCTTAAAGGAGTGCTCGGCGATAATTTCTCTCTTTGAAAATCCATCTTCTTCCTCACTAGAGTTCTCTTCCAAAGAAAAAATGCCTTGAGAGCTTCGACTCGGCGATCGACGGCCTGCACGTCAGATCCGTCTGTTTCTATCTCAGCCCCAATAGCCCAGTTTCCATACGAAGCCATCGTAGACATGGGGCAGTTCAACCTGCTGGTCGGGTCTGTGGCCCCGCCGAGATGATGTTGGCCGTGCAACAACATCCAACGGAGACTTTGCCAGCAAACTCGCCATGAGGACGCGAGGAACCGACCATAAGGAAAAGCATTTGGGCATACCAATCATCCTTAGAAAGGAGAAACAGAGAGCAAAAGTTCTCTCGCAGAAAATTTCACAAGAAGGTTGGAACGAAGTTCGACGGAAGCGAAGCCGAACTCCACCCCGAAGCTCACCGCTCAAGTCAGGTGGGCTGGAGGTTTCACAAGGAGGTCGGAATGAAGTTCGACGGAAGCGAAGCCGAGCTCCCTCTCGAGGCTCATCATCAAAATGAAGTTCGGCGAAAGAAAAGCCAAACTCCCCCTCGAAGCTCATCATTAGAATAAAGTTCGGCAGAAGCGAAGCCAAACTTTCCCTTGAAGCTCATCGCTCAAGTCAGGCCGAACTCCCCCATCTCGAGTATGTCATCAACGAAACCTTCTACAAAGAATTCATAAGAGGCGGAGTGAAGTTCGGTAGCTAAAGCAAAGCCGAGCTCCACCTCAGGGTAATGAAGGAAGAAGTTCCCCCACAGAAGGTTTTGCAAGAAGGCGAAATGAAGTTCGACCGTGTCTAAGGAGGTGGAATAAAGTTCGGCCACGTCTACGACCTCAAGGCTCATCATCGAGGAAGACCCGACAAATAAGTAGGAAATTCTACCGTGGAAGATCTCGCGGGAAGGCGGAATGAAGATTTAGAATGAAGTCCGGCGTGAGGAAAGCCGAGTTTCCCTCGAGCTCATCCTAAAGGAAGTCCGGACAAAAGCAGCAGGAAGTTCTCCCGCGTAGAGTTTCGCAGGAAAGAGGAATGAAGTTCGGCGCGAAGAAAATCGAGCTCCCCCTCGAACATGAAGTCCTCCCGCGGAAGCTTTTGCGAAAAAGCGGAGCGAAGTTTGGCTCAAGTGAGGCCGAACTTTCCTTCGAAGCTCACCATCAAGTGAAGTTCGGCGTAAGCAAGAGCGGAACAAAGTTCTCCCGTGGAATGAAGTTCGGCATAAGTGAGGCCGAACTCTGCAGCTCCTCATCGGAATGAAGTTCGTCATAAGCAAGGCCGAACTTTCCTTAAAAGCTCATCATTGGAATGAAGTTCGATGCAAGTGAGGCCGAACTTCCCTTCGAAGCTTGAAGTTCGGCGCAAACAAAGGCGGAACAAAGTTCTCTCACGGAATGAAGTTTGGTATTTCACAGGAGGTGAGATGAAGTTCGATTGCGCTCACGACCGCCCCAGGACAAGCGAGGACTCCCTGACTCCAAGGAAGCTCCAACAAAGGGCATGAAGTTCTCTCATAGGTTTCACAAAAAGATGGAATGAAGTTCGACCGCGTTTACGACCCCCACAGCACAAGGCCCGAACTTTTCGAGCTCGCTACCAAGGAATTCCCACCGAAGGTTTTGCAAGTTCGGCCGCGTCCACAACCACCCCATTGCAAGTGAGGCCGAACTTCACCTCGAGCTCGCCACCAAGGAAGCCCCGACAGAAGGGTGCGAAGAAGCCCTCCTCCCAAAAGGTTCCGCAACTACGCCCCGCTACTCTAACTCGAATTCTCAGCGAAGTTAAGAGCCAGCCGTCAAGACCTCAAGGACTATGACCTCCCCAAACGTGCCCGATCGAAGCAAGCAATGCCCCTACCGTCGCGACCACGACCACGACACTGAGGAATATATTCAGCTCCAAGACGAGATTGAAGAGCTGGTTAAAAAGGGACGACGGAATAAATTCCTTCGACGCCAGTCTGAAGCAGGAGAAGATCGGCTAAGAGCGCTGCCGTAACGAGAAACTACAAGGTCGGCCGCCTTACGGCATCATCAACGTTACCCCGGGGAGGGGCTAGATACATCGGCGATTCGTCACCTCCCAACGTCAAAGCTAAGAGAATCATGCTCCAAATTAAAGAGGCCAGCATGAGATAGAGGAGGTTGTCTGGATGGGACTTACTGCCCGAGGAAACTCAAAGGAGGAACGCCCCGACGACCCTGAAACGGGGATGTGCTGCCCGTAATTTTCGTTCGATAAAATTCTTTCCTTCCGATAATATTATTTCTGGATGCAAAAACTGTACGATAACAGCGAAGGAGCAGCCAATAATCGCCGCGTTAGGAATAGGAGAAAAATCTCGTCCTAACGCGAGTAGGTCAAAGACCTCTAAACCTCGGCTGCAGGAGACGAGGTCTCCCCCGTGTCAACATCGATCGAGGGAAATAAGATCTTACCAAAATCGAAGGCCTCGTTCACAAAGGATGAGACGGAGGGAGAGGCTCGGACGACGGTCCGCATGTGCCCCCACAGCCCGTTAGAAATAGGAGGAAGACCTCGTCTTAACGCGAGCAAAGTTGAAGATCTCGTTCACCTTAGACGAGATGGGGGGAGAGACTCGGACGACGGTCCGCATGTGCCCCCACAGCTCGTTAGGAACAGGAGGAAGGCCTCGTCCTAATGCGAGCAAAGTCGAAGGCCTCGTTCACCTTAGACGAGATGAGGGGAGAGACTCGGACGATGATCCTGTTAGATATATGTGCCCTAGAAGCCAGAATTGGCTGACACTTATAATACACTTCTAGGGGCAAAATTATAATTTTAACTAAAATCAATAAATGGGTTATTTTCTATCACATATGTGTATTTAGTGTCTGTGATACATCCTTTGAGTTAATGGCAATGATAATTTATATTTTCAAGAGTTGAAAATTTAAGACATGAATAATCATTATTAACTCATAAATTACTCCCGACCATAGGATCATTGCGAGGATGGTGATTGATCCGGAAGGTTGGTGTACAATCGCTTCTCTTTAGTAGATGAGTCTTAAGTCTACGGTGTGGAGATTCCAGAGCGAGAGTATAGGTACTCGTTAGAGAACGAGGGCACTGAGCGTGACCACCTCGAGTAGTCATTAGGGAGTCTACCTTCTCGTCAGTGACTGACTCGATGCTGCAGTAGTGTGTCTGGTTCTTTGACCTAAGGTGCATTGGTAGTTCACCTTGAGGGTGTTATAGTTTGACTACACCATTACTCGATCTTCTAGCCATATGGAACCTTGAGGTGTATATTGGCTATAGCATGTTCATTGTAGGAACTGGATGGCATCAAGATGGAATCTATCTACCTCGGTGGTAGAGGAGCAACCCTATGATAATCATGAGAATCAAGTCCAGAAGCCCATGGCCATGGTAGAGTGAAATAATAGAAAGAGTTTCTATTTAGATTTTCACATTAGACTCGAATCGAATGATTACATCATATGACAGAAACTAGGGTTTGACGAGTTTACCTTAACCCTAATCTGATCGGGGCTCAAGATAGAAGGACTGAATCATACAGGTAGCTACACCAAGAGGTTCGCATTCAGCTCTGATGGGTTGCCACCATATACTGCTAGGTATCACTGATGGATTTTGGGAGCAATTAGAATGATTTAGATGATCAATCATTCTAGCTATTCGAATCAGAAGAGTTTTGATCTATCGAAAGAAGTTTCGATGATGTCGATAAATAGAGATCATGATATATCTCATTACTATACAGAACTGAACCTAACTGGATCACACAAACAAGGGTTTGAATCTAGTGATCATCAATTGAACTGATCTAGTTCAATTGATCTGAATGAGATTCAATTAGGTTCAAGGAAATCATGCTAGCACTCGATTGAACCTAACGTTCTTCTTTTGCTATCATAAATAAGTTATCCTGTCTGAGCCAAAGGAGTTTGTGCTCAATCAGAGGCCTTCATATGGTCTGACTAGAGGTTGTCTAAGTCAGAAAAGGTTGTCTTATTTTGTAAGACATTACCTGCCATTTTTGGTCACCTGCCATTTTTTATTCTTTGACTTTGGTCAAAACTCTACCTTTGACTGGTCAAACATTGACCATTGATACTTTAACTTTTGACCACATGTCATGCACCTATTGGAGAGCTGGTGGGGGCCTATCCCCCTGCCAGAACCTGGCAAGGAGAAGGGTGCACGCCACCCTAGGCGTGTGCCCAAGTTGGAGGCACCTAGGAGTCCTTGTTGGACAAGGACTCCATCTCCTTTTTGGATTCCAATTAGAGTTCTTCTAAGAACCAACTTTGACTGGTCTTAGGCGCCCTCTAAGGAGAAATTCAGGGGACTCTATTTTCACCAATCAGATTTAGATCTGATTTCATAAAGGGTTGTGATTGGTTGGGAAGAAGAGGAGTTGGATCACAGCTAGTCTATAAATAAGATCCTGTACCCAACTCAGATTGTGATGAGATCAGAGTTTCCCCATACCTCAAGGCTTCCTCTCCCCTCCTTCTCCATGCCAAACCACCTTCTCCCCTTGCTCTCCACGTCCAAAAGGAGTTTTGGATTTTTGTTGGTGCGATTCAAGCAAGAGAAAGGCGATCAAAAGCAAGAAGGCTGCGCTGCTGCAAAGGACGACTGCTGATCTTCAAAAGGAGTTTTGAAGATCCTCCAAATCAGATCCAGATTTGATTTTTGAAGATGTGATAGAGAAGAAGAGGATCTTTAGATCCAGCCTGAGTAGATACTGGTAGAGGCCAGGCGCTTGCGTGGCTAGATCTAGAACCTTCCGCTGCATATAGGACATCAACAGGATAATAGGATTACCCAAATCAGGTAAATTAAATTTGATTTAATTTATCTTTATTTATTTTATTTATTAAAATAATATTAATCAGATCTGAAATATCCCAGATCTGATATAGATCAAAGAGAAAATTTTTAAAATATATCTCTTGATCTGATCAGATCTGAACGAACCTGGATCGGAAAATCAGGATTTCCCTTCAGGTCCGCATGTGCCCCCACAGCCTGTTAGGAACAGGAGGAAGACCTCATCCTAACGCGAGCAATGTCGAAGGCCTCGTTCACCTTAGACGAGATAGGGAGAGAGACTCGGACGACGATCCGCATATGCCCCCACAGCCCGTTAGAAATAGAAGGAAGACCTCGTCCTAACGCGAGCAAAGTCGAAGGCCTCATTCACCTTAGACGAGACGGGGGGAGAGACTCGGATGATGGTCTGCATGTGCCCCCACAGTCCGTTAGAAACAGAAGGAAGACCTCATCCTAACGTGAACAAAGTTGAAGGCCTCGTTCACCTTAGACGAGACAGAGGGAGAGGTTCGAACGACGGTCCGTATGTGCCCCGACAGCCCGTTAGGAACAGGAGGAGGACCTCATCCTAACGCGAGCACCCACATCAACCTCAACCAAAGAAGATAAGATCTCCTCCGAGCGATCCTATCAACCTCGGTCAAATAAGGTCTCCCCCGAGCGACTAGGCTGACCTCGACTGAAGAGTGCCGACTTCGACCTCGACGAGAGATAGGATTTTTGACCGAATCAACCTCGGCTAGAGAGCCTCAACTTCAGCATCAACTTTAGTCAGAGATGAAATCTCCCTCGAACTTCGACATGGACCGATACGAAGCTCGGAAAAAAACTTCGACAGTCGCCTTGTCTGCACTTCCTTCCTTCGAGTTTCGAACTCGGGAGTGGGGGGCTAGTGTTGGGGATAAATCCCGCTCCTGCCAAAGTTAAGTTCGGTGCCCAGCCTGATGCGGTCAATAGCCATAGAAGAGCTTCAGCGGACGCATCTTAGCCGAACTTCTACATCCGATCAAACTTCTCAGCGGTCGGGCCTCAGCCGAAGTCCTTCAACTGACTGAACTCTCAAGCGATCGAGCTTCATACTCCCAACGGCCGAACTCCTCAAGTGATCATTCTTTCAGCCGATCGAGCTCCTTCGGACAACCAGCACCCGAACTCCTCAGCAGTCGGCAGTGGGCCGAACTACTTAGCTGCCGAACTACTTCTGATTGCTCAATCGTCGAGCTTTAGTTAGACTCCTGCAAAAGTTGAACTGTCTCCGCATCGTTACAGTCAGGCGCCTGCGGGAGCCGAACTCCCCCCAAAGCTTCCTCTCGAGTCGAGCTTCTAAGAAAGTCGGACTCCTTACGGAACCCTCCAGCGATCGAACTTATATGAAAGTCGGACTCCCTGTAGATTTCTCCAGCAGTCGAGCTTCTACGAAAGCCGAACTTCCTACAGACTTCTTCAGTGGACGAGCCTCTCAATGGCCGAACTCCTTATGATGGATTCCTGTAGGCGATCTCGCTACGGTTACACAACAATAACAATCAGCAATAATGATCGGCATTTATCGATAATAACGATCAGCAATAACGATCGGCAATAACGATCGACATTGATCAGGACAGTTACGACGCTCATTAACTAAGACGGTTATAACAAGCTCCCTTTATAAAAAGGACCCTCCGGATACTCTTACGCTAGATTCTGAAAATTCTTTTTTCTTCCTCAAAAACTCTACCGAGCACTCCATTCCTATTGATGGGAACTGACTTGAGCGTCGGAGGGTTCTGCCGGAGCCACCCCCCACCGGCTCTGAGCTGGACTTTATTTTGCAGGTCCCCGACGGCAGCCTCATCGACCTCAACTCCGACGAACTCCGACGACGACCAGATTCTATGTCAACATGGTATTATGCATAGACTAGCGATGATGGATGTTGGTGTCAAGGATCGAGGATAGAAGGAGATATGGGTAAGTGTATCTTAATTATATTTATGCATTTGATATGTTCACACTTTGTTTGATTAGAATAATTTGGTAACTGACTTTTGATAACTTTTGTACAGAGGAGGTACGACTTTCTAGATCATGAGAGGGCTCGAGATGTTCAATTGAAGAAGATTGGAGAGTTATACCAGGGCTACAAGATCAAGCTCCATAGAGGATGGCTCGAGTACCGATGAGACACTCCGGAGGAGCTTGTTTCCTAGATATAGGACTGTCCTCCGAGTCAGTGGGAGGGGATAGTTAAACATTGAAGGAGCCAGGAGTTCGAGATAAAATTACTAACTTTTAAATTATTTAATATACTTAAAATTATATTTAAATAATTTTTAAATATTTATTATTTATTTGAATACTTGTTAGGCTATCTTTCGTTAGAATCGGATAGTCCAGGAGTACACGTACACTCTAGGCCATGAGTCTATGGCCAGTCATGTGCATAGAGAGATAATAAATTCTAAATCTTTATTTATAAATTAAATTAATATTTTTTATATATTTTTATTAAACCAATCCATTATTATAGTTGATGAGAGAGGGGTTGATGCCCAGTCATAGCAAGATCTTTCGATCCAGCCATACGGACAAGAAGGGCAGGCCAATGAATGCCACGATCGGAAGGATTTTTGTAAGTAATAAATATATTAGTATATATTATCAGTATTATAGTATTCTGTATAAATTTTTTTTGAATTGATAATTATAGAATCAATTAGATGCGCTCGTGAGCGAGGACCCGGACACCTCTGACCCCCATGATCATCTATCTCAGGTCTTGGGGCCTGAGCAATCTAGGAGGATCCAATACAGATCCAGACATACGTCGATGAGCTACTAATCTAAGACGAGCGTCTCTTCATATGCTTCTAATGTCGTCAGTCGGGAGTAGCTTGAGGAGGCGTTGGTGTGGACAGATCAGGCTACGATGCGGGCTGCTCATGCTAAGGAGCGCACATCTCATCTAGAGAACATCCTCAGTGTCATGCTGATGAGGCTTAGCTCGCATTTGGAGCGGACTTCGCAAGACTTGAGGACATGTTGGCTGATGTTCCAGCTCCAACTCCTACAGCTCCAGCCCCTCCAGCTCCTCTAACTCATGCTCCATCTCTCGATGACGACGATGATGTAGATTTGGAGACTTCTGATGTATTTTTTTTTAAAAATATTATAATAAATTTTATTCAGCAATAAAATTACAGTATTTCAAAAATATTCTTATATTTATAATATTTATTTATATTTTTATTTATGTTATATATATCTTTATATTTATCAAATAAAATATATAAAAAAATTAAAAATTTTATATTTTTTTATTATTCAAAAGCTATGGTAGTGGTTGTAAAATTGCTATCGTAGATGTGCCAAGCGAGGCCGTAAGTCATGTGCCTACACTTATGGTAGCAGTTCGGAAACCACTGCCATTGCTTAGGTCTATGATAGCGGTTTGAAAACTACTGCAATATTTTAGGACTATGGTAGCGGTTCAAAAATTATTGCCATATCTTAAGGCTATGGCAGTGGTTTGAAAACTGTTGCCATCGGCATTTATGGTAGCGATTATTGTAATCACTGTAATAACCGCTGCCATAGGCCTATGGCGATGACGATAGTGGCAGTGATTAGAGAATCGCTGCAGTTACTGATAGAAATACGATGCTGTCGTTAAGACACCGTGTCTATCAGTTTAATCTGACTTCTTAAAATAATTAAAAATGCATAAATAGCGGTGAGTCGGGTCGAATCCACAGGAAAGGTAGTATTTTTAGATTTGAAATCTTTGATTTTATAAAAAAAAAAAAGAAGAGTTTTGGGATCAAAAGTGAAGTCGAAAAATTAAAAATAAAAATTAAAAGATGCAGAAATTTAAATTTGGTACTAAGATCTATTAGTTAGATCTTAGCATCTACTTGCAAAGTAATAATTTAAAGTGCAGAAATTAAATTACAATAAAAAAGCAAGAAATTAAAATATAAAAATAAAATTTTTATTAATTAAAATTTTAGAATTTAAATACATAAAATTTAAAAAGAAAAAAATAATAAAATAGCCTGATCTCTGATCTTGGATCGGCATTGGCAGAAAGATGGTGTAGAAGCTCGGCTCTTCTTCTCGGCACCCATTGCTTCAAAGCAGCCTTTAACCCATAGCCACCTTGATTGGAGATATTGATTTTTGGAGGCCTAGGGTCTTTTTTATAGTGCTAGGAGGGTTGGATATTTTTTTCTAAAGGCAATATGGGACTAATGCCTTTGTAATCGTCAAAATACAAATAAATTTGGATAAAATTTGAATCAAAATAGCTCTGATACGACTCTAATAAATCTGATAAAATCCATCCGTTCAATAGGAATCCAACGGTCCAAAAATCATCAAAATCGGATGCGGATCGACTCAGATCGGGTCGGATTAAATTCTGGCCGTCCGATCGTGCTTCAAGGAAATCTGGCCGCAAATCGCGCTTCGGGAGTCTTGATCACCGCCGGCAGCATTCTGGACCGTCGGATCTTCATCACTTGGTTTTCTGGCCGTTGGATCGCATCAGATCGCTTAATAGAATTTGAATCAAGCCTGAAAATCACCACCGCCGTCCGATCATGACCGCAATCAACCGCAGCCGTCCGATCGCGCAATTACTATTCCCATGGATTGGATGGACCGGCCGCACCGCACACCGCAGCCAATCAACGCTTCTATCATCGAGTGAAATGACCAGATTGCCCTGTGAGCCGCGATAAATTTCTGTAGACCCTTTAAGGGTCTAGGTCCACCATGTGGCAGGCTCTGATTCACCGGATTTTACTGAGCTGGCGGTCCACGCCTGGATCGTAGATCGGCCGATGGCTTCAACGGCTGAGTCGGCTTTGATGGCTTGGCTTGGCTTGGTGGCTCGGCTTGTGGAGCCGGCTGAGCTGTTTTCTTTTTTTTATTTATTTTTATTTATTTTATATTTTTAAAAATTCATATCTTTTCCATTTTAGCTCTATTTTTCTTAAAATTTATTTCATTGTGATCAAAAAAATGAGCTCTTTCTATTGATAATAAAATTTTATTTTTTAATTTTTATTATTTTTATTATTTTTTAATTAATTTTTTAATTAATAAAAATATGAATTTTTCAAAAATTATATATAAATTGATTATTAATTTTTAAAAATTAATATCAAATTAATTGAATAAATTAATACTTTTATTGATGAATTTATGATACTTATCACACCCCCCAACTTAAGCTTTGCTCGTCCTCGAGTAAAGAAAGAATTTAGTTTTAAATACCTTTTAACTTTAGAGTTTCGAATTTTACCTAAGCAATTTTCAAAATGGCCATTGATATTCAGTAGAGCTTAAATGAGATATATCATTGGGGTATTAATACTTATCAATAGAAAAATTAAGTAAAGAACATTAAATTTTTCAGAACTTTTTCTAAATTATTCCACTTTTATCTCTGATTTGTCTAAACTTTCATATAGGCAGGTGTATTGCTACTTCCATCCTTCATTTATTAATTTTTATTTTCACATTGCCCACTTTTTGATGCGAATATCATTGCTTACTTAGGCAACGGGATCCCGGTTACTCGGTGGAAAAACCAATTTTTTTTTTTTTTTTTTTTTTTTTTAACGTTGTACCACTATTGAGTGTCTTAACTCCTTAAGCTTTCTATTTGATCCATGTAGCGAGTCTTGGGCCAATGACTCCCAAACCAGTTGGCTTTAGGGCACTAGGTATAGAATACCCCTCGGGCTTACTAGCTCGAATCAAATAGGCTACGAGTTAAGACTAGCTTTACAACGAGCTTCTTTGCCCTTCCCACCTTTTGATGCGAAACTCAATGCTTGCTTAGGCAAAGAGGCCCGGTTACTCAGTGAGAAGTACTTGGAAAACTATTTTATTAAAATAAATTTTTATATGAAGAAACGTATAGTTATCCCTACACAAGCCTATAAAAAGTAGACTTTTCTTTGATGCTAGTAGAAATAATTAGAAATGCTCCAAGAAAAAAATTTTTTTTTTATGTTCTAGACTTAACTCTTTATTGAATTTTCTTAATACTTGATTCCTCAATATCTCATAGATTCTCTAATCTGTGCATCAATTTTCTTTTTAAAAATGCTTAGTTTAATTCGATTCTTAAGCATAATCAGGTATCTAAATACTAAATACTAACTTTTTTGAGGACTTAAAATTTTAAAATTTTTTTTTTTATTTTTCTCTCCCCCCAACTTAATCGACATTGTCCTCAATGGAGAAGAAAAAAAAAGGATGTAATAAAGAACATGAAAGAATACACCTAACTCAGTATATATTTATATATATTATATATATTTTTTTTTTTTTGGTCCAGCACATGCCTTTGAAAATTTGAGCTCTCCCTCCAACTTATTCAAATTATCCTAAAAAAAAAAATAAACTAAAAAGATAAATTAGATAAAAACTAAATATTGGGTTGCCTCCCAACAAGCGCTAAGTTTACCGTCTTCAGCCAGACACAATGTAGCTCACTATCCTGTGTCGAATATTGGATTGACAAATTCCAATGGTTTTGGATTGCCAATCTCAGAAAGTTGATTTTTAATCCCATTATTGATATATTCACTGTTAATTTTTGGGATATATTTTATGATTCCATTCTCAGACCCATGTTTATTAAGAATTTCTCCTATTTGTTTTTTCTAAAATGCTCATGAATGGAGTTTTAGGAGTTAAGTTTGATTCAATGGGTGCTGGAATGGTGACTAAAGGCGGTTTTAATTCTGGAGGTAAATTAATGTGATCCTGCTTAAACAACTCCATTGACATTTCATTACATGCCTTTTGATTTTTATAAGAAGAACCAGCTTCTAGGGTTGAAGGGAATAGGACATTAGGTTTATAAGTCTCGGGTAAATCATCTATTCTCTTTTCCCTTATTTCTATCTCATTTAAACTGGAACTAGCATCAGTACTAATTCCTGGCTTGGGTTCTTCTATGTGGTTAGTCTCAGTACTAACCAGTTCCTCTAAATTTTTATTTTGGCTAGCATCAGTACTAGCCTCTCTCACCTGATCTTGGTATGGGTCCATAAGAATCCTATAGCTTTTAAGTTCAGGAATTACTTTGGTATTCTCAAATTGGAGATTCTTAGATGAAACATTAGATTGATAATTTAATCCAGGTGGTTGGTGGTCATTAGGTGGGTTGTTTGAAATTGGTAGGTTCGGTAGTTGATCTAGTTCTCTCCTCATGTTAGACTCAACTAATTATCCTATTTGAGCTTCTAGTCTGGCGATAGATTGCTGTTGAGTTAGAATTAATTGTTGAAGTTGGTTAAATCTATCATCAGCTAGATTGGTCTGTTGAGGAGGTGGGTATGAAGGCTGATTATAATATGATGGCTGGTAAACTGACTAGGCTGACCATTATTATAGGCATAATTTTGATAATTTTGCTCAAGTAAAAATTTGGGTCTGAGCCTGAGTCTGTTGGGATGTCCAAGAAAAATTAAAGTTACTCCAATCTGAATTATATGAATTTGAAAATGGATCATTAATCAATTTGGAGTATCCTTGAGTAGCTTGAACTTGTTCTTGGATAAAATATGAAAACTGTGCAGTCATAGGACATTCACTCACATGATGGGTTGGGCTAGCACAGATTGAATAATTCTCCTGATAATTAGAAGATGATGTGAATTGTGCAGGAGATTGTTGACCTAGGATTAGGAGTTGATCTATTTTCTGAGCAAGAAGGTCAACTTTATCTAATTTTTGGACTATTAGATTCATATTAGCCATTTGATTATTATGTTTAATGTGAATCAACCATTCAATTAAGTTCAACTAAATCAGAAAAAGCGATTTCCTACCATGCATGTATTAGTGTAACCCTAATGTATGGTTTAAAAATTTTTAGAATATTTTATTTATTTTATTATTATTATTATTTTATTATATTAAAAATTAATTTTTTTTAATTATTTTTATTTATTAATTTTAATTTAATTTAATTTAATTTAATTATTAATTTTTAGTTAGTTTAATTTTTATTTTATTTTATTTTTAGAGGAGAAAGGAGAAGAAAGAAAAAAGAGTTCTAAAGAAGAGGTCCTAAGGAGTCCTAGAACTAAGAAGAAAGAGAAGAATTTGGTTTAATTAGATCTAATGTTGGTTAGCAATCAAGTTGGTCAATCAATCCTGACTAAGGGTTATCCTAGATCTAGACAGCTCCTAACTGTCCAAGGTCACCTTCAAGCCCTCCAAGTGTAGGATTAGCCAATCAACTAGCCAGGTAAGTGTAAGGTCGGTGGGAGTCCCCCCGTTGCTTGCCTTAGACACCAATTATGCTTGGCCAGGTAAGCGAACGGAACCAATTAGAAACCACCTTCCTTCGGGCCCAATCATCCCTGAACCACTTTCCTAGACACCAGTCAAATTGACTTATCCTAACCTTGGTTCAACTCTTAGGATTCCTTATCCTATTGAGCTCGAGTTCCTAGGGTTGATGTCTAATTGATTTTAAAATTAAAGGCTTAGGTCAATGCAGGATGCTGGTTGGTTGTTTGTGGGCTAAGGAAGGGTGATCAAATCCCCACCTTATCTTGTTTAATTGGGTTGTGCCCTTAATTTGATTTAATATGATATGCAAAAAAAAAAAAAATTCAATCAAAGGGTTCTATGCAATTTAAACTAGATGCATGTAACTAATTGATATTCTGAAAGGCTTACCTTGCCTCCAGCAATCACCAAAAAAAAAAAAAAAAAAAAAAACTAATATGATGCATGCTCTAAACGGTTAGGGTTTCTAATCTTATCATGAGGCTTTTAATTAGATTTAAATGGATATTTTTTTTTAAATTAATTTAAAAATAAAATAAATAAATAAATAAATAAAAAGAAAAGAAGACTAGGGTTAGGATTGATCTTACCAAAATTAGATGCTTTTTTGTTTTCTCCTTTTTTTTTCTATAAAATAAATAAAAAAAAATTAGTAAGCAATATTAAAAAAAATATATAATTAATTTATAAAAAAAATCAAAGAAATCAAAGAAAAAAATAGCATCTATTCCTTCCCGGCAACGGCGCCAAAAACTTGATAGAAAATGTTTGCCGAAATTATTTTTAATTTATTTAAAATAAATCAAATAAATCAAAATCAAAAATCAAAAACCTTCCCCGGCAACGACGCCAAAAACATGATAGGGACGCGTTGCTGTCGTTAAGACACCGTGTTTATCAGTTTAATCCGACTTCTTAAAATAATTAAAAATGCGTAGATAGCAGTGAGTCGGATCGAATCCACAGGGAAGGTAGTATTTTTAGATTTGAAATCTTTGATTTTATAAAAAAAAAAAAAAGAGTTTTGGGATCAAAAGTGAAGTCGGAAAATTGAAAATAAAAATTAAAAGATGCAGAAATTTAAATTTGGTACTAAGATCTATTAGTTAGATCTTAGCATCTACTTGCAAAGTAATAATTTAAAGTGTAGAAATTAAATTACAATAAAAATAAAAAGCAAGAAATTAAAATGCAAAAATAAAATTTTTATTAATTAAAATTTTAGAATTTAAATACATAAAATTTAAAAAGAAAAAAATAAAATAAAATAGCCTGATCTCTGATCTTGGATCGGCATTGGCAGAAAGATGGTGTAGAAGCTCGGCTCTTCTTCTCGACACCCATTGCTTCGAAGCAGCCTTTAACCCATAGCCTGGCTTCGCCCTGTACCAAAGCTTCACCTTGATCGGAGATATTGATTTCTGGAGGCCTAGGGTCCTTTTTATAGTGCTAGGAGGGCTGGATATTTTTTCTAAAGGCAATATGGGACTAATGCCTTTGTAATCGTTAAAATACAAATAAATTCGGATAAAATTTGAATCAAAACAGCTCCGATACGACTCTGATAAATCTGATAAAATCCAGCCGTTCAATAGAAATCCAACAGTCCAAAAATCGGATGCAGATCAACTCAGATCGGGTCGGATTAAATTCTGACCGTCCGATCGTGCTTCATCGAGGAAATCTGGGCGCAAATCGCGCTTTGGGAGTCTTGATCACCACCGGCAACGTTCTGGACCGTCGGATCTTCGTCACTTGGTTTTCTGGCTGTTGGATCGCGCCAGATCGCTTAATAGAATTTGAATCAAGCCTGGAAATCACCACCGCCGTCCGATCATGACCGCAATCAACCGCAACCGTCCGATCGTGCAATTACTATTCCCATGGACCGGATGGACCGGCCGCACCGCACACCACAGCCAATCAATGCTTCTGTCGCCGAGTGAAATGACCAGATTGCCCTGTGAGCCGCGATAAATTTCTGTAGACCCTTTAAGGGTCTAGGTCCACCACGTGGCAGGCTCTGATTCGCCGGATTTTGCTGAGCTGGCGGTCCACGCCTGGATCGTAGACCGGCTGATGGCTTCAACGGCTGAGTCGGCTTTGATGGCTTGGCTTGGCTTGGTGGCTCGGCTTGCGGAGCCGGCTGAGCCGTTTTTTTTTTTTTTTTATTTTTATTTATTTTATATTTTTAAAAATTTATATCTTTTCCATTTTAGCTCTATTTTTCTTGAAATTTATTTCGTTGTGATCAGAAAAATGAGCTCTTTCTATTGATAATAAAATTTTATTTTTTAATTTTTATTATTTTTTTATTATTTTTAAATTAATTTTTTAATTAATAAAAATATTAATTTCTCAAAAATTATATATAAATTGATTATTAATTCTTAAAAATTAATATTTATTAATTGATAAATTAATACTTTTATTGATAAATTTATTATACTTATCAGTTATGAACCACTGTCGTAGCCTTGTTTTGTAGTAATAGTCGCTTTGCATCTATCCAGGCATCTGATGGAGTGAAGAAAATGGAGGCACAAAGGGAGGGGAGTATGAAGGAACCAGTGCAGGGTTTGCGGTGCTACATTCAAAATTTTTTTCAAAAATAGCTAAAATATAATAAAAAATTAATTAATTTAATTAATTAATTATTGATCATATCAGAAAAATAAATTTCACACTAAGGATCTAAACATGACATAAATGCATACATATCAGATTTGAAAAATTAAAATAATGCAATAAATTATTTACTAGATCTAAGTATTTTGAGCACTATACCTTGCACGGATAGTTGATCATCATGATCTCATCATCATCGAGGAGGTCTACTGGTCATGATGCAGCCACATAGATGTCTGGCCTCCACAGATCATCCACACAAGGCTCCTGATCCTGATCGGCTCCCCGCGAGTGCTAGCTTGACACCGGAGTCTTTCAGGGGCTATTTCGATCGAACGACTTCGATCTTCATTTACGGGCTTCATGATTGCTGGTAGATGTAATAGAGAGATAGAGGAGGTTCTTTCTAAAGTTTCATGCACTTATGACTCTCGTAGTTCACGTAATTGCTTTCCAAATCCTAGGTTCTAAAACCCTAGGTCATATGCACCTTGAAAACCCTACGCCCAACTCTCTTTGTTTTTCTTTCTCTTAATTTTTTTAAAAATATTTTCTCATGCACCTAGAGGCTCATGGAAGTCCTCCCTTTTTTTTAGATCAATTGTCACACATCCAAAATTCTCTTCCTTTTATTTTTTGCCAAAACATTGGAGCGCACGCGTGAGAGGATTAGAACGGGTTGATTGTTAATTTGAATTCAAACTTGTTTTAAATTCAAATGCCAACCAATTTGATTCAAACAAAAAATGATGTAAGAAGGGAAGGCATGGAGTATCTTATGCATGGAGAATGAAGCATGAGAACTATTGGGGATAAACCCACTCCTATCAAAGTTTGGCTGGATGCTTGATCTCGGAAGGATCCTGCCCAACAGCAGCCTCCATGGTTAAACCTCGAGACTCCTTTCGAACTTCTCTTTCAGCCAGACTTCTTCAACAGTCAGACTCCTTCTAAACTTTTCCTTCAGCCGGACTTCTTTTCCAATCGAACTCCTCCAATAGTCGAACTCCTTTCGAATTTTTTCTTTAGATGGTCTCCTCCAAATAGCTAAACTCCCTTCGAACTCCATCCAGCAGCCCTAGAGGATCTCGATACTCATCCTCGATATAGCTGAAAGAACCATCAATCTCTCCCATTCGAGCTTTGGTCATTGGATTTTGACGAACTCGCACATCGCAACAACAGACACTATCCTCCGTAACAAACTCCATGTGGTCCTGAATGGCCTACTCCTGGATGGTTATGGCTATCACTATCAATTTGTTACAGGCTCCGTCCATATAAGAAATCCTCCAAATATGCTTTCTCTTAGAAGCTCTCCTTCTCTTCCTTAAAACTCTACTAGAATCTCTCTACGTATTTCATTTCTATTGATTGAAAGAGCTGACTTGATCGTCGGAGGATCTTGCCAGAGCCACCACCCTAGGCTCCAGATGAGACTTATTTTGTAGATCCCGATGGCGACCCTGTCCTCTCCAAATCTAGCTTCGACTCCGACGATGGTCAGATTTTACGCCAACAGGATTGGCGCTAGAGGAAGGGCCTCAAGTTATTGAGATTTTCTTGTTCTTGAAGGAATACATGGTGGAGATCCCTCTTCATCCCAACCAGAGTCCTACTTTTTCTCTCGACCTCTCGATGATGCCCCCTAGAAAGGCTTCAACTTGATGATCAACCACCTTCATGGCCAGATCTCATCCAAATCTTTTCGCCCCCATTTCGTCTCCTGTGTCTCAACCCCCACTACCTACAACAGTGGACATGGTGCAATTCGACTTGCTGGTCCAGTAGGTTTGTGGCCTTACTGAAGCAGTGCAGGCCATGCGGCAGCGGCAGCCATCTTCGATGCCATCTCGACTGGAGTAGGTTTCTCGAGAGCCAGAGAACCCGATCTGGGGGTGGCCGACTTGGGTCAGTCGATCGGTGACCCCCGAAAAAGAGAAGCAGAGGGTAGAGAGTCCTTGCTCAGACCATAACTTAACCCTGAAGGAGCTTTACCTCCATTCCATCAGAAAATCCTGAAGATCAACAATTATGAAGATCTCCTGGATCAAAGGCTCTAGAAAATGAGGAAATAAATCAAAGAACTTTGTCATGCTCCCTCCTCCTATGGTAACGATATTTGCACCGATCCTTCTTTTTCTCAGAAGATTATACAGAAACCGATCTAGCCGAACTTCAAGCTCCCTCAGTTTGAGAGTTACGATGGAACCATAGATTCGGTCGACCATCTGAAGGCCTTCCAAATAATGATGCTGCTCCACGATGCGTTAGACGCTATTTCGTGTCGGGCTTTTTCGTCCACCCTCAAGAGAGCCATCAGAAATTGATATTCGGCCCTTAATTCGAATACCATTTTTTTCTTCGATCAAATGAGCCATCAGTTTGTGGCTCATTTCATTAGCAGCCGACGTCTCCACCGAGGTTCGAATTTCATGATGAATATCAAGCAGAAGGAGGAGGAATCTATTCGAACTTATATCATTCGATTTAATGCTGCTACATTGGAGGTCCAAAACTTGGATCAGTCTGTTGTAATGGCCACACTTAAGGGCGATCTTTAAAAGAATGATTTCCTATTCTTCCTGAAGAAGAAGTATCCCAGAAACTTTGCCGACATGCTGGCTCAGACTGAAGGTTATGTCCGAGCTGAGGAGGCCTTTAAGGCCAAGGATAATGAAGCCGCCCAAGAGCAACAGACGGGTGAACCAAATGTGCTCGTGGTTGAAGAGAAATCGAGCAAAGCTCGACCATGCTTTCGAACTCCTCCAGAGCGTAAGCAGGCTCGAACTCTTATCCGAGCCCAGAGGCAAAGAAGTCTGGATAGAAGGGCGCGATGGAGCTCTTCCTTCAGAAGATTCCACAACTATATCCCTCTCAATGCTCCAAAAACTTAAGTACTGATGGAGATCAGGAAATAACTGCTGAGATCGAAAAGGATGCGCACTCATTCTGACAAGCGCAATCCTAGCAAGTTCTGCCTTTACCATCGCGATCATGGTCACAATACCAAAAAATACATCCAGCTCAAAGAAAAGATCGAGGAGCTCATCAGGCACGATAGGCTTGGCTGGTTCCTACGACGTCGATCGGAAGGATGGCAGGATCGATCGAGAGCACCCCCACCATCAGAACCATCGAGGGATGAGAAGCAGCGAGAAGATCGGCCCCCAATTGGCAATATTAACACCACCTCTGAGAGACTTCGATGTGGAGAGACTAGCGGATCGACAGAGCCTGAGAAGAGGTGGAGGACTAAAAAGCCCATCACTTTCATCAATAAGGATGCCCGAGGAATCCAGTTCCTGCACATGATGCGATTGTAATCTCTTTAAACATCGCTGATTATGATGTACGCCATATTTTGGTAGATAATGAAAGTTCCACTGACATTCTATATTATGATGTTTTCTTTAAAATGTCCATACTTGATAATCATCTGGGACCCATAAGCTCTCCATTAGTCGGCTTCACTGGCGACACTGTGCCAGTGGAGAGAATGATAACTTGAGCCATAACTACAGGATAATATCCAAAGCAGGCCAAGGCATGGGTCAACTTTTTGGTGGTGAAAGCCTCCTCTGCTTACAATGCAATCCTCGACCAACCTGATCTGAATGCACTATGAGCCGTGGTGTCGACCTATTATCTGAAGATAAAATTTCCAACAAATAATAGAATAGATAAAATCAGAGGCGATCAAGCATAGACCGACACTGCTACTCCATCGCCTTACAAAGCGGCGCTCGACTTGACCCCTACTCAGTTGATGGGCTTGATGTTCGTGATGACCTTATCGAAGAATGGGGCGAGCCCATAGAAAATCTTATGACCATCCTTTTGAATGATAGAAACGCAAAGCATACGGTGCAAATTAGAAAGTTCGAGAGCAGCTCATCATCTTTTTATGAAGGAATGCCAACGTCTTCGCTTGGGTACCGATGGATATGCCTGAGATTGATGCCAAGATTATGGAACATCAGCTGGCTATTGATCCCAAGCATCAACCAGTGAAAGAAAGAGTTTGGGGTCATGCACCAAAAAAGTAGAAGATAATAGCAGAAGAAGTTGACAAGCTTCTCAATGTCAGATTTATTCGAAAAATCAGCTATCCGACTTGGGTCTCTAACATGGTCCTGGTCAAGAAGGCCAACGACTAGTGAAGGATGTGCATCAACTTTAAGAAGCTGAACAAAGTCTACCCAAAAGATAGCTATCCTTTATCCAGAATTGATCAACTGGTGGATGCGACTTCAGGCTATGAGCTTCTCACCTTCATGGATGCCTTCTCTGGTTATAACCAAATTTGGATGGCATCGGAGGATGAGAAAAAGATTGCTTTTATTACTAATCATGGTCTTTACTATTACAGGGTCATGCCCTTTGGGCTTAAGAATGCAGGCACGACTTATCAATGCTTGATCAATAAAATCTTCAAGGGATAGATCGATCGCAATATGGAGGTTTACGTCGACCACATGCTGGTCAAAAGCCGAATGTCTATCAATCATGTTGCTAATCTTGAAGAGGCTTTCGATACGCTTAAAAAATACAAGATGAAGCTGAACCCAACCAAGTGTGCCTTTGGGATAGTCTTAGAAAAAATTTTGGAATTCATGGTTTGGAGACAAGGGATTGAGGCTAATCCGAAGAAGATTCGAACTATCCAGGAGATAACCGCTCCGAAGTCCATCAAAGAAGTTCAGCACCTGATCAGAAAAATGGCATCTTTGAATCATTTTATCTCGAGATCGATCGAATGCTGCATGCCCTTCTTCCAAATTTTTAGAAAATTGAAAGATTTTTACTGAACTCAGAAATGCCAAAAGGCATTCGACGAGCTCAAAAACTACCTCGGCTCGCCTCCTCTACTAGCCAAACCCAAATTTGAAGAGGAGCTGTTTCTCTATCTCATGGTCTCTCCTGTGGTGCTAACGACAGTCCTGATCAAAGAAGAGATGAAAGTGAAATGATCAGTCTACTACATAAGTCAGATCTTAAAGAATGCCGAGACTAGGTATATAAAGTTGAAAAAATTGACTTATGCTCTTCTAATTACGGCAAGAAGACTTTGGCCTTACTTTCAGGGACATGCTATAATGCTCCTCACTGACTAGCCGATCAGAGTGATCCTTCATCAAATGGATGCTTCCGAAAGAATTGCAAAATGAGCCATTAAATTAACAGAGTTTGACATCAACTATCGATCTCGGCCAAAAATCAAGGCTCAGGCACTGGTCGATTTCATAGTTGAATATACCATCTCAGACGATGTCGAGCTTCAAAATAAAACCAATATTTCATGGTTGCACCCGAGTTCCTCTAAAGAAAGAATGGACCTTCCTGAAGACTTGTGGGCCATGTATGTCGATGGCTCCTCCAACGCTTTCAGAGAAGGTGCTGGGCTGATCTTGATCAATCCAAAAGAAATCATTATGGAGTACATACTGTATTTTGAATTTTCGAAGATAAATAATATGGCAGAATATGAGGTTCTAATAGTCGGGCTCAGGATAGCCAAAGAATTGGAAGCTGATCGGCTTCAAATTTGTAGTAACTCCCAATTGGTCGTGGGGCAGGTCAATGGCAGTTATAAAGTTCGAAAAGAGAGCATGGTAAAATATCTTGAGAAGGTGAAGAGCTTGACCCCAGCCTTCAGCAGCTTCAGCATTCGACAAATTTCGAGAGCAAAAAATGCTAGGGTCGACTTTCTTTCCAAGCTAGCCACCCTAGCTCCTAATGAGCTTCTAAAAGAAGCTTATTATGAGACATTGAAATGCCCATGCACAGAGGAACCATAGCCCATCATGCAGGTTGGCTAGGAGTCCTACTGGATTGACCCATTGACCACTTATCTTAAGGATGGGGTTCTTCCTCGTGATCCGAAAGAGGCTCGAAAGTTGAGAAATCAAGCCTTCCGGTATGTTTTTTATGATAATAAGTTGTATAGAAGGTCATATTTTCTGCCATTATTGAGATGCCTTCGACCTTCTGAGGCCAATTTTGCACTATAAAAAGTGCACAAGAAAATTTGTGGGAGCCATCTGGGTGCCAAATCTCTGTCTCATAAGCTGCACCGATAAGGATATTACTGATCGATTATGCATGGTGATTGTGTTGATTACGTCAGAGGATGTGACCGCTGAAGGGAAATCCTGATTTCCCGATCCAGGTTCGTTCAGATCTGATTAGATCAAGAGATATATTTCAAAAATTTTCTCTTGATCTCAATCAGATCTTGATATATTTCAGATCTAATTCTTATTATTTTAATAAATAAAATAAAATAAGATAAATTAAATCAAATTTAATTTACCTGATTTGGGTAATCCTATTATCCCTGTAGATGATCCTGATTGCAGCGGAAGGTTCTGGATCTTAGCCACGCAAGCGCCTGGCCTCTACCGGTATCCACTCGGGTTGGATCTGGAGATCCTCTTCTTCTCTATCACACCTCCAAAAATCAGATCTGGAGGATCTTCAAAACTCTTTTGAAGATCTGCAGTCGTCCTTTTGCAGCAGCGCAGCCTTCTTGCTTTTGATCGCCTTTCCTTGATCTGAATCGCACCAACCAAAGTCCAAAACACCTTTTGGACGTGGAGAGCAAGGGGAGAAGAGACTATGGCGTGGAGAAGGAGGGGAGAGGCAGCCTTGGGGCATGGGGTTTCTCAATTGAATTGCATTAGCATTAGGGTTGGGCGCAGGGTCTTATTTATAGACCTCTTGTGATCCAACTCCTCTTCCTCTCAACCAATCACAACCCTTTGTGAAATCAGATCTAAATCTGATTGGTTGGAAATAGAGACCCCTGGATTCCTCCTTAGAGGGCGCCTAAGACCAGTCAAACTGGATTCTTAGTAGAACTCTGATTGGAATCCAAAAGGGAGGTGGAGTCCTTGTCCAACAAGGACTCCAAGGCGCCTCCAACTTGGGCTCACGCCACCCTTGGCGTGCGCCCTTCTCCTTGCCAGGTTCTGGCAGGGGGACAGGCCCCCACCAGCTCTCCAATAGGTGCATGACATGTGGTCAAAAGTCAAAGGGTGAATGGTCAACGTTTGACCAGTCAAAGGTAGACTTTTGACCAAAGTCAAAGAACAAGAAATGGCAGGTGACCAAAAATGGTAGGTAATGTCTTACAAATAAGACAACCTATTCTGACTTGGACAACCTCCAGTCAGACCATATGAAGGCCTCTGATTGAGCACAAACTCCTTTGGCTCAGTCAGGACAACTTATTTATGATAGTAAAAGAAGAACGTTAGGTTCAATCGAGTGCTAGCACGATTTCCTTGAACCTAATTGAATCTCATTCAGATCAATTGAACTAGATCAGTTCAATTGATGATCACCAGATTCAAACCCTTGTTTGTGTGACCCAGTTAGGTTCAGTTCTGTATGGTAATGGGATATGTCATGATCTCTATCATAGACATCATCGAAACTCCTTTCGATGGATCAGAACTCTTCTGATTCGAACAGCTAGAATGATCGATCATCTAAATCATTCTAATTGCTCCCAAAATCCACCAGTGACACCTAGCAGTATATGGTGGCAACCCATCAGAGCTGAATGCGAACCTCTTGGTGCAGCTACCTGTGTGATTAAGTTCTTCTATCTTGAGCCCCGATCAGATTAGGGTTAAGGTGAACTCGTCAAACCCTAGTCTCTGTCATATGATGTAATCATTCGATTCGAGTCCAATGTGAAAATCTAAATAGAAACTCTTTCTATTATTTCACTCTGCCATGGCCATGGGCTTCAGGACTTGATTCTCATGATTATCATAGGGCTGCTCCTCTACCACCGAGGTAGATAGATCCCATCTTGATGCAATCCAGTTCCTACAATGAACATGTCATAGCCAACATACACCTCAGGGTTCCATATGGCTAGGAGACCGAGTAATGGTGTAGTCAAACTATAACACCCTCAAGGTGAACTGCCGATGCATCTCAGGTCAAAGAACCAGACACACTACTGCAGCATCGAGTCAGTCATTGACGAGAAGGTAGACTTCCCTAATGACTACTCGAGGTGGTCACGCTCAGTGCCCTCGTTCTCTAACGAGTACCTATACTCTCGCTCCGGTGTCTCCACACCGTAGACTCAAGACTCATCTACTAAAGAGAAGCGATCGTACACCAACCTTCCGGATCAATCACCATCCTCGTGATGATCCTATGGTCGGGAGCATGTTTATGAGTTAATAATGATTATTCATGTCTTAAATTTTCAACTCTTGAAAATATGAATTATCATTACCATTAACTCAAAGGATGTATCACAGACACTAAATACACATGTGTGATAGAAAATAACCCATTTTATTAATTATAGTCAAAATTATAATTTTGCCCCTAGAAGTGTATTACAAGTGTCAGCCAATTCTGGCTTCTAGGGCACATATATCTAACAATCTCCCACTTGTCCTAAAGCCAATTGGCTACAAGTCTAAGTCCCATCTTCTCAAGGTGGGCTTCGATCTTCTGCTGGCCCAACGGCTTTGTAAGTGGGTCTGCCACATTATCTGCGGAGTTGACTCTCTTGACCTCAACGTAACCTTTCTCAAGGTAATCGCGGATGAGATGATATCGCCGTTTGCTTGGAACTCTTCCAGCACAAATAGTCTGCCAGATGTCGACTTTCGATCATCTATATCGGACATGAAGTCCGAGTCTGTGTATCCCTGAACTTGGAGTTCTCCGTTACCAAAGACCAACATCATATCCTTAGTTCTTCTCAAGTACTTAAGGATACATTTCACAGAAGTCCAGTGTTCTTCACCTGGATTTGACTGATATCTGCTTGTGACACTCACAGCATGGGCTATATCAGGTCGTGTACATAGCATGGCATACATGAGGCTCCCTATTGCAGAAGCATAAGGGATCTTGCTCATGCGTTCTATTTCCTCAGGTGTGCTGGGGCACATCTTCTTGGAAAGATGAATACCATGTCTGAAGGGTATTAATCCCCTCTTAGAGTTTTCCATACTAAACCTCTTTAGTACTTCCTCTATGTACATCTTCTGTGAAAGTCCTAGCATCCTATTCGGTCTATCCCTATAGACCTTAATTCCTAGAATAAAGGATGCTTCACCTAGGTCTTTCATGGAGAATTCCTTAGGACAACCACATCTTGACTGATGTCAACATGGGAATATCATTCCCAATAAGGAGGATGTCATCCACGTACAATACGAGGAAGACAACAGCGCTCCCACTGACCCTTTTGAAAACACATGGTTCCTCTTCATTTTTGATGAAACCAAACTTTTTGATCACATCATTGAAACGAGTGTTCCAGCTCCGAGATGCTTGCTTAAGTCCATATATGGACCTTTGCAGCTTGCAAACCTTGTGATCAGTATCACTGGATGTGAAACCTAGCGGCTGTTCCATATAGATATCTTCCTCAAGATATCCATTTAGGAATGCCGTTTTCACGTCCATTTGCCATATTTCATAATCGAAATAGGCTGCAACAGCAAGCAATGTGCGGATGGATTTTAGCATAGCTACCGGGGAAAAGGTATCCTGATAGTCAATGCCTTCACGTTGACTATAACCTTTTGCCACCAGTCTAGCCTTGAATGTCTCCACATTCCCATCTGCACCAATCTTTCTCTTGAAGATCCATTTACACCCAATAGGTACTATACCTTCTGGTGGATCTACCAAGGTCCAGACTTGGTTTGAGTGCATCGAGTCGAATCTTCTGACTTCATTGCCTCAAGCCATTTCTCGGAGTCGATATCTGATATCGCCTCGTTGTAGGTTTTGGGATCATCACCATGAGCACCATTACCTATGAGGAACATTTCCTCTACGTCCTCTGAAATAATACCTAAGTATCTTTCAGGGGGACGGGAAACTCTTTCCGATCTACGAGGTGGAGGAGGTAGTGTTCTTATTGGCTCAACCTGATTTGGTTCCACTTGGTCCTTAGCTCGTTCTGCTTGTGAGACTTTCTCATCAAGCTTAATCTGCTTTCCAATGCCACTATCTTGAATAAACTATTTTTCAAGAAATATGGCATGTCGACTCACAATCACATTGTGGTCTTCTGGAATGTAGAAATAGTATCCTAATGACTCTTTAGGATATCCTATGAATCGAGCTCTAAAGGACCTAAACTCTAACTTGTCCGCTTGTTGTCTTTTGACATGAAGCCGGACAACCCCAAATTCTGAGATGACTCAGACTTGGTTTCTTACCGTGCCATATCTCATACGGTGTGGTAGGAACGGTTTTAGAGGGAACCCTATTCAGTAAATAGATTGAAGTTAATAATGAATGTCCCCAAAGAAAATCAGGGAGGTCTGTGAAGCTCATCATGGATCGAACCATATCCAATAGAGTCCGATTTCTCCGTTCTGAAACCCCGTTGAGTTGAGGTGTTCCTGGTGGAGTCCATTGAGAGACTATGCCATTTTCCTTAAGATAGTCTAGGAATTCCCGGCTAAGGTATTCACCTCCTCGATCTGATCGAAGAACCTTAATGGGTTTTCCAGTTTGTTTTTCTACTTCATGTCTGAATTCTTTGAACTTTTCAAAGGCTTCAGACTTATGTCTCATAAGATACACATACCCATACCTAGACAGATCATCGGTAAAGGTAATGAAGTAGACAAAATTGCCTCTAGCCGGCACATCAAATGGGCCGCACACATCAGTATGTACTAGGGCAAGGAGATCTGTGGCCCTCTCCCCATGTCCAACAAAAGGGAGTTTAGTCATTTTGCCTTGAAGACAAGATTCACAAGTTGGATATGACTCAAAAGTCAATGGACTCAATAGCCCATTTTTCTCCAATTTGTTAATCCTATCTTCTGCTATATGACCTAATCTCAGGTGCCATAGATATCTGTCATTTGGACTATCCCTAGGTCGTTTGGCATTCACGTTTTGCTCGATAGTTAAAATAGGTACATCAATATGCAACTGATAAAGACCATTAACAAGGAAACCATTTGCAATTTTATTTCTTTCATAAAGAATGTTACAATGGTCCTTAAAGAAGGTGATCACATAACCTTCTTGTGCTAAGCATGAAACAGAAATCAAATTCCTGCTAGCTGCAGGCACATAATAACAGTCTTTTAAAACTAAGTCTAAACCAGATGGTAATCGAAGAGGGTATGTTCCCACGGCTACTGCAGCAACTCTTGCTCCATTACCGATGCGTAGGATCATGTCTCCATCCCTCAGCCTCCTGCTATCCTCAAGACCCTGCATAGAAGTGCACAGATGAGCACTAGAACCAGAGTCAAGCACCCAACTGGATGCAGAAGAAACCGTAAGGTTAGACTCAATAACGAGCATACCTCCAGAAGGACCTTCCTTCTTGTTCTTTAGGGTGGCCAGGTAAGTAGGGCAGTTCCGCTTCCAATGGCCGTCGCTGTTGCAATGGAAACACTTTTCTTTGCCATCGACCTTCTTCTTCGGTTCTGCCTTCTTCTTCTTTGATCCTTCCACCTTTTGCTTTTTCACAGACTTCTTTTTCTTTCCATAAGACTTTCTTTTGGAAGAAGTCCGTTCCATAGCAAGAACTGAGCCTTTAGAACCTTTCATAGAAAGCTCAGCGGTAACCAGCATATTCATTAACTCGGCCAAGGAATTTTGAAGTTTATGCATGTGGTAATTCATGATGAATTGCCCATATGCATCAGTCAAGGATTGCAGAATAATATCGTTCTGCAAGTCCAAGTCTAACTTCACACCGAGCTTCTCAAGCTCTTCCATGTCCTTGATCATTGTCAGACAGTGATCTTGGACTGACTGCCCATCACGCATCTTAGCCTTAAAAAGTCATTTCGTGACTTGATATTTGGCTGCGCGACTCTGTTCACCAAACATCTCCTGTAGGTGAGCCAACATTTGGCGAGCAGTCCCGATATCTTCATGTTGGCGCTGGAGCTCATCAGACATCGAGCCCAACATGTAGTATCTGGCCTTATTGTCTTCGTCAATCCATTTTTCCAGAGACGCTCTCTGTTCAGTGGATGGACGAGCTGGTAAGGTGGGAGGGTCCTGGTCCAAAACATGTGTTAACTTCTCTGAACCCAAAACAATTTTGTAGTTCCTGAGCCAATCTTTATAATTGGGTCCAGTCAGTCTATGTGTGTCTAGGATACGTGCCAATGGGTTGGACGCAGACATTTTCCTGTAGAGAGTCAAAGATTCTAGTTAGATACTGTAATTTTGACTTGACCAATTTATTTAGGGATTTTATTTTTAAACAAATTAGCTCCCACTATTTTCTCGGATCCCTACACTCCCTCTGTAGAGATGCGAAAATCTCCACGATTGAATGATTTCTAGTGGGTGGTGCGGTCTCACCAACTGACTCATCACCTCACCTAACAGTTATTGGTGATGGGTTAGCCAATGAGTGAACAACTCTTGTTCAATGATTCTCTAATCATGGTGCACCCAAACTTGGTCTCTAATTCATGAATCTCACCGTATCCGAAATATTGATCCACTCCTTAGTTAAGTCAGACCCACCATTTGCATAGACTGGGTTTCTAATTGGGTCTCTCACCGTATCCGAAATATTGAGCCCAACTCATCCTCCAGCCCATAGCATCCAATGCCTAATAGACATGGTTGCATCTTTTCGGTGCAACTGAGCCACTGTATCCAGCCGAGAACAATCAACCCCGGGAAGGGCCCGCACGTCTACAATGGTGGAAGACCTCAGACTTAATCTTTTCTTAGGGAGAATTGATTCAGGTCTCATTAAACTAGACTTGGCTTAGTCATAACAATTATGACTAACCTAGTGGCATGGGTTAGCTCGGATTATTGACCACCTCAGATCAGAACTGTGTCAACAGATATGGCCAGGTAAGTGAGACCGGTGGAAGGAATATGCCATTAACTCGTACAAGAACGCATTCAGGTCGAGTAGCTTCCAATTAAAAACCAGTCGGTCGTATGTGCCAAACTTACCTTAGACACCAAATTGTTGAGTCAGAACCAATTGGGTTAGCCTACAATCCAGACTCTAACCTCTGAGCCTAATTAGGTCTTGCTTGATCGTGACTCGATCTTGACCCAGACTTAATCCTATTAGGCTGGTCAATTTAAGCATTGTTGATCCCATCTAACCAACTCTTGATTCGGTTTGATCAACCGCTTAGACCTAATTGAGCTACCCAAGCCCGAACCCAGTATTATGAATATGTCTTAGATCTAAAATTCTCAATTTTAGACCTAATTAATATTCCATAAACTTAATTCTTAATTAAGTTGGGTTCATAAACAAAATATGCACAATAAATCCTAGGGTTTCAGGATCTAGGGTTTTGCAGAAAGTAAGTTTTGGGTTTCTGATTAAGGACGAACACGCAGCACCCCTACACGTCATAAGAACACCCCATCGAATGGGAAGAGAGGGCCTTTAAACCCTTCTTCGTTCTTATGACCGGACGGCCAAGAGGAACGCCTTAATCAGGAACATGTAAATCTACAAAACAGTTATAGATCTATATCATATATCTCATATACAAATTTAGATCTAATCATGGCATATTTTGCATACATCTCATGTATCAAATCATGCATATTTTCAGATCTAAATTATCTCATAATAATCTAAAAAATTAGATTTAAATTGATCTAATCAAAATAAATTCTAATCTAGACAATTATGTAGAACTATTCTACAACTAGTCTAGTCATGCATCTATCATATCTCATATGATATTTAAAATTAAATAATTTTTATTTGCTATTTATCAGATGTTATTATAACACTTATAATATCAAAAAATAGTAAATAAAAAGATCTAAAATATGATTTAATCAGATTAAATCAAAGACATGCAAAACTATTCTATAGAACTATTCTATTCTAGAACTAGTCATGCATATCTTCTAATCTTAGATCCAAATCATTTAATTTTAATTTTTTCTGATTTCAGATCTGATCACATCTCATGTGACATCTAAAATCACTTTATTTTCTAATTAAAATAAAATTAAAATTAGATCTAAACAATTTAGAACCATGGCTCTGATACCAGTTGAAGGGAAATCCTGATTTTCCGGTCCAGGTTCGTTCAGATCTGATCAGATCAAGAGATATATTTCAAAAATTTTTTCTTTGATCTCAATCAGATCTTGATATATTTTAGATCTAATTCTTATTATTTTAATAAATAAAATAAAATAAGATAAATTAAATCAAATTTAATTTACCTGATTTGGGTAATCCTATTACCCTGTAGATGATCCTGATTGCAGCGGAAGGTTCTGGATCTAGCCACGCAAGCGCCTGGCCTCTACCGGTATCCACTCGGGTTGGATCTGGAGATCCTCTTCTTCTCTATCACACTCCAAAAATCAGATCTGGATCTGATCTGGAGGATCTTCAAAACTCTTTTGAAGATCTGCAGTCGTCCTTTTGCAGCAGCGCAGCCTTCTTGCTTTTGATCGCCTTTCCTTTGATCTGAATCGCACCAACCAAAGTCCAAAACACCTTTTGGACGTGGAGAGCAAGGGGAGAAGAAGCTATGGCATGGAGAAGGAGGGGAGAGGCAGCCTTGGGGCATGGGGTTTCTCAATTGAATTGCATTAGCATTAGGGTTGGGCGCAGGGTCTTATTTATAGACCTCTTGTGATCCAACTCCTCTTCCTCTCCAACCAATCACAACCCTTTGTGAAATCAGATCTAAATCTGATTGGTTGAAATAGAGACCCCTGGATTCCTCCTTAGAGGGTGCCTAAGACCAGTCAAACTTGGATTCTTAGTAGAACTCTAATTGGAATCCAAAAGGGAGATGGAGTCCTTGTCCAACAAGGACTCCTAGGCGCCTCCAACTTGGGCTCACGCCACCCTTGGCGTGCGCCCTTCTCCTTGCCAGGTTCTGGCAGGGGGACAGGCCCCCACCAGCTCTCCAATAGGTGCATGACATGTGGTCAAAAGTCAAAGTGTCAATGGTCAACGTTTGACCAGTCAAAGGTAGACTTTTGACCAAAGTCAAAGAACAAGAAATGGCAGGTGACCAAAAATGGCAGGTAATGTCTTACAAAATAAGACAACCTATTTCTGACTTGGACAACCTCCAGTCAGACCATATGAAGGCCTCTGATTGAGCACAAACTCCTTTGGCTCAGTCAGGACAACTTATTTATGATAGTAAAAGAAGAACGTTAGGTTCAATCGAGTGCTAGCACGATTTTCTTGAACCTAATTGAATCTCATTCAGATCAATTGAACTAGATCAGTTCAATTGATGATCACCAGATTCAAACCCTTATTTGTGTGACCCAGTTAGGTTCAGTTCTGTATGGTAATGGGATATGTCATGATCTCTATCATCGACATCATCGAAACTCCTTTCGATGGATCAGAACTCTTCTGATTCGAACAGCTAGAATGATCGATCATCTAAATCATTCTAATTGCTCCCAAAATCCACCAGTGACACCTAGCAGTATATGGTGGCAACCCATCAGAGCTGAATGCGAACCTCTTGGTGCAGCTACCTGTGTGATTAAGTTCTTCTATCTTGAGCCCCGATCAGATTAGGGTTAAGGTGAACTCGTCAAACCCTAGTCTCTGTCATATGATGTAATCATTCGATTCGAGTCCAATGTGAAAATCTAAATAGAAACTCTTTCTATTATTTCACTCTGCCATGGCCATGGGCTTCTGGACTTGATTCTCATGATTATCATAGGGCTGCTCCTCTACCACCGAGGTAGATAGATCCCATCTTGATGCAATCCAGTTCCTACAATGAACATGCTATAGCCAACATACACCTCAGGGTTCCATATGGCTAGGAGACCGAGTAATGGTGTAGTCAAACTATAACACCCTCAAGGTGAACTGCCGATGCATCTCAGGTCAAAGAACCAGACACACTACTGCAGCATCGAGTCAGTCATTGACGAGAAGGTAGACTTCCCTAATGACTACTCGAGGTGGTCACGCTCAGTGCCCTCGTTCTCTAACGAGTACCTATACTCTCGCTCCAGTGTCTCCACACCGTAGACTCAAGACTCATCTACTAAAGAGAAGCGATCGTACACCAACCTTCTGGATCAATCACCATCCTCGTGATGATCCTATGGTCGGGAGCTGTTTATGCGTTAATAATGATTATTCATGTCTTAAATTTTCAACTCTTGAAAATATGAATTATCATTACCATTAACTAAAAGGATGTATCACAGACACTAAATACACATGTGTGATAGAAAATAACCCATTTTATAAATTATAGTCAAAATTATAGTTTTGCCCCTAGAAGTGTATTACAAGTGTCAGCCAATTCTGGCTTCTAGGGCACATATATCTAACAACCGCTGCCAAAGGAATGCGAATGTCCAAAGGCAACCAGCCATCGAGCTTGCCTTGTTGAGTGCTCCTTGGTCGTTTGTACAGTAAGGAATGGATATTCTTGGACCCTTCTTAATGGCATCTGGGCAACGAAGGTTTTTCCTAATCGCCATCGACTATTTAATTAATTGGGTCGAGACCAAACCACTAGCAAAGATTACCAAAGTCAAGGTGCAGGACTTCGTCTGAAAGTCGGTCATCTATAGATTCGGACTATCCTGAACTATCATAACAAACAATGATCGATAATTTATCGAAGCGAGGTTCATCGAGTTCTGTGAAGGTCTGAATATCTTCCACCACTTTACATCGATAGCTCATCCACAGATAAATGAAAAAGCTGAAGTGACCAATCAGACCCTATTGCAACGCATCAAGACAAGACTCCAAAGAGCAAGAGGGGCCTGGACGGATGAACTTTATCATGTTCTATGTGCATATCGTACTATCCAAAGGCTGTCGATTGGAGAAATACTATTCATCTTAGCTTTTGGAATAGAGACAGTCATTTCGATCGAACTTAAGCTTCCATCGGCGTGGATAGTAGCTTTCAACGAGGAGCATAATCCGCAAGACCTCAGAGCCAATCTTGACCTACTGAACGAAAAAAGAGAGAAAGCCCAAGTTCAGATGGTAGCTTATAAGCAAAAGATGGTCCGATACTATAACTCTAGAGTCAGAGATAAAATATTTAGAGTGAAAAACTTAGTGCTTCGATGAACCGCCATCTCTCAGCCTCAAAATCAGGGGAAGCTTACCCCAAATTGGAAAGGACCCTACAAGGTCACGGATGTCGTCCGATCTGGGACATACTACTTGAAGAAACTTGGAGGAGCAGACCCACCTCGATCATGAAATTTGAAAAATCTATGAATGTATTATTGATGATTTGATTGCAACGAAATTTTCCTACTCCAACATCCTAATGTTTATTGTATATCGATAATAAAGGGAAACTATCCTCCGAACTTAATCTCACGATAAATACGGTCACCTTAGAAACAGAAGGATAACCTCATCCTAACGTGAGCAAAGTCGAAGGCCTCATTTATTTTAGACGAGATGAGGGGAGAGGCCTTGACAACAATCCTAATGTGCCCCTACAACCCATTAGGAATAGTAGAAAAATCTCATCCAAATGTGAGCAAAGTCGAAGGACTCGTTCATTTTAGATGAGATGAGGGGAGAGGCCTTGACAATGGCTCTAATATTCTCCTATAGTCCGTTAGAAATAGGAGGAGAATCTCATCCTAATGTGAGCAAAGTTGAAGGCCTCGTTCATTTTAGATGAGATGAGGGGAGAGGCCCAGACAATGATCCTAATGTGTCCCTACAGTCCATTAGAAATAGGAGGAAAATCTCATCCTAATGTGAGCAAAGTCGAAGGCCTCATATATTTTAGATGAGGGGAGGGGAGGGGTCTTGACAATAGCCCTAATGTGCTCCTACAGCCCATTAGGAATAGGAGGAGAACCTCATCCTAACGTGAGCAAAGTCGAAGGCCTTGTTCGCTTTAGATGAGATGAGGGAAGAGGCCCTGACAATGATCCTAATGCGTCCCTACAGTCCATTAGGAACAGGAGGAGAACCTCATCCTAACTTGAGTAAAGTTGATGGCCTCATTCGCTTTAGACGGGATGAGGGAAGAGGTCCTGACATCGATCCTAATACATCCCTACGGCCTCGTTAAGAACAGGAGAAAAATCTCATCCTAACAAGAGTAAAAAAAGAAAAGAAGGGTCGAAGGTGAGCATTGCATTCACATGGGGCAACGATGGACAAGGTATTATTTTATTATGAGTTTAAATTTATTACAAATAGAATGAAGGTCAAGCAAACCAACTACATATTATAAGAAAGTCAATGCGGTAGGGATCGGCAAGATCGATTACAAAAAAAAATATATAAAAGGAGGTGAAGCCTTAAGACGGACCGGACTCCTCAGGCTTCGGGTCGTCGACGCCGGCCATCACCAAGGCTTACTTCAACCTAATGATTTCCTTCTCAAGTTTTTTTCTTATATAAATTATCTATGTACACTCTATTGGTATGTCCGAACTGGCCCTCGAGCTCCCGCCGCTGCCCCCTTAGGACCTCGGACTCGACCTCCGTGTCTTGGATGACTTAGTGCTCA
This sequence comes from Cocos nucifera, assembly GCA_006176705.1. Classification (NCBI taxonomy): domain Eukaryota; kingdom Viridiplantae; phylum Streptophyta; class Magnoliopsida; order Arecales; family Arecaceae; genus Cocos; species Cocos nucifera. The sequence goes on along the minus strand of QRFJ01002221.1, from coordinate 296,562 downwards.
TAGATCAATTGGAGCTTCAATTGCTGAACTTCGGCTTTCTCCATCCCGATAGCCTCTAAAAGCTCATCGATGGTCTTTTTTAAGGAGGCAATCTCCTCTGACTCTCCACTAGAGATAGCCCACCGACCATCAGCCAGTTGTTACTGGAGATGGCTCACCTCTCTGTTAATTGCTCGAAGCACATGCTCAAGCCTGATCACCTTCTTCGACCAAGTTAGCTTATACTCATTATGCTAGGCTTCGGCATCGTGGAGCTACTTCTAAAGTTTGGAGAATCTCTTGGATCAGTCCCAATCGTACTGGGCCCTACCGGTAGACCATGATGAAGTTTCCTCCAGCAGTTGAATTTTTTTCTTCACCATCGTAAGATCAATCTCAAGGAAGCTGATCTTTGCCGTTAACCCCCAAGACTTGTTGCTGGTGCTTCTTCTCAGTTCAGTTATTTCTTTCTCGAAGCTGCCTTTTTGAATGCTGAAATTGGTAGAGTCCTTCCTGTGCAGGTTCCTAAGGTGGGTAACTTTGATAGTTGCCTCCAAAGCATTCTTCCTCGATTCTTGGAGATCATCCTTGATTTTTCTCAACTTCTTCTTCAAGTGATAAATCTCCTTCTTCAAGCTCCTAATTAGTGGTTTAATTGAAACCCCACGGGACAAAGAATCGGCATCAACTGGAAGAGGAGAGTCATGACCTAGGTCATCAAGAGCATTCTGAACCATGCAAATGACAACACAAAGAATAAGACTAAAAAAAGATTTATCTTTTATTTATTTAGATGTTTTTAAATACATCAATATAAAAAAAAAAAAAGAAAAAAAAGCTACACGATCTTCGAGAATCTAGACCTCGGATAGCTCAGTCATAGGAGAGGTCGGAGCATCTTCAATCGCATCCGATCCATGGGCAAGCTCGGGCATTGTAGCGATGGATTCGGAAGCTTTCGAAATAGCTCCCACGACTGAAGAAGAAGGAACGTTGGTTGGGATAACTCTGACCCTGAGGGATGAAGGATCGACTCTATCGTTGGGCTCTTTCATTAAGAGGTCCAAATCTACCTCAAAAAAATTCTCAGCGACCCTCTCCAGACAGATCTGGAATCCCTTAATGAAGGCCTCCTGAGCAAAAGCTATTTTAATATCCTCCATGTCCCTAGAGGACTTGAAGCTTTCGATCGCTCGCTTCACCATTGCGCTGACCCCTTCTTGCGCCTCCCTCTTTTCCTCCTCCTAAGCTAAGGTAGTCCTCAAGTTTATCATTTTCTCACACTCCACCCTCAACTCTTTTCGAAGACACTCGACCTCGATGGATTGAATTTTCAAAGCCACTCTCATGCTCTCGACTTCGGCCCGGGCCTTCTCGACCTTCGCACGAGCTTCCTCGAGGGCCTTCGAGGCTTTAGCCCACCTCTGACTGGCCATCTCAGAGTGGGCAAAGAGATAATGCCTGAGCTACGATAGGAAACCAAGTTAAAATTGGAGAGCTCTGACTTCGAAAATGAAAAAGATCCCAGACCAAGATTATGAGAAAGAAAACTATCTCAAGATAGGCGGCGAAGGACTCATCGAATCTCTCGACGTCGCCCCTTTATAGAATCTTTGCCGTAATGTGGGAAAGAATACTCTCCTTCATGAGTGATTGGATGACCTTCCGATCGTCCAGAGAAGTTTGTTCTTGGTCGGAACCCCCACTTTCATAGCTCCCGATCCTCCTTTCGACCTTCTTATTGATAGCCCTCTTCTTCTTCTTTTCCATGGCTTCCTCCAGCTGGAGAGGAGCAGATGGAGCGACCTCTTCGGATGGGGTCGGGCTCGGTATGGTGGTAGCAGGCTCGAGGATGGGCATGGCCTGGATCGATGTGGCATGGCTGGACTCACCAATGCGGGCCTTCTTTGAAAGATCTCCAATGAGGCCGCCTTTCCTCTTGAGGAATTTAAGTTTCTTGATCAGACAGTCTCGCTCTTTAGGAGTCATCTCTATAAAGGATAAAAATCAAAGTCAGAAAAGATCAAAGAAAAGTTGAGGTTTGGACAAAGAATACCCCACAACCAACCAAAAAAAAAAAAAGAAAGACTATCTGCTGGATTTAGGGGACTAAGGTCGAGGTTAAATAGGATCTGCTTGTCCAAAAGATCGAAGATCGGTGGAATGTTAAAGCCCTTCAATATATTGACCGAACTCCGATCCTCGCTTTTCAGTTCTGGAGCTCGGCGGATCGAGTTTCTTATCTCCCCCCACGGAGGAAGTCCTAACCTCAAGGATAGGTTTGAGACGAAGAAGAATTTCTCCTTCTAGCTATGGATGGAAGAGGGGGTGCCCTTAAGTAATTTCTTCCTATTGAATTGGGGGGACACATATCACCAATTCTTAGCAGTCGAATGATGTTTGAAGATAAAGAAGATCCAGAATAAGGAAATGGTAGGTCAGACGCCTACCATGGTATACAAGAAAAGAAATCCTACGATGAACCTAAAGAAGTTCGGTGCCATAGCAGCAAGAAAGATGTTGAGAAATCTAAACAGATTGGCCATGAAAGGGGGTAAGGATAACCTAAGCCCAGCCCGAAGAGCCTCTAAATATAGGCAGATTTGGTCGGGAGGCGGAGAGCAGGCCCTATTGTTGGGTCCAGAAAGTTTGAGCTCGTATTCGAAGAGAATATCAAACTGAATCCTAGCTAATGAAAGATCGTTAGGCCAAAGTTGGCAGGCAATAACTGTCGGTGCAAAGAAAGGAGGGGGTAACTCAGAAAGCTCGACCTTCCTAAGAGATTGGTTTGCTAAGGCTAGAGGAGCTGAACTCTCCTAGCAGGTCGATCTGAATTCCTCAGTGGATATCTGGATCAAAGCAAAATCATAAAAAATGCTTGAAAAGCTAAGAAAATATAGTACAAAAAACTTCTACAAAGAGACCTAAGTAGCAAAAAGTAGAGAATGCAGAAATAACTCGAAAAAGGATGGCGAAGCTGACCTAAGTCGATTGAAAGAGGCAGAGAGATGATAAAGGCCATAGAAGATAGATGGGAGAATACCTAGGATCAAAGGAAGCAAAAAAAAAAAGCCTAAGCTCTCGCACGACGGATAGAAGAAAACTAGAAGAAGAGGAGGAAGAAGATTTCGGGAGAGATAACAACTTGGGGGAAGAAAATGGGTTAAATAGCCCTGAGGATTCTAGGCGGTTATGATTATGAATCCCCTTCGATCGGCTTATGGCCGATGCATGCCCCTCTATCATGGCAAAAATTGATGGTGGATAAGCCCATAATGATGCCATACCCTGGACAGAGTTTTGGCACGAAGCTCCAAAGGCGTCTGTTCGGGCTGCCTCAAATTTATGAAGCTTCGACGTCGGCATGGAAGCACCAAAAAATGCCTCACCCTAGCAAGTGTAGGAAATGAAAAGAGACTTCAGCAGTCACACTCGGTACTTCCTTCTCTTGAACTTCAAACTCGAGAGTAGGGGGACTAATGTTGGAGACAAACTCGCTCCTATCGAAGTTTGGCTGGATACTTGATCTTGGAAGGATCTCGCCCGGCATCAGCTTTCATGGTTAAACCTCGAGACTCCTCCAACAGTTGAACTCCTTCCGAACTTTTCCTTCAGCCAAACTCCTCTTCCAACCACACTCCCCTAACAGTCAAACTTCTTCCGAATTTCTCCTTCAGACCGACTCCTCCAAATAGCTAAACTCCTTCTGAACTCCATCCAGTAACCCTAGAGGATCTCGACACTCATCCTCGATATAGCCAAAAGAACCGTCAATCTCTTCCATCCGATTTTCGATCGTTGGACCCCGACGAGCTCGCACATCGCGACAACATACACTATCCTCCATAACAAACTCCACGTGATCCTGAATGATCCACTATCGGACGATTACGACTGTCACTATCAGTTTGTTATAGGCTTCATCCATATAAGAGATCCTCTAGATATGCTTTCTCCTGAAAGCTTTTCTTTGCCTCTTCAAAACTCTGTTAGAATCTCTCTACGTATTCCATTTCTATTGGCCGAAAGAGCTGACTTGATCGTCAGAGGATCTTGCCAGAGCCACTACCCCAGACTCCAGACGAGACTTATTTTGCAAGTCTTGATGGTGATCTCGTCCTCTCCAAATCCAGCTTTGACTCCGACGATGGTCAGATTTTGTGCCAACAAGAACTATTTCTCATGAAGAAATATGGGCGCACAAAATGAGGTGGTGCATGGATAAGATAAAGGTTGTTTCTTATCTAAGTTTGAATCTTATTCAAACTAAAATCAATAACAACCAAAACTTATCCACAATGGGTGTAGAGAAGGTGGGCGTGAGATCCTTTGTGCATGTAGAAAACTTACAAGAACTTTTCTCATGAATTTTAAATGGGGCGTGGGGCATATGTGGCGCATGGGAAGAGAAGACTAGTCAAACTAGTCTTTGAATTTAAACTTCAACCAATTAAACCAACCCAATCAAAATTGGTTGGGTCCAAATAGATCAAATTAAACCCAACATAATTATGCTTAATTAGGCTCAATTAAATCTCAATAAAATCAGGAATTGATCAAGTCCAACCTCTGATCAAATCAAGGTTCGAACCTCCTCGATGATTAGGTCAACTTATGATCTAATCAGATCAAACCCAACTGAACCCAATTCAATTATACTTGAACCAAAAATAATTACTTAATCAAATTAAGTTAATTAGCAATCAAATTTACTAATAAAACCTTTCATCAATCCAGAGTCCAAATTCGATGGATGTTCGGACAACAGAGTCCCATCAAAATGAAACTCTTGATTGTAGAGTCCCAAATCAGTGAAACTCTTGATTTCAATGTTCGAAACAAATAGAACTCATGATTGTAGAGTTTCAACTCTCAATTCTAAAGTTTCAGACATGTAAGGCTTAGAGTTTCAGAGCAGTGGGACTCTTGATCGAAGAGTCCTAGTCCAGTGGGACTCTTGACCATAGACTCCTAGATATTGAGATTCAGTGTCCCAACCCAGTAGGACTCCTGCTTGAAGAGTCCTAGTTTAGTGGAGGGGTCAGGTCAAGGAAAGAGAGGAGAGAAAGAGAGAGAGAGAGAGAGAAGGAAGGGGGTGGGTCGGGCGGGTCGAGGGAAGAGAGGAGAGAAAGAGAGAGATATAGTAGGAAAGGGGGCTCGGGCTGAGGGAAGAGAGGAGGTGACGGAGTCGGCTGCCAGGCTAGCCAGAGAAGAAGGAGGAGGAGGAGGAGGAGGGTCGGGCTGAGGGAAGATAGGAGGTGGCGGAGCAATGGCTGGGCCAACTAGGAAGAAGGCGAGGAGGGGGGTCGATTCGAGGGAAGAGAGGAGAGAAAGAGAGAGAGAGCAGAGAGAAGGGTCGGGTTGAGGGAAGAGAGGAGGTGGCGGAGCCAGGAGCTGGATCGGCTGGAAAAGAAGGGGGAGGAGGGGGTTAGGCCGAGGAAAGAGAGGAGGTGGCAGAGACAGCGGCTAGGCCTATCGGGGAAGGAGGCAAGGAAGGTAGTGGAGCCGGCGGGGGAAGATGCGACATTGGTTGGGGAAGAAAATGGAGGGGGGTCTCATCGATGGTGGAGAGGAGGAGAGAGAGATCGAAGGAGAAAATAAAATAGGGGTGAGATTTGAAAAAAAAACTACCTATGGCAGCAATTTTTAAACCACTGCCATAAATCTAAGGTAGCGGTTAGAAAATCACTATCATAGGTCTATGGCAGCGATTTTAATTAATCGCTACCATATGTTGAAAATCAAATTTTTTTTCTAAATTTTATATAATTCTAAAATTTAATATCCATCTTCATCATTCATTATCTAAATAGTTATCATTAGAGTATCATTATAAAAGACCGCCTCGATCCAATTATCCTAGCTTCATCGATCGATAAAATTTGATTTCGATGATCAAGAATGATGGCATGATGATCTGATAGATGAAGACCATCGATGAATCTAAAAATCTATAATGATGATCTTGATGATATTTGTAGTACACTCTTAAAATTTTACTTCAATCGAATATTATTATCATGGTCAATTTAGTACGAAATGATTTCAATTGTTAAATGAGAAATGAGTGATCAAAGGATCAGGAGCATCCAATTATGAGATAATTTTTTAAATAAATGATCTTGGCTGCTATTTTAATTATTTTTATAATGGTGATCATAAAATTTAAATCGTAGGTCTAAGAATGATCCAAAATTATATGTCGCTCGATACCAGTTCTTAAACTCCTTTGGTAATTATGCTTGTGCTTTTGCAAAATCTGCTTAACGTAAATAGTTTATATAGAAATAATTTAAATTTTATGATAATCATCATATAAATAATTAAAATTATAGTAAAGATCATTTAACTAAAAAATTATCTCATAATCTGATGCGATTTAGGCTTTTGATCACTTATTTTTTATTTAACGATCAAAATATCTTGTACTAAATTAATTATAATAACTATATCTGATTGAAGTAAAACTTTGATAGTATGCTACAAACATTATCGAGATTATCATTACAGATTTTTGGATCCATCAATAGTCTCCATTTTTTAGGTTATCGCGCTATCGTTCATGATCATCGAAATCAAACTTTACTGATCGATGAAGCTAGGATTATCGCATCGATGGTTTTTTATGATGATACTCTAATGATAATTATTTAGATAATAAATAATAAAGATGAATATTAAATTTTAAAATTATATAATATTTAGAGTAAATTATGAAAAAAAGCTATAGCAGCGGTTATATCCAATCGCTGCAATATATTGGGCCTACGGTAGTGGTTACACTAAACAATAGTAGTTATAGATAATCGCTATAATAAGTTGGACCTATAGAAGTGGTTATAAATAACCACTGCTATAGATCCAATCTATGGCAATGGTTCAGTCAACCGTTACCATATATCGTATCTATTGTAATGGTTATCCTAAACCGTTGGTATAGGTTTCATGTAATCACTGCTATAGATATGACATATGGCAGTGGTTAGCATAAATTACTGCCATATATCGAATCGATGGCAGCGATTTTTTATAACCACTGCTATAAATCCTATTACAGTGGTTTTTAAAATCGTTGGTATAGTATGCACTACCATGGCTCCTTTCTATAGTTATGTATTTATAACATTCTAATGCCTTATTCTATGTTCATTTCTAAAGTGTATTTTTTTTTTAGTCAGTTCCGATATTTTGATTTCGCGGAAAGTGGCACTAAGAGAACTTGTATTCACTCTGGAGGCACAGTCTTCCAAGCTGATAAGGTTGCAATACATGGCATTTTAATGTAGGTGGTGGATCAGTACTTCTTATTTCTGGCTCTCTATAAATTAAAAAAAAATGCCTACTGCTGGTGAAAGTGTAAGAGAAGATGAGACTGTGGCTCGATGACTGGCAGCATTCACGTCAAAATGGATGATTTACATGCTAATGTTCCTATCATTATTTTGGTTGGATTGGTCTGCCTGCTCATTGTAATCCTATCAATGTAAAAAATGTTTATGTGATGTACATTTAACAGATGGTTTTTCAAACCATCTACCTTAATGAAATATCATATTTAAGTTGAAATATGTTGTATGTCCAATAAGATCATAATTTTGACATAGTATGTCATAGCTCTTCGTTCAGAAATGTTTTATATGATAGAAACCAATAATTTAAATTTTAACTTTATAAGTTTTATCTTTCATATCATAATTCTGCGTTTGGGAAAGTTACCTCTGACAAAATATCATATTATAAAACTACAACGTCATATTTTTGCAAGTATAGCATTCAAAGATATTTCTACGCCATCGTGTCATAATTGTCACTACATGATGTCATATTTCTATGTTTGGATAAGTTTTTTATACGACGATGTCATAATTTTAACATAGAATAAATTTGATGCTTACGTGTGTAGGCAACACAATACAATAGAGAGAAAATAATATTAGTGTGGATCCTTAGGTGCATCGCACTGTGCTTAGGCCCTATATAAATAGAATTTAGGGCTACCAGCTATTGGCACCGAATGGAGATCTAATTGGCCTTTCCTTCAGATGAAGATGCTATCATCATGATGTTGTTGCTCGATGGAGAGTTTCTTCCCCCACCTTCCAGATTGATGCTAAAAGCTCGAGAAGGATATTTTGTCCGACACTCGCCTTGGGTTGGGAGGTATTGAAAATCATGATGCATCCACGCAGCCTCGAACCATACATGGCTTGTCAGATTTAAGTCGATGTTAGAATCGATCGAAGCTAGTGCTAGAAGATGCAGAGTTAGCATTGTGCAAGGAGAGTAGGAGCAAATCTAGGAGGAGAGAGCCAAGAAGGAATATATTATAAATTTATTACTATTTATCCTAATTTATAAAATGAGTGATTATATTTCATTAAATTATGGAATATATTGTAAATATATTATAAATAATGAAATATCTTCATAATTTTGTAATATATTGGTTGCACAGATCGTTATTATGTGATGATTTCAGCTTCTAAAAATTTATTTATGAATAAAGACATAATTTTTATATAGGATCTTATATTTCTGTAACTACTACGTTCAAGAATATTTTCTAAAATATTATGCCATAATTTTAATCTAAAAGATGGATACTTTTGATGCAGAATATCATAATTTTGCATTCGAAGATGTTCACTATGCTAGAATGTCATAATTTTGAATTAAGTTCTTGTAATCGTTCCTTTCAGGATGTCAAAATTCTGAGTTTATGAAAGTTTCTTTGTTAAATATCATAATTTTAAGATATAATATTATAATTTTAAGAGACTGTCATTATATTGACATAGGATATCATAATTCTACGTTCAAAAATATTTTTTTACAAAAATATTATAATTTTGATCATTAATATCATAATTTTGATATAAGATATCATTATTTTATATTTAGGGATGTTTCTAGTGTTGAGATGTCATAATTTTTGATAATTTTAATATAGAATATCACCATTTTGCATTCAAAAATATTTTTAGTATTAGGATGCCATAATTTTAATCCTTAATATCATTATTTTGACATAGAATGTCATAATTCTTTATTTGAAAATATTTATATCAAAGAATGTCATAATTTGGATCCTTAATATCATAATTTTGATATAGAATATCATAATTCTATAAGAATAACATAATTTTAATTTTTAATATTATAATTTTAACATAAGATATCATATTTCTGCTTTTGAAGATATTTCTATGCAAGAATGTTATAATTTTGATCCTTAATGATTTAATTTTGATAAAGAAAGGATGTCATTATTATTCATTCTTGGATGTTTTCTATGTCGGAATGTCATAATTTTGATTTAAGATGTAATTTTGATATAGTATCATAATTCTGCATTCGAGATTAGTGGGTGTCATAATTTTGATCCTTAACGTCATAATTTTGATATATGATATTATAATTCTATCCAAAGATATCATAATTTTAATAATTAAAGTCATAATTTGAATACAAGATATCAAAATTCTATATTCATCATGCCAGAATATCATAATTATGATCATTAATATCATAATTTTGATAAAAAATATTATAATTTTGCATTCGTTGACGTATTCTATGTCAACATGTCATACTTATGCGTTCGGTCTTTTTGACCATCATATTTATGAAATTTTATGCTCAAAATTTTTGATCTCTTTTTATATCATTTTTTAAAAGAGATTTTTTTTAGTCAATCCCAATATTTTGATGTTGCGGGAAGTGGCACCAAGAGAACCTACATTCACTCTGGAGGTGCAATCTTCCAAGCTGATAAGGTGGCAATACATGGCATTTCAATGTGGGCAGTGGATCGCTACCTCTCATTCTTGGCTCTCCATAAATCGAAGAAAATGCCTGTTGCTGGTGAAAGTGCTAGAGAAGATGGGATCATGGCTCAATGGCTCGGTGGCTGGCAGCGTTTATGTCGGGATGGATGGTTTACATGCTAATATTTCTATCATTATTTTGCTTGGAATGGTCTACCTACTTATTATAATTCTGGTAATGTTCTTTATGTTTATGTGATGTACATTGTAACAGATGATTTTTCAAATCATCTACCAAAATGAAATATTGTATTTAAGTTAAAATATACTATATATCCAATGAGATCATAATTTTAACATAGTATATCATAGCTTTTTGTTTGGAAATTTTTTTTTGATAGAAACCAATAATTTAAACTTTAACTTTATAAGTTTTATCCTCCATATCTTAATTCTGCATTTGAGAAAGTTACTTATGACAGAATATCATACTGTAAAACTACAATGTCATATTTCTACAAGTACAGTATTCAAAGATATTTTCTACACCATCGTATCATAATTTTTACTATAGGATGTTCTATATTTATGCATTCGGATAAGTTTTTTATACGTCGATGTCATAATTTTAACACAGGATGAGTTTGATGCTTACGTGTGCAACCAACACAATACAATAAAAAGAAAATAATTAAGAGGGTATAATATTAGCGCGGCTCCTCAGGTGCACCGCACCGTGCTTAGGACCTGTATAAATAGAAGTTAGGGCTACTAGCTGTGGGTAAAAAGGAATCTCATCAGTCTTTGCTTTGGATGAAGATGCTGTCACCACAATATTGCTGCTCTATGGAGGGTTTCTCCCTCCACCCTCTGGATCGATGCCGAAGCTCGAGAGGGATATTTTGTCTGACACTCATCTTGGATTGGGAGGTATTGAAAATTGCTGTGCATCCATGCAACCTCAAACTATGCATGGCTCATCAGATTTAAGCCAGCACTAGAATTGATGGAAGCCGATGCTGGAAGATGTACAGTTGATGGTGTGCGAGGAGTATAGGAGCAACAAGGGAGGACAGGGCCAAGGAAGAATATATTATAAATTTGTTATTGTTTGTCCTAATTTGTAAAACGGATAATTATATTTCATCAAACTATGAAATATATTATAAATATATTATAAATAATGAAATATCTTCTTGATTTTGAAATATATTGCTTGCGCAGATCGTAATTGTATGATGATTTCTGCTTTAAAAAATTTATTTGTGAATGAAGACATAATTTTTATATAGGATCTTATATTTCTGTAACTACTGCATTTAAGAACGTTTTCTATAATATCATGCTATAATTTTAACCTAAAAGATGAATACTTTCGATACAGAAATCATAATTCTGCATTCAGAAACGTTCACTATGCTGGATGTCATAAATTTAATATATAATATCATAATTTTTAATAAGATTCTCAAAATCCTTCCTTCACAGACATTAACTATGACTAGATGTCATTATTTTGATCCTTAATATCATAATTTTGATACGGATGTCATAAACCAACATTTAAAAATATTAATTCTTTAACTGGATGTCATAAATTTATGATTCAATATTATAATTTTGACACAAAAACCATAATTTTACATTTGGGGATGCTTACTGTGATGGGATATTATAAATTTAATATACAATATCATAATTTTGAACTAAGTTATCTTAATTCTTGCTTCGTGGATGTTAACTATGACTGCATGTCATAATTTTGATCCTTAATATCATAATTTTGATACGAATATCATAAATCGGCATCTATCGTACCGAGATGTCATAAATTTAATTCAGATGTCATAATTTTGATATAGGATATTATAATTCTGCATCTATCATGCTTAAATGTTATAAATTTAATATAAAATATCATAATTTTAATATTTAATTGATGTCATGATTTTGACATTCTATTTTCAAATATCGATATTCTATAGTCAAGATAATAAATAATACTCTAATTACTTGTATTTAGTGTTAACAAAATATGATCAAACAGAAAATGTTAAAAATACTATATTTTGAAGTAGAATTTACTTTTTTCATAACTATACAGTTTAACATTCTGTACTAAGTGTCATACAAAGAATTGACTCTTTTAAAATAATAAATTTAATATCATACAAAAAATTCATAGCTCTTATAATGATAATTTCAACTATAAATCAGCAAAATATGTTTGAAGATAGAAATTAAATTTATTCTATCAAAGGGCTCCAACTTTATCGATGACAGCAGTCACTCTCTATTTGAACCCTTTCTTTATTATGTTCATAGCAAGTTTCCCTCGTTTATCTAATCTGTTCTTTCAAGTAAGAAAGTCCATATACTTCAAGCAGTATAGACCATAATTTAGAGATTCTGGAGGTTGGGAAGGATAGTTTTTATCTTCTTTCATGTTCCATTCACTTACTTCTACATTGTCATAATATATGTAGAACATGGCTCCTAGGATCTTATGCCACTTTCTGGCATTAGCCTTATATATTTGGCATTGCGCTTGATAAATTTTAGATGAATATTTTTTTTCTAGATCATATCCATAACCACTAAGTGCCAATGGATGTTTTCTATATTGATGATGCTGAAAAAGAGCCTAAATTTCTTCTTCTCGTCATCACTAACTCCATTGAAAATGAATTCTCCTATTGTGCTAGCTAGCTCATGATGTGTTACTATCGATTGAATGCACATACCGGCTGTCATTATGGGGGCAACGATGCACTTGTATAAATCTGATCATTCACTTCATTTTTTATGAAGAAAGTTTTATCCAGCATTAATTATCTATCCATGTAAAATATTATATTATGATGTAAAAAAATTAAAAGCCATATTAATACACATGATGTCTAGAACAAAGAATAAGAATTGAGATCTAAAAATGATCGAATCCTTACATCATCAATTATCATCTTCGCAAATGGGAGATCATAAATATTGGACCTCATGATGCTACATCCTTCAGCATTATTGAAAACAACCTCACTATAATTAAAAATACAAAGATATCATAAATCAACAATAGGTACTATATTATACAGGATGTCATAAATTACTTACGAGATAATTTTTTTAGATAAGAATAGTTCGATGATAGCGTCATCCTCCTCAAACAACGATCCTTTATCCTGATATTCTCGTGAATGCTCAATAAATCCTTGTGTTAAAAGATTAGGTTAAAAAATACAACACAATATGAAGATCTCATAATATTGATGAAAAGAGAGTATATGTCTATCTCTTCTTTATTTCGTTGTTCGCTTGATATATTTAAGAGGTACAAAAATGGTACTTCTTTAGATTTGGAGATTGTTTTAGTCTTTTTTGTTAGCAAACATGTCTCATAATTTGGATCTTTTATCAGATAGAAGGTCTTGCACATCCGGTATTCTTTTTTTACCATCCTCTCAAGTGAATATATCAATATTTTTGGCTTATCTCCAATATCAGTCTTCTTATTCTGCTCCTTTCTCTTCCTCCATCCTCGTGCTTCCTCTTCTTCTCTTCTCCCTCCTTGTCATTCTTCCTCTTCTTTTTCTCCTCTTTCTTCTCCATCTTCCTTTTTCTTTCTTCCTCCTCCCTCTTCTTCTTCTTCTCCATTATCTTTTTCTCCTCCTACTTTATTTTTCTTTCTTCCTCCTCCATCTTCTTCTTCTCCTCCTCCTCCTCTTCCACCTTCTTATCCTCCTCCTCCTTTTTCTTTCTTCCTCCTTCATCTTCTTCTCCTCATTTTTCTTCTCCTCTTGCACCTTCTTCTCCTCTACCTTCTTTTTCTTTCTTCCTGCTCCCTCTTTTTTAGTCACGTAGAGTATATACATGGATAAAAGATTAAATTTTGAAAAAAAGATTGTATATATTCACGTTTGTTAAATGTGAAAATGTTATAATTAATTTTTAACTTACATTTCAATGATTAAACATGAGTAAATTAAATCTACTAATAGATAAATATGGATAACTCAAATCTACTAAAAAAACATACTAAGTATTGATGGAAAGTAACTAGTATCAAGAGAGAAGCATTAAAACAAAAGAAAAAAGAAAAAAAAACATTGGCCCCAAATTTTTTGATTAAGTAAAATAATAAAATTACTGTCCGTCCCACCAATAGAAACCTCGATGCTCCATCTCTTGGATCTGACCACGTGGAGGGAGAAAGCTCTCTCCACCACCTAGGGTTCCTTGCCAGCTATGAAAGTTTCTTGTCGGTGCTCCCGTCGGCTGTTGCAAAGCATGGCATGATCCAACGATTGTCGCAACCTCCCTGTACCACTGCTAGAAATATGGGATTCACTAACGAAAATTTTTGACGAACATGATTGATTAGAAATTTCTGATGGATCACTAACTGATTATCGTCAAAAAAGAAGAAATAAAATAAAATTGATGTCTCAAAATCTTTAACAAATTTCTGATAGAATATTTATCAAAAATATTTTCATCAAAAAATCCATCAAAAATATTTTTTAATAAAATTAAAAAATATAAAAAATATTTATGATCGATTTAGTGATAAATTATTTGTCAGTAATATTTCTGACAAAAATTTTTATTAGAAATATATTTTCAATAATTTTTAAATTATTGTAATAGTTATTCTAACGAAAAAATGATCAAAAATATTTTAATAAATAGAAATAAATTTTATGATGAATAATTTATCAAAAATTAGAATTATAAATTTTTAAAAAATTAATTTATAATAGATGGATGAAGAATTTGGACTACAAATCCTCAAATAGCCCATCTACTATCTTAGTACTAAAGTTTGACCAAGCTTTATTTACCATTCAAACCCCCACTACAAAAAAAAAAAAAGAAGAAAATTTAGCAGCACTCTTCTACCAGGATATAGAAAACCACCGGTAAAATAGATTTTAGATAGTATTTTTTTTAATTTATTGAATAAAATCTTTTTTTTCGATAGTCAGATCCGATCAATCGCTAGAAAAAAAATCTTATTTTTTTCAATAATTCGGTCAAACCGCTAAGAAAAAATTTATTTTTACCAGCGATAATGTCAGACCACCGGAAAAACTCTTATTTTTACCAATGATCAAGTCAAACTGCTAGAAAAATCTGATTTTGCCAAAATTTTTCCCAGTGATCATGTTAGGCCACTAGAAAAATTTTTATTTTTACCGGTGATCAAGTCAAACTACTGGAAAAGCCTTATTCTTCGACAGAGTATCCTATTTTTTCAACGATCAGATAAAATAACTAGAAAAAAAAATTTAATTTTCATCTCCAAATCAAATCATTGAAAATTATTCTATTTTATTCCATGATCATCTTAAACGGCTAGAGAAGGTAACTAACCCAAAAAATCCCATCTTACGCATGCATGATTTTTATTTTTCACGCCATTCCTTTTCCACGCGATTTTTTTTTCAAGTGCCTGGCATCTCCTTCAGGTTCTGGAAGTGCGTCCCTTCCGCTTCCATGCTTCCCTTCCATTGACGATCGCCACCTCCTACTTGTCATCTCTTTTGCGTTCTCAGAGCGCATCCCTTCCTCTTCCGCACATCCCTTCCGTCGACGACCGCTATCTCCTTTCCTCCCAATGTCCCTGCGGAACACGAAACTCCATCTGGACTCCGCTCCACCATCACGCCTCCAAGGAGAATACTGTCTTGTCTCCCCAAATGCCGATGGCCGTAGCCGATGCACGGTCGCTCCAATCCATCTGACTGCAGAGATCCACGATCTTATCGCCAGCAGTTAGATTTTCCCCCTTCTCTCCATTTTTTTTTCTAGATTTCTATTCTTTTATTTTAAAGAAATTCTCTTCTATTCCGTGGAGTGGGGTTTGGGAGTCACGGGGCCGGTCTCCGTTGATGACCACGATTAAGCAAAACTTCAAGAGCCCCAGAACTTTCTATCCAGAATTCAAAAAATATCATATGTTTAAAGCAACATATAATATAATATAAAGTTAAAAGAATAAAGGGGAGTCATCCTTTATTTTATAAAAGTTATTTATTCCATTCGGTGTCGTCTCTCTTGATCCTTTTGGTACTCGAAAATCGTTGGGGGATGGCAGAAGCAGTGGAGTCGGGAGGTTTAGTTTTTGATTTTAGTCAAAGTATTGTTAATCCACCACTTAGGAGAAGAAAACAATTAAAATAATAAGATTAAAACACAAGTGGTCTTATTTATCTCATTTTCAAAGTTTACATAGTTAAATCTTTTTCTTCAAGATTCAGCCTGCCAGTTTTATTTTTATTTTTACTTTTATTGTCCGTATGGTAATTTGTGAAGATATGAGGTGATTGACCTCAGTTTCTCATGGTGAAACTTTTGGTATTAAATTATTTCCGCAGACTACTAAAAAGGATACATATATATACATATTAGATATATTTATATTTATTCGGTGCGAAGGGGCCTTTTCATCTTGGTAGATAGCTTAGTTACAATGGATGTGATGACAACTAATCTTCTGCCTTTTATAACTGCAGTCATTTTGTGCTGCCATTACATAATATTTGTTTACTTCCATCAGCAAAACTATTCTCTTGACCCCATTGGCCATCAACAACTACAGGAGATTTGTCATAACCCTACATTTGTGGCTTTTTTTATCTATATATAGAAAAAAATAGAGACCAAATGTGCTATATATGAATTTTGGTTATGTTGATTTATCTTTTGTTTTGTTTTGTTTATTTGTTTGTTTTTAATTTTGCTTCTTTAGGACTTAGGATTCATAGATCGCCGGATTAAAGTTCGGTTTCAAACTATACTTCTAGTTAATTGGTCAAGGGTCTTTTGGTTGTTGACTTGGATTAATGTGAAGATTGGATCTTCAAAGTTTGTGGATGTGCCTTTTGCACGGTAACTATATATCAACAAAATTTGGATATGACTATCACATAGTTTTTCATTCTAATTTAGCCCAAAACATGCTAAATTTGCTTGTAAGGTTTGTTTACTTAGGCTGACATCGGATAAATACAATTCTTGTTATGAATCATATTCTTTACTTAATTATAAAAAAGTCAGGATAAAAGTGCAAAATCCCAACAAGCTTGCACCATCAAGATAAATAGTGCTAATTTCTTATTATTTTTTTTATAATTTTTTATATTTATTTTAGATACATATATATTTATAGACATTGATTGGAGTTGGTTGAATCTATTAAAATATTAAAGATTAATTTATAAGCCTATATATATATATTGGTGTAGAATCTGATCGATGTCGGATCGAGTTAGAGTTGAAGAAGAAGAGATTATCGCCGGTGACCTGCAAAATAAAGTTTCATCCGGAGTCAATGGTGGTGACTCCGGCAGGATCCTCCGATGATCAACTCAGCTCTTTTGGCCAACAAAAATGGAGTACTCAGGAAAGAATTCGGTACAGTTATGAGAAGGAGAAGAGAGCTTAGAGAAAACGTATCTTGAGAATCTCTTTTATAGACGGAGCTTATAGTAAATTGATAGTGACAGTCATAACCATCCGGTAGCGGGCCACTCAAAGTCGCTGTCGCCTGTAGCAGACTGATAGTGACAGTCATCACCATCCGATAGTAGGCCGCTTAGGGTCACTATCGCCTGCAGCAGACTGATAGTGACAGCCGTAACCATCCGATAGTAGGCCGCTCAGAACCGTATGAAGTTTGTTATGAAGAGAGGTGTTCGTCGTCGTGATGTGTCCGTTCGTTGAGATTTAATGGTCGAAGTTCAGAGAAAGCAAGCGTTGGTTAGTGAAGAGCTTTGACATACATCAATTTCAGAGGAGTTCGGATTCCTAAAGAAAATACGACTAGAGGGGATCATCTAAGAGAAATGCTAGTTAAAATCTGAAAGTAATCTACTAAAGAAATTTGAATGAAGTTCGACTGATTGAGAAGTTCAGATGGAGTCCGACTGATGGAGAAGTTCGATCAAAGGAGAAACCTGGGAGGAGTTTGGCTGAAGAAGTCTGGATGGAGCCTGATTGATGGAGGAGTCTGCCTGAAGGAGAAGTTTGGAAGGAGTTTGACTGCTGAAAAAGTCCGACTGAAGGAGAAGGTCGGAAGGAGTTTGGGTGTTGGAGAAGTTCGGAAGGAGTTCGGCCACCAAAGGAGTCCAGAAGGGGTTCGACTGCTAGAGGAATCCGACTGAAGGAGAAGTCCGAAAGGAGTTCGACTGTTAGAGGAGTTTGATTGAAGGAAAAGATCGGAAGGAGTTCGGCTGCTGGAAGAGTTCGACCGCTGGAGGAGTTCGGAAGGAGTTTGATCGTTGGAGGAGTTCGAGAGAAATTCGGCTGCTGGAGGAATTCGACTGAAGGCGAAGGTCGGAAGGAGTTCGGCTGTTGGAGGAGTCCGAAAGAAGTTCGACCACTGGAGGAAGAATTTTCGATCGAAGCTCTTCCGTGATTATCAGTTACATTAGGCTAAGCATTAGACTAGACTTTGATGGGAGCAGAATTTATCCCCAACAATATATATATATATATATATATATAATACTTAGATTCTCATTTCATCCAGTATTTATCTTATTAGGGGCAAGAGTTTGGGAGATGTATTTTATGATACTTTTGTTTCTTATGCAACTGAGCTCGATGTTTCATTGCTTGTAAAGGACAAAAGTCAAGCGTTAATAAAATATATTATGGGCACTCACATTGTTTGTTGAAAAGATTATGTATATGATGGATAGTGTTAAGAAAAGATAGAGATTGTCTTACTGATGGCTTCATAAGATGATAAACTCTCAAATTTTGCAAAGTTAACTATTTGGTATCATCAATTCAAGTTTACTTTATTATCTTTTTTATGTAGCAAAAGTAAGCTTAGAACTTATGTATAAAGTGTAAGAGATCAGTTGGAACTTGTTTATTTTATATTTTGAGTTTTAGCATTTACATTCTTTTATATTCAGAAATCTGATGGTGTATGGCCATATTCTTTGAATTTTGATGAAACTAAAAAGATAGTTAGGACAATTTTTTTGAGACTACCACTATATATATTCAGTTTTCTTTAATATAATGGTGAAGATTATTTCTTATTTATAGTTATTTTATCACTTTGAAGCTACTAGTCTTCATATATTATTCAATGGTACAGGATATTTTAAAAAATTATCAATGCATACTTTTTTTTTATTTATTATTATAGGTGATCCACGTTTTGAAATTGAACAAGACAGTAATGTATAAAAATTGATTATATATCATATTTTATTATTAAGTAGAGATTCATTTATATCCATGCTTTGATAACTTCTATAAATTCTGATTCGTGTATATTTAGTTATCCATGTTTAATAAAGAAGGGTGTACACTAGATCTATACCCACGTATACATTCTTACCTACGTCATATGTTATATGGGTAAAGCAGAGGATACACATACGAAAAAAAATAATATGGGTATAAGCTACATCCATACCGGACATACCCATGTTTAACCAAACGTATGTACTAATGTAGGTGTAGGCGTATCCCCATGTTTTTAATTTAGGCCTTTACCAATATATCTTTCACGTGGGTATATCTTAGCTTTCTTGTAGTATTTCTTGACATCCTTCTTCTTCTTTTCCTTCTCCATCTTCTTTTCATTCTCCTTCCTCTTATCCTCCTCCTCCTTCTCCTCCATCCTTTTTTCTTCCTCCTTCCTCTTCTTCTTGTTCTTCTTTTCTGCCTCTTTTTTCTTCTTTTTCTCCTCCTTTCTATTCTCCTCCTCCATCATTTTTCTTTCTTCCTTCATCTTCTTCTTCTCCTCCATTTTTTTCTTTCTTCTTCCTCTTTCTTCCTTTTCTTCTCCTCTTCTTCCTTCTCCTTCCTCTTTCTAAAACTTTTTCTTTCCTCCTCCTTCTGCTCTCTTTCATTATCATATTCTTTATTATCTTTCTCCTCTTCAACCTCATTTTCTTCTTTCTCCTTCTTCCACTTTTTATCCTTGATCCTCTTTCTAATCAAAAAATTCAGTAGCTTATCATGAATGAGAATCTTTTTTCTAAGCTTCTCAATTTCAATCATTAGCTGTGCACACATGGCACAGCCAACCAGAATAGGCTCCAATTTTGCTTTATCAGTATGTGATTGCTCTTTTTCTTTTCTTCAATAAAACTATTGGGTGTGAACCCTTTCCTGTCAAAGTCCGACAGAATATCTAGCCTTGAAAAGACTCCATCCGATGAGGACAGCCACGCCAGACTCCGACCAGTGAAGAGTTTACACTCAGATGTCGAGACTGCAAACCTCCAACCCGAATCTATCGACTGATCTTCTTCATTCAGATTCCTAGCTCCTTCAGATATTCTCAGAACCTACAGGGCATTGTAGATTTTGCTCAGGCAAACTTGAATAGTGATGACGGCCCCCAAGCAGTTGAGTAATAGGTCTAATTATGGCTTGGTTTAGCCGATCTTGGTGCTCTTTGAATCTTTTTTCAATAAAAAATCATCCAAGCTTTTCGATATTGGACCAACGCCGGATCAATAGAACTCCTCTCCAGATGAACTCCTATAATATACTAAGGATAGCAGACCTCAGGATTCCTACATCAAGAAGTCTAAACACGTAGGCTAAAGAATCTTGTCTCCTTCATATCAGCCTCCAGATGGTCTCAAAAGCAACCGAGCTTCAAATAAATAAATAAACAGGTTCTCTCCGAGCAGATCCCTTTCCGCTCCTTCCAAGCAAAATTCTTCCAGCCAACATCCTTCCAGTTAATCTCCTCCTGGATGCCAGACAAATCTCCTTCAGTTGACCTTCTTCCAGTCGAACTCCTCTCGGACACCAGTTGATTTTCTTCCCACCAACCTCCATCCATCCGAACTTCTTACATTAGCTAAGAGGGGACTCGTCATTATATATTTACTCCAGCAGATCTCCTTCCAGATTTTTTCAATAGAATTATTTTTGAATTTTTGCTCCTTCAGTCGAACTTCTTCTTTCAGCAGAACTACTTTCAAATTTCTCCAGCGGAGTTTCTTCAGGATTTCTCCAGTCACAGAACTTTCAAACCCCTTCCGATCGAACTCATTGCAGTCGCCTAGAAAGGCCTCCACACCTACACAAATCTAGCTATCCGTACAGCATGAGCTCACTTACACACATACAACCTTGAAAGAGTCCAAACTCCTCTGAGATTAATAAAACTCAAAGCTCTTCACCACCAACGTCTACCTCCTCCGAACTTCAACTATCAAATCTCAACGACGATGCACATGTGCCATGAACAAAATACGGTCGGATCACACAATAACCCATACATAATGAAACAAAACTGCCTTCATGAATTGCGCCTTTGAACTGTTCCATACTATCTCAATAGAAACGGTTTGATGTATACGGAAACTGTCAGCTCAGAGTTCCAAAACTGGGCCGTACCTAATATAGATGATCCTCTATCAGATATGAGTTTTCTTGACAAAAATGGCACTCATTTCACTCCTTTTGACACATGCTTGTGACTGACTTATTTTCGTATATCCCATAAGAGGTCAGGTTCCAAATTTGTTGCTGTGCGAGTAGCAATGATACTAGAGACCTCTAATCTAATTAAGTGAAAGTGATATTGCTGTCAAAGTGTCTACCTCAACACATCATGATATTAACTTCCTATTTCTTGTATATTTCGCGCTAAACCCTGCGTTCACTCGCTATGCTTCTACTCAGCCTCAGTGCCAGTTCGATTGGTCTAGGCATCAACTTACTTGTACAATCTCACCACTCAACACGAATTTGAACTCGTATCGCTGCAAGTGCGAGCATGAAATGGGATCACTCTTCTACTGATATAATATTATCCTATTCTATACATCTATTTCGTAAAGCGATAGCACTCCCCATAGCTCAGAGTCCGAGTCTCAATCTATATGTATGCGCTATAAGCGCCTAGAATGCTTTTCTTAATCTTCCTCAAAGTTCAATGCTCACAGAAGTGTATAGCACAGTACAGCTAAGAACGACCAGATCAGTAGAAGCTACAACTGGGTTCTATCCATAAACTCTATCAAAATACAGTAGCATCTCACCCGAGAATTTGCTCCGCCCGCCCATAGATTTCATCAATTCCCGCGAACATCTTCTAAGAGTGTTCTCACACTGAACATTATATGTGTAGTATAGACAATATAGTATTCTACTTTGCTCTAATCATAGCTAGTAGTCACTATGCATAGAGAAATCACAGGGCCAGTCACTTTGAAGCATGTGCGGCACCGATCCATAAGACACGCTTTAACATGGACCTTAGATGCAGCGGAGACCTGAGAAAAATTACAAAATCAATGAACTGAGAAAATTGAGAAAGAGGTCGGACCGCTCATAGTGCGCGATACACATTGCGTGAAAAAATAGTGCATTTAACAGATTCAGACACTGAAAGAACTTCTCCTACAAGCTCCTAATCACATGAGAGATTATAAAATCTTTATATTTGGATAACGACGCTTGCGATCTTTACAGTGACTCGGAGTCTTAGGCTACACTTATTCTGGGTAAACTAAGACGGTTATACGATTCTGAGAAAATGAGAAGCCAGATATAATGTGTTAAGAGGGGATATGTCGGTCACATGAGCACCAACCATTAGAGATTCCAAGTACATAGATTCTACAATCCACTTGATATAAGTTAGCTTTATGCAATGGTTCACCGCGAGACAGAATGAACATGATAATGAGTGCGAGATTCTACGACTCTGTGAAAGCGTACATCCTGTAACCTGTGCATATATTGACAAAGAACAATGATTCTTTATAAGAGAGCCTATATTTACTTAAAGTGCGAATTGAGAATTTCTTGAGGAGGATAAAACTCCATTCATCTCGCTGCCTGCGCTGTACTCACTGTTACAATATAGGTAGTGACTTAATGGTGACGTGCAAACCCTGCTCTCCTTGCCTTTTTTTGTTAATAATATTTATTTTAGTTATCCTTTTCTTAGGACTAAATTAGAGAGAACTACAACCCGCTATGACGATGAACAAATAAAAAACACCAGACCAAGGCAAGAAACCCATATTAGCTCAGTGAACTCTATCCTTTTTGATTCTTCTGTCATTTAATCATACTCTATTTCTTTCCTCCATTGAGATATAAAAAATAAGTTGGAGGGAAGAATTAAATAAAATAATTAATCCTAGAATTATGATAATATATTAGTCTTATATACCTAATTTCGTGTTAAGTTAAAATGTTTAGTATTTTAATCGATAATTATTAATGATCTAAGAGAATTTTTGAAATAGTAAGAACCAAATATTAAAAAACATCTAATAAATGGTCAGGTTTAGAAGAGAATAAATTTTTTGAGTCTTCTAAATCTTTTGCCAGCTTAATTCAATAAGAATCTACTTTATATGGATATGAGTCTTATAAAAAAAAGAAAAGAGACAGATTCTAAATCATATTCGATCGTACCCACCCAATTACATCACGCGCGAATCTCCAACATATTTTTCTATAGTCGAGAAGGCTACTATGGGTGATATCACGGCATTAACGAAATACGATGCGAGAGTGCTCAAGAATCCTGTTATCGGATAATGATGCAGTGCATACTATGGCTTACTACCCATCTATTTATCCTGACTTCTTTCTCATCTATCATTCTAACTTTTACAAGTGCAGTACTCGCCGCTAGGAAAGACTCGTATGCGTCGTTCTATCATCTGAGTGCTCCGTAGAATGAGTCCAATACACTGTATTTTTTGCGGTAGTTTTCTCGCAATCAAAATAGATCGCTACCTAAGATACAGATTTGTATAGTCAAGAGAACTGCTATATTTAAGATTTATATAACTCAATCAGTCGATGTCCTCGATGAGGGCTCGGATCACTATCCTAGCTCATCATCAAAAATATTATAAGCATGAAAGGATGAAGAATCCATTATACTAGTATACTCCTTATGTCCTTATAACTTATCCAATGATTACGAATGCGGCGTAGTCTACTATGAAGACAATCTCACAAAGTCGACTGTGAGCCAAATCGAATAGTCCCAAATAGGCAAATACATCAATAACGTAGGACTCCAAATATTAAGATATATGTATCTTCTCTGCTTTATTCTCCCACTTGTTGTGAGAAAGATAGGTATCAGAATTTTAATCGATTTAATAGAACTACCTAAGTACTATATGTGCATGGTTATGCCCAAGCAATCTACTAAACCAGAGATATAATGCACCCTTTCGAACGGCCTAATGAGAGAGTAGACTATGCCAATGAAGTTATGTATCGACGTATCTGATCGAAGGCGTACATGAATGCTAGCAGATTAAGTCTTCATGATTGTTTAAATCATTGATGAGGGAGTGATATAAAACTGAGAGCGTACCGGTCATATAGACTTTTCAAAACAATCACATAATCTTATAATAAATATAATATGAGACGCATATCAGTATTTAAAATTCAATATTGTATCTTCTCCTATCTATTTGGATACTCTGAAGTGTTACATATATGAAATCGTCGATATATATAGTCTAAGTGAAGTCCTACCAATGTGGCTAGAGAGCTCACATCTCCTCCACAGTATGCATAACAACTAAACTTTGAGTATCGTACATACAATACCTAGACTACGCTAAAAAATGGAGAAGAAACTACATAGAGAGTGTGCGTATAAATGGAATAGTAAAGAGAAGACAACAATAAATGATTTAAAAATAAGAGTGAGATGAATGGCCGACCATCCGAGCAATATCTTAAGCGCCTGAGCAATATGCCAATATAGCGTCTAAGTATTGCCTCTACCCTATTGCGGCCATCTAGCGTTACTAGCCAGTAGCCCGACAAGCGCAATGCAGTTCAACCTTCAGAGACGAGATCGACCCAAATGAGCAGCTCAAGCGAGGCCCATCCAGGCGCGCTACCCTATCGAAATCTACACAGGCCCACAGTGTGACTCTCCCATAGTCGAAAGGGATGAAAGACAATCAGTGGGCCATAGATGGCTCCTATCACTATATCCTGACCAACTCTGGCCGGAGTACACATTTGATGGAGACAACAAGACCCATGCACAACCGAGCAACGCGAATGATCCCTCGAAAAGCCATTCTCGCGTCACACCTCACATGAAACATATCTCTGGAAGACCGACATTCAACCAAGAGGAGGAGCGTAGTGGAAAGATCTCATGCGAAATCTAGTCTACATAGAATGCATGATAGGAGAGCGTGCAGGAGTCCCTATATCTTGCTCACCGGTGAGATCGTACTCTCGTCGACCGCGGCAAGTTTCTATTATATCCTATTATTGCTACAGGGCATAGCAAACGATGGTCGCTTGATGAATTTGCTGCGGCTGAGTCGCGTGGCTCGTTACGGGAATAGCTGTATATTGATATAGGTAGTAGTAGGATATTGTTACCGATTCTACTGCGCTATTCATGTGATGAAAGTCTTCTCCCGAAACTACAATTACTTTTAATTGCACGATCGATAGCTGATCTCCTGTCAAATACACATTTCGACAAGGACACTACTGATTATCAAACCCATTGTAAGAATGGGTATGAATTAATGTGTCGAGAATTTTCACGAGCGATATTTTGTACTGATTCGCCATCACAAGATCCGCGTAGGCGTAGAAGATGTACAACTAGGGAAGCGATTGAATTCAAGCTAAACCAAAACTTGACTTCAGCAACGAGGAGCTCTATATCCCATCATATTTATTTCTTCTGCTAATTGTGTAAACGCCCGATACATCATGGCTACTGGAGACATTGAGTAGTATCTCTACTACCAAACCTCTTCTTGGTCCTCGTTCTCTGCAGTCAGGCACACATAAGAAGTCGCTACCTTACCCTATACTCTATTGCGCTACTTTTACCCGTGTTTTTCTGCCTCGCACTGTCTTCATTCTCACATCTATCACAATTGAGGAGTCTTTGATCGATGCAAAGGAGAGCGAGAATAGAATCGCCAACCATGAGTCGAGTACGACCTAAGACGAGCCTGATTATTCTAAAGCTCGATGAATCTTATCGGAGCATAGGATTGATGAATTTTTTTTTTTAATTAGCGTGTTATGAATTATATTTTTAGCAAAACATATGTTATTACTCTAGATAATTTAATGAGAAATTTATAGTGCTTTTTTAATTAGAATCTTCTGAACAGTTATTCTGAATGACTTCTTACTTGAAGAGTTACAAGACTTATATACCAAATACATATATTCATTGAGATGGATTTCTGTATGCGCAAATCAGTACATATTAGTTCATATTTAATTTAATAATTGATCTTTCAAATAAAAAATTAATTTACGAACAGCCGCAAATGGAGAATATGTGTGCTAGTACTATTCAAATAAAGTTAATAGACATTAATGTCCATTATCACATATATAGCAATTATTACTCGCTAGACTAGCAATTGTGAATTCCGACTAGGTGAGATAGTTGAATTCTTTCAAGCCATTCAGACATATCGAAACATCACTAAATTGTGAATATCTATATACTAATACTACTTTTAAAATAAGATATACAAATATCTGTTTAATACTCATAAGAGTACACAGAAGTATGAGTAGGACAGAACCACTTAGTCTATAGATGGTATTAAACTAGACTCATATAAATCATCTTTTTACATTTAATATTCATTAGAGTATAATAGTGTCTCTTTTTAATTGACAGTATCTTCTTTACTATATATTTATGTGTGTTAATATTAAAAGTCTTAAAAAATTCTTCTATTTCATTATGGACCTTTACATTATAATTATTAAATACTTTTTAAAAGAATTAATAGATCTATACATGTCTAATCTTATGTAGAGGTTATTAATATATAAGATTGACGATATGCACTATCTCCAATATATTCGAGGAGTCTTCGTTCAAGTAACAGATCACTACCGAATCTCCAAACCACTCTGGAGCCAGTAGAACTCTTACAGATACTCATATTTAGGAGTGTATGTGAATTATTCTTAAGATTTCTAAATGAAATATAACCCATAATCAACACAATATTAGTCCTGTCCATTCCGATAGTTATCACACTCGTTGCCAAAGAAGATATTTAATATGCAATCATAGAGTCACATGGCTTATCTTTAACATCTCATAAAAATTTATAGAGAAATAATTTCAAGCATTCTAATGGAGAGCAATGACTTGCTCTAAAAATCATTTAAAAGAACTTCTCACAGTTACAACTGAATGAATAACTATATGAGTGTGTTCTTATGACACCTGGAAACCACCGTTCTATGTCACGAGTCAGCCTCGTAATCTGATGTGACTTCCGACCTTTTTATTTATTAGATTTCACTTTAAAGTAGTTTACGTTATGCTGCAGTTTTAGCCATCCATTGGGATGCCTAACTAATTAAATACATTCTCACCTAAGCCTCTCACAGTGTGATCACTACATAACCTAGAGACCATTTTTATTACCATATCAAACATGAGTATATGGACCAAGTTCCAGATATTATGCGCGAGCATGAATTTGATGAGTGTTTGGTTAATTACGCAACAGTTAATGCATGAATCCTTCATATTAGTAACTGATCCATACGGTACGCTATACACAGTAGATCATACATAGAGTCAAATGCGACGAGTATCAAAAAAAAAAGTGTAGTGAGAAGGAGCACAGATCGTGCATACATTACGGCGAGTTCTGATTGGCGTGAACGTTTGATCTATGGATGTAATACATAGAAGTTCTTAAGAATAATATAATCTTAATCATTATTTCATGTAAGCTGGTTGTAGTGAGCCACACAACACTGATTCGATCAGCTATTACTTCCAATAGGGCAAACAACTACTATTTACACCTTGCTCTCAGAACTTATGGACAACGCTAAATGCTCGAAATCTAGGCAGTTATCTTAACAGCTTCGAAGGACTGTGAGGATAGCAGCTTCGAAATATAGAAACTGAAAATATATGTGTGAATCCAGAGATAAGTAGCTACTACGCTAGAGTTTTCTGAGGATGATTTGCGAACTTACTATCAATCTACTCAGACCATGTGCGAGGTATATACAAGGTCCTCCAACAGCCTTGTGATACACATTTTATATAGATCGCATATGTCATCAACTATGCGCCGTGATGTGATAGTGATTCCTATCCTGAGACCATTACACCTCTCTACCAATACGAAAGAGACGTATATTTACCATTATATGTACTTAAATCGAGTTCTCTTACTGAAAGAGTGCACTAGAGAGGATAAAAGCTAAGAATCTGCGCAATGAAGATCTTGGGGTACACTTATTATAGCTTATCGATAGTACTAGAGCATAGAGGAGATATCAATGAGTTCTATGATATCTTAGAAACAGAAGGCGTGAGTTAAGAGTGATAATTCTTATGAGTGTGTAATGACACCACACTTCCAGGGATACAGATACTATCCATTAATGAAAATAAGTAGAGCAACAAATGATTCTAAATATATGTAGATTTCCTATCTCTGACCTAATAAATTAGTAGAGTCGCGAAATCTAAATTCCAGCTGAGGCCCTACAATAGCTAGTGTATAAGATTGAGAAAATCGTCTTTAACAAGTGCATTCTTTTAGTCCTAAGAAAGGCAAAGTTCGCTCAAGTGTTTATCAAATTCTGAATTTTCACAATTTACAAAGATTTGTAGATTAGTTGAAAGAGATTAGGCGCTCAATAAGCGAAGCGTATAGGAAAGAATATAAATCGCATTTTTTGATAATTATCTTTGAAAGATCCAAGTGTGAAGTAAGCTATGATCTACTGACCATCTTGTAAGACCAGTTTTAATCAAGTAATGAGTACCACGTAAGGAGAAGGAGAACATATACAATCATTATTATGCATACTCTCATCCTCTCTCTACAGAAGTGTCAAACCAATAAGGCTTACTGAACTGCACAACAAGTAGCGCAAGAAATGTGCATTCTATGAATTTCGCATGCATATATCTTCGATCAGAAAAAATGAAAAAAATAAAGAAGTCACACTTATAATATATGTGCATGAATTACCCAATTGAAGCCACGTTAGAGAATGACTCTATTTAGGAAATATGTTGTTTTTATTATCTCAGAGTGATAGGAGCATTTACTCTATAATTCGTAAAAGAGTGGAAACTCAAAATATACAGTGTCTACTGAGACAAAATTTGGATTTCTCTCTCTACGTGGATATAGCTTGATTGTGCTAGATAGTATTAGGCAAGTAAATGTGCTTTTAGTCATTAAAACATATATTATGAAAGTGATACTATTATATTTTGTTATTCTTAATATTTATATTGGTAGAATCTTTATTCGTCGTCTGAGAATATCTACAGACTCCATTAGCTATCCATTATTTAGTCATTATGAAAAGTGCATGAAGAAATCTGTAGAAATAATGTGGGGGCCAGATCCTTATCACACATACTACTTTAGTAGGATTATTATTGACCGATCTTATACTATGATTCTATAGAGTATGTCAAAAAATATGATCGCTGTCAGAGAAATGCAAACATTCAAAGACAGCAGCTTCTGAACTTACACCCCTGAGCACCCCTTGACCATTTGCTTAGTAGAAGATATACATACTCGGACCTTTTTCCATGGCACCAGATAATGTAAGTTTCTTTTGGTGATAATAGATTATTTCATGAAGTGGGTCGAGGCTGAACCTCTAGCGAAAGTCACTGAAGCAAAAGTGCAGGACTTCGTCTAGAAGTCGATCGTTTGCAAATTTGGCTTGCCTCGAATCCTCATAACAGATAATGGACAACAGTTTGTCAGAGCAAGATTTATCGAATTCTATGAAGATTTGAACATCTATCATCATTTTACATCAGTAGCCCATCCACAGATAAACGGTAAAGTCGAAGTAACAAACAGAACCTTGCTGCAAGGTATCAAAGTAAGATTTAAAAGAGTAAAGGAGACTTGGGTGGATGAACTCTATCATGTACTCTGGGCATACCGAACTATCCAAAGATTGTCAATTAGGAAGATCTCATTTGTCTTAGCTTTTGGAATAGAAGCGGTCGTCCCAATAGAACTCAAACTTCCATCAGCATGAGTTGTGGTAGCAGCATAACTCATCGAACCTCAGGGCTAACCTCGACTTGTTGACGGAAAAATAGAAAAAACCTCAAGTTCGAATGGCAACCAATAAGCAAAAAGTGGTCCATTACTATAACTCTAAAGTCAAAGATAAAATATTCAACGTGGGGGACTTAGTATTTCAACGAGCAGCTATTTCACAACCTCAGAATCAAGAAAATCTCACTCTAAATTAGGAAGGTCCATATGAAGTAGAGAAGATCGTCCGATCCGAAACTTATCGCTTGAAGAAGTTTGGAGGAACAACACTTCTACGACCTTAAAATTCAGAAAATCTAAGAATGTACTATCCGTAATTTACCTTCAATTTATTATTTCTTATTACAAAAATCATATGATGATAGAAAATAACTCTCCAAAATAATCAAAAGTGGTCCTATTAGAAATAGGAGGAGAACCTCGTCCTAACTTAAGCAAGCTGAAGGCCTCGTTAGTCTAAAGATGAGATAAGGGGAGAGGCCCTTTCAATGGCCCTTATGTACCGCTATAGTCCTATTAGGAATAGAAGGAGAATCTCATCCTAACTTGAGCAAGCTGAAGGCCTCGTTAGTCTAAGACGAATGAGAGAAGAGGCCCTTTCAACGGTCCTTATGTGCTCCTACAATCCTGTTAGGAATAGAAGGAGAATCTTGTCCTAACTTAAGCAAAGCGAAGACCTCGTTAATCTAAGACGAGATGAGAGAAGAAGCCCTTTCAATGATCCTTATGTGCCCTTATAGCTTTGTTAGGAACAGGAGGAGAACCTCATCCTAACTTGAGCAAAACAAAAATCTCGTTAACCTAAGATGAGATGAGGAGAGAGGCCCTATCAATGGCTCAACTGTGTCCCTACTATCATGATAAGAATAGAAGGAGAACCTTGACCTAACATGAATAAGACGAAGACCTCTGGTTACTTAAGACAGGAGGAGAGAACCTTTCAATGACCATAACGGGAATAGGAGGAAAGCCTCATCTTAATAGAAGTAAAAACTAACCTCATTGAGAATAAGAGGAGAACCTCATCCTGACATAAACAAAGACCTCCAATTATCTAAGACAGAAAGAAGGACCTCGTCTTGACGAAAGGACGAAGAAAAATTAATAGAATCGAACATGAAAGGATAAACTCATCCCAGTGCAGGCGAAAAATCTTCGATTATGAAAAGATAGGAGAAAAACTACTTTTTCGATAATCCTTTCAACGAAAGTCAAAGCAGAAGAGAGAAATAGAAAAATCAACAGGCACTAAATTTAAACAAAGCAAAAAGATGATCGAAGAAATTATTTCTTTATTAAAACAAAAGTTTATTACAAAGTGAAGGTCCACTAGACCTTGTACAAAAAAGAGAAAAGAAAAAACGACAAAGTCCTAAGAAGGCTCGAAATCCTCAGACTTCGGGTTGTTAACCCCTGCCATTATAAGAGACTGGTTTAAGCTAAAGATTTCTTCCTCAAGATCCTTCTTCTTCAACAGACCCTCTATATATATTCTATCAGCTCGTCGGTAGTTGTCTTCAAATTCTCTCAGTTGCCTCCTCAGAACCACCGACTAAGCCTCCGCATCCTTCACAGCTTGACGCTCGTGTACCACTTGGATCTTCAGTTGCTGGAGTTTGGCCTTATCCTTCTCGTACGTGACTGAAAGATAGTCGAGGGACTCCCTCAAGAAGGCAAGCTACTCTGACTCTTTATCAATATCGGCTTACTGATTATTGGACAATTATCTCCGAAGATGAGCCACCTCTTCATTTGTCAATTTGAGCTCATTTTCAAGCCTACTCGCCTTCTCCGCCCAACCAATTCTATGCCTGTCGTATCGGGCTTCAGCATCATGGAGTTGCCTCTGGAGCTTGGAAAGTTTCTTCGACCAGTCCCAATTGCATCACACCTTATCTGAAGGCCATGATGAGCTCTCCTCCAACAGTCGGATTATCTCTCTAGCCGAATTAAGTTCGACTTTGAGAGAACTGATCTTCGCAGTTAACGCCCAGGACTTATCGCTGGTGCTCTTTCTAAGTCCGACCAACTCTTTCTCAAAGTTTTCTTTTCTAATGCTGAAGCTCACAGAATCTTTCATGTGTAGCTTTCGGAGATGGGTGACCTCAATCATCGTCTCTGAAGCATTCTTTCTGGATCTCCAAAGTTTGTCTTCTATTTTCTTCAACTTTTTCTTCAGGTGATGAATCTTTCTTTTTAAATTTTTGACTACGGGCTTTAGAGGGATACCTTGGGATAATAGTTCCGCATCAGTTGGAGATGATGGACCCTGACTACGATCGTTGGAGGGGTTTTGAATAACATCCACCATGACATGAGTATAAAGAAAAGAAAGTTGATTTTCATTCATAAAAATGTTTGGTATACATCGAAAGAAAAAGAGAAGAAAAATATAAATTTATAAAAAATCTTAGAACTCGATCGGTGCAGAGGCAGGCAAGGTCGGTACATCCTTTGCGGTGTCAAACTTGAGAATAGATTCTGGAGCTTCAGCTGCAAGTTTGGGAGCATTCGAGGTAGGTTCGACGATAGGAGAAGCGATGCCAGCATTGGAGGGACCGGCTCCCTCACTGGGTTCGTCTGTCAGAAGGTCGAGGTCCACTTCAAGAAAGTTCTTTGGATCCTTCTCATGCAGATCTCGAACCCCTCCAAGAAGGCTTCTAGGGTGAACGCGATCTTGATGTTCTCCATCACTTTGGAGGACTTGAAGGCTTCGATAGCCCTCTCCCTCTCGATGCCGACCTCCTATTCAGCCTTTCTCCTTTTATCTTCGGAGAGGGTCAAGGCTGCCCTCTGCCCTGCATAAGCTTCTTCCTCTCTCCGTGACACCTTCCAAAGGTGCTCGACCTCTGCAATTTGAATTTTTGAGGCCACCTTCAAATGGTCGACCTTGGCTCGAACCTTCTCAACTTTTGCCTGAACCTCCTACAGGGTCTTAGAAGCCTCAGTCTGGTGAAGATCGATGGCCTTCGAGTGGACAAACAAATAATGCCCTAGCTACAAGATAGAAAAAAATAAAGTCAGAACTTTAAAAGTGCACCCTTCATTCAAACAAGTTCAGAAAAATGGGTTACCTCGAGATAGGCGATGAAAGACTCATCAAATCTCTCAGCATCCTCTGTCCCAACCATTTTCTCGATAATGTGCAGGAGGATGCTACCCTTCATCAGGGATTGGATAACCTTTCGATCATCCAAGGAAGTTCGCTCCTGATCGAAGCCTTCACCACTCAAATTTTCAACCGCCCTCCTCATCTTTTTTCTAATAGCGTCATTTTTCTTCTTCTTCTCAACGATCTCGTGCTGCTCAGGAAGCATGGTGGTGGCATCCTCTTGGGATGAGATCAAAGTTGGTGCGGTCGCATCAAACTCGGAGATGGGTGCTGCCTGGATCAGCATGATCGGGATCGGCTCATCAGTGTGAGCCTTCTTGGATGTTTCTCCCATGGTGCTATCCTTCCTCTTGAGGGACTTGATCCCCTTAGTCAGATGGTTCCGCTCCTCAGAAGTCATCTCCGTAGAAGAAAAAATTAGAGTCAAAAAAGAAAAAGAAGACCATGCACAATTGGCAGGCTACAAAGGACCATTTGTCGGATTGAGAGAGCTGAGATCGAAATTGAATAAGGTTTGGTCCTCCAGGAGCTTGGAGATCGGAGGAGCTCGAAAGTTCTTCAGCTTGTCAATCGAATCTCGATCCTCTTTCTCAAGCCCAGGAGCTCGACGGACTGAGTCTCTTATTTTCTCCCAAGAAAGAAGTCCTAGTTCTAGGGAAGGATAGGAAACAAAAAAAAAAATTTCTTTTAGTTATGAATGAAAGAAGGGGCACCCTTAAGCAAACACTTCTTGCCAAACTGGGGAGATACGTACCTCCAATCTTTGATAGTCGGATGACGTTTGAAAGTGAAGAAATTACGAAATAGGAAGATGGAAGGTCAGACGTCGACCATAATGCACAAGGAGAGAAATCCTATGATAAACCTAAAAGAGTTTGGTGCCATGGTGTCAAAGAAAATGTTTAAAAACTTGAACAAGTTGGTTACAAAAGAAGGTATTGATAGTCGAAGTCCCGCTCGAAGGATTTTAATGTACAAGTAGGTTCGGCGGGGAGGAAGAGAGCTAGCTCGATCGCTAGGGCTAGGGAGTTCAAGTTCACAATCAAAAGAAATTTCGAACTGGATCCTAATCAAGAAAAGATCTTTGGATTGAAGTTTACATAAAATGGTATTAGGAACAAAGGATGGCTGAGGCACTTCTACAAGCTTAGGGTCCTTATGATGAAGGTTTATTAAAGCTAAATGAGCTAAACTTCTAGAGTCGGTCGATCAGGACTCTTCAAAGGATATGAGGATCAAACTAAAGTAGAAAAAATCTCTAAAAAATTAAAGAAAATAAAATCTGAG
This sequence comes from Cocos nucifera, assembly GCA_006176705.1. Lineage (NCBI taxonomy): Eukaryota > Viridiplantae > Streptophyta > Magnoliopsida > Arecales > Arecaceae > Cocos > Cocos nucifera. The sequence continues at coordinate 262,351 of QRFJ01002221.1, read as the reverse complement.
ACTTTCTCGAAGAAACAGAATGAGTAGAGATGCCAAAAGATATAGATAATCAAAGAGAAAGATTCAGAAACTGATCTAAATCGATTGGAAAGAACGAAAAGACAACAAACTCGATGAAAAATAAAGGAGAGAATCTCCAAGAATCGAAGAAGTCGGTAGAAGACATTGGTGCCCTGGAGCAAGAAGGAAGAAGAAAGCCAGAAGGAAGGAGAAGGAGACTCAAATGAAATGAAGCTCCTACGAAAGAAGAAGAGCTTAAATAGCCGCTAGAATCTGAGATGGTTATGATTGCAGATCTTCACTGACCAACCTCGAGTTGACACATGTCCCACTCATCATAGCGGCAGACTGGCAATGGGTAGAATTTTTATTACACCGTACCTTAAGCAGTGCTTCGATGAAAATTTTAAGAATTTATCTTTTTGGGTCACCTCGTATTTAAGAAGTTTCGATGTCCATGCAGAAAGAGTCGGGACCAGCTGTTCTGTTGGCGCGAAAAGAAAAAAAAGGACTTTGGCACTCATATTTCTTTACTTCCTTCGTTCAAATTTCAAACTCGAGAGTGGGAGGACTTGTGTTGGACGTGAACCCTTTCCTACTGAAGTCCGACAGAATATCTGGCCTTAAGAAAACTCCATCCGGTGAGGACAGCCATGTCGGACTTCGGCCAGTAAAGAGTTTACGCTCAGGTGTCGAGACTGCAGACCTCCAACCTAAATCTATCGGTCGATCTTCTTCATTCAGATTCTTAGCTCCTTCAGATATTTTCACAACCTACAGGGCATTGGAGATTTCACTTAGATGAACTTGAATAGTGGTGATAGCCCCCAGGCAGTTGAGTAACATGTCTAATTATGGCTTGGTTTGGTCGACCTTGGCACTATTTGAATCTTTTTCCAACAAAAAATCATCCAAGCTGTTCGATATTGGACCAATGCCGGATCAATAGAACTCCTCTCCAAACGAACTCCTACAATATACTAAGGATGGCAGACCTCGAGATTCCTGCATCAAGAACTCTGAACATGCAGACTAAAGGATCTCGTCTCCTTCATATCAGCCTTCAGACGGTGTTGAAAGTAACTGAGCTTCAAAGAAATAAATAAGCAGGTTCTCTCCGAGCAGATCCCCTTCCGCTTCTTCCAAGCAAAATTTTTTCAATCGACATCCTTCTAGTTAATCTCCTCTTGGATGCCAGACAAACCTCCTTCGGTTGACCTTCTTCCAGTCGAACTCCTCTTAGATACCAGTTGATTTTCTTTCCATCAACCTCCATCCATCCGAACTTCTTACTTTAGCTGAGAGGGGACTCGTCGTTATATATTTGCTCCTCCAACAGATCTTCTTCCAAATTTCTCCAAAAGAATTATTTTTGGATTTTTGCTCCTTTAGCCAGACTTCTCCTTCCAGCAGAACTACTTTCGAATTTCTCTAGTGGACTTTCTTCAAAATTTCTTCAGTCAAAGGACTTTCGAACCTCTTCCGATCGAACTTCCTGCAGTCATCTAGAAAGGCTTTCATGCCTACACAAATCCAGCTATCCATACAGCATGAACCCACTTACATACATACGATCTTGAAAGAGTCCGAACTTCTCTGAAATTGATAAAACTCAAAGCTCTTCACTGTCAACACCTACCTCCTTCAAACTTCAACTATCAAGTTTCAACGGACTGACACATTACGATAATGAACACTACCCTCTGTAACAAACTCCATATGGCCCTTAATGGCCCACTACCAGGTAGTTATAGCTGTTGCTATCAATTTATTACAGGCTCCACCAATATAAGATATCCTTCAGATATGCTTTTTTTAGATGCTCTCTTCTTCTTCTTAATACTCTACTACTTTCTCTACTGAGCATTTCATTTTTGTTGGCTGAAAGGACTGACTTGACCGTCGGAGGATCCTACCGAAGCCTCGCCTCATCTGGATTGGACTTCTTTTGCAAGTCCTAATGGTGACCTCGACTTTTCCAGCTTCAGCCAGCTCCGACGTCAATCAGATTCTGTATCAATAAGAACTGAGAAGCCAGTGCTCCTACGAGGTAGGTCGAATAGCATCTTTAATCTGATAATATGAAAGAAGCAAAAATCAAAAAATATCATAAGTTTAAAGAATGTATTCTAGATGTGTTTTATCTAAAATATCATAATTTCATCTAAAATATCATAATAAAATTTTTGAAGATGTTTTGATAATATGATGCCATAATTTCATCTAAAATATCATCATTTTGATATAAAATATCATAATAATGTTAAAAAAATATTCTAAAGGTAATTTCATTACATGATATCATAACTTTTACATAAAAAGTCATAATTTTGACATAGAATATCTTAATAAAGTTTAAAATTTTTTTCAAAAAAATTTTGGATTAAAAAAGTCATAATTTTAATATTAAATATCATAATTTTGATATAAGATATCATAATTTTTGTTAAAACTAACTTCTGGAGGTGTCCTACCAATAGGATATCATAATTTTATCAAAGATATCATTACTTTGATATATAATATCATAATAATATTAAAAAAATATATTTTAAATAAAATTTTACTACTAGATGCCATAATTTTTATATAAAATATCATAATTTTGATACATGATGTCATAATAATGTTTAAAATCTTTTTTCAAAATTTTTTTTATAAAGAATGTCATAATTTTAACATTAAGTATCATAATTTTGATATAGAATATTATAAATTTTATTAATAATAACTTTTAGATGTATTTTGCCAACATGATATTATAATTTTTATAAAAAATATTATCATTTTGACATGGAATGTCATAATAATATCAAAAAATAAATTCTAAAGATAATATCACAACTGGATGTCATAATTTTTACATATGAAATAATTTTGATATAGAATATCATAATAATATCTAAAATTTTATTTTAAAAAATTTTTGCATAAAGAAAATCATAATTTTAATCTTAATGTGATAATTTTGATACAGGATATCATAAATTTTAGAAAGAACAACTTTATTGGTATTTTGCCAATAAAATATCATAATTTTATCCAAAATATCATCATTTGGATATAGAATCTCATAATAATGTCAAAAGTTATATTCAAAAAGTATCATATGATCGTCTAAAAAATATAACATTCTATGATAGTTTATTATTGTCAGTTTATCTCATGGGGATGGATTTTATCAAATTTTTGATCGTGGCTCCTTTTTCTACAGTCACGCCACCTCAACAAACTTAGAAATATTGAAAGATCAGATAGAGCTCTAATATTTATATGCTCCAAGAACCAGACCTGCACATGAGCATTTTGACAAAATAGATTATAGAAGAATTTAAAAAAAATAAGACTGCATTCTGAAAATAATATGATTAACTTTACCACGAGGGCTGTCGAATAGCCAAGGAGAGTGGGCTGCCTCCTCTTGTCAACTCTCTTTGCTTTGCATGGCTCTCTAACCTCAGATAGTCAGCAATCTCTAGGAGGACCTTAACCGCCAAGTTCTTGATGAAAATGGTTTATGTAAAAGATCATATTAAGATAAGTTATCTAAAAATAGGATCACATCTCTTAGATAAGTCTGGTTTGACTTTGAAGCCAAGAAAAACATAAATATGTATGCTATCCAAAGCCTGACGATATCCTCAATATCTTTCTATTTTTTGATGATTTTAGCTGATCAATCAAAGACTTTAACCCTTTATATTGTAGCGTTAAATTCTTTCCAAATCTATCGAACAACCTTCTTTTCTTCTTTGGACATTTTCCAGCGACTGAGACTTATATCCCGTGACATGAAAGATCGATAATTAGTGTCACTTTTTTCACATGGAATGTTATTATTTTTTCTATAATAATGAATTGATCTTTTCCAATGTGATATTTTATGATGTCCAAGAGGAGTACCCCATCTATCATAAAGAACTCCATGTCAACAAAGGCATCAAATGGAGTCTTCTGGATGAGCTCTACGTGCACAGAAGAAAAGCTGATATTTTGAATATTTTGAACATAAACTCCAAGTTTACAGTTTTTAAAAATTGGAGTCCTTCATTAAAATATCTAGAAAAAAATTTGATTTGACACTGTAAGAAAGAATTGGATTATCAACAACAGAAACTCAAAGTAATAAATAGCATGTTATTCAAAAAAAAAGGATATCATAACATTGTCAATATATTAATATTGGGATATAATATTATCAATAATATCATAATTTAAACATATAATATCATTATTTGGATATAGGATGTTAAAATATTTTGATTGTCAATCTCCTACGGGTATTTTGCAAATTCGATATCATAATTTTAACATGAAATATCATAATTTTAAAATCTAATATTATAATAATGTCAAAAACTAGCATCGAGAGGTAATTTGAACATAAAATATCATAATTTTTATCTAAAATATCATAATTTTATCAACGATGTCATAATAATATCTAAAACTTTCTTTCAAAAGAATTTTGTACATATAAACTCATAATTTTAAACTATAATATCATAATTCTGACATAGAATATTATAGTTTTTTTTAAAAAATATTTTTTAAAGATGATTTATCAATAGAATGTCATAATAAAATATCATAATAATATGAAAAATAATATATATGGGAAGTAATTTGACCAAAATATCATAATTTTTAGGTAGAATGTCAGAATTTTGACAAATGATGTCATAATAACATATAAAACTTTCTTCCAAAATTATTTTCAATAGATAAAGTCATAATTTTGATCTAAAATATCATAATTTTGATATAGGATATTATAATCTTTTCTAAAGAATGTCTTACGGAGTTATTTTTGCCAACACGATGGCATAATTTAAGTAAAAATATCATAATTTTGATATAGATTATCATCATAATATAAAAAATCATATTCAAGAGGTAATTATACTATTGGATATCATAATTTTACTTAAAATATCATAATTTTGATACATGATGTCATAATAACTTCTAAAACTTTCATCTAAAATAATTTTGTATACAAAAGGTTATAAATTTAACTTAAAATATCATAATTTTGAAATAGAATATCATTATTTTTTTAAATAATATCTTCTAGAGGTATTTTATCGATATGATGTCATAATTTTATCTAAAATATCATCATTTTGATATAAAATATCATAATAATATCAAATACAATATTTAGATAGTAATTTAACTATAGAATATTATAATTTTGATGCATAATGTCTAATACTTTCTTCCAAAGTAATATTGCATACAAAATATCATAATTTTAATCTAGAATATCATAATTTTTAACTAAAATATTATAATTTTATTTAAAAAAATATCTTAAGAAGATGTTTTGCCAATATGATGTCATAATTTTAACTATAATATCATAATTTCATCTAAAATATCATTACTTTGACATAGAATGTCATAATAATATTAAAAATTATATTTTGATAGAAATTTGACTATTAGATATCATAATTTTAATATGAAATATCATAATTTTGATATAAAATATCAGAATATCTAAAATATTTTTTCAAAATAATTTTTCATAAAGAAAGTCATAATTTTAACCTACAATATCATAATTTTGATACAAGATGTCATTATTTTTGTTAAAAAATATCTGACGAACGTGATTTGCCAACGTGATATTATAATTTTAATTAACATATCATAATTTTATCTAAAATATTATAACTTTGATATAGAATATCATAATAATGATAAATAATTTTTATTTGAAATGTTATAATTTCGAACACGATGTCATAATAATTTCTAAAACTTTCATCCAAAAAAATTTTACATGCAGAAAGTCATAATTTTAATTTAGAATATCGTAATTTTTAAACAGGATGTTATAATTTCTTTTAAAGAATATCTTACAGATGTGTTTTGCCAATATGATATTATAAGTTCATAAAAAATATCATCATTTTCACATAGAATGTCATAATAATATCAAAATTATGATATCCTAGCATAGTAACATCCTAAAAAGCAGAATTATGATATTTAATATCCAACCTATGATATTAAGGATCAAAATTATGACATCTTCATACTGAAATACATTAACGAATATAGAATTATAATATTCTATATCAAAATTATGACATTAAGGATTAAAATTATGATATCCTCTAATAGAAAGATCACCAAATATAGCATTATAACATCCTATGTAAAAATTATGATATTAAAGATCTAAATTATAACATCTTAGTATAGAAATATCCTCAAAAGCAGAATTATAATATCCTGAGTCAAAAGTATGACATTGTAGGTTAAAATAATGATCCCATTGATTAAATATCTTTCAAAGGAACTTTTGATAATAATATGATAAAATTATGATATTGTAGGTTAATATTATGATAACTTATAGGTAAAATATCTTTCAAGTATAATTTTTAAATTTTTTATGATATCCTAGTTAAATTTTGTAATATTCTATATTAATATTATGCCATCTCATTAGTAAAATATAATTCGAAGATAGTTTTGATAATATTATCATATCCTAAATCAAAATTATGACATTAAAGATTAGTATTATAACATTCTATAGGTAAAATATGTCCTAAGTATAATTTTTATCATTTTTATGATATCCTGGGTCAGATTTATGAAATTCTATGTTAATATTATGGCATCTCATAGGTAAAATATTTTTCAAAGATAGTTTTATATCCCAAAAGTCATGATTTTGATACACAATGTCATAAACTTCGTTCAGCATGATATATATTACTATAGAATATGATAATTTTTACCTACGAGTCAGATGTTTGTAAAATCTAAAATGAATCAAGAAACTAAAAAATCTTTAATGGATGTCCTAAACCTTGAAAGAAGTGTCCTAAACCTTAAAAGGAGTTTATCTTCTTCTCTTTCCTCTATTTCATCTCTCCTGGAGGTTGTAGGAGCATCCTCTTCCTTGTAAATAATCATTGCAATACTCTCTTTGATCATATCCTCTTCTTCCTTACCTTCTCCTTGATACCTTCTAAACTCAAATTTTTTAAGGGCCATAACTGAATAAAATGCTCGCCACAATAGTTATCTAAAAATTCTTTTTGATGTTAATAGAACACCTCGCTTAGTATGTTAAAACGCTCATCGCAGAGATAGTTCGTCGATATGCTCCACTTCTTCGAGAAAAGAAGCGAGAAAAATGCTGATCGTCGGAGTGGAGGGAAAACAAAAAGACATTTTGGGAGCGAAGATGATGAAATTTCAACTAGATTTTGACCTCTTTTCTTTGGTAAGCAATGGAGACAAAAATGATTTTTCATGTTTTTGAAAAGATCGGGATTAATTACAGAACAGAGCATGATGACACCGTATGTGGAAAAGCAACAACCATCGTATCGTGCCATAAGAGCTTCAGGTGGACCAATCAGAAGAGGCGGTGCATTCCACATTTGAATTTTTACACCGCAGGCGGTGTAGAAAGAATTATCCTTTTGAAAACTCTAGGTCCGATTTCAGACTGATTGTAGTAGACCTGATGTTGCCATCATTGTTGGTCACATCAAATTGCCAGGGTTATGCTAGCAATCTTCCATGACTATGTCGTGAGAAGGAGCGATTGTGGGTTTTTATGTATGAGTGAGCTCAACATTGGCCTTAGTTCATGGTGCTGACATAGGCCAAGATCGTGGATCCAATTATGAGAAGGAGTTGGCTTCACTAATTCAGGTTGCTCAAACCAGTCCCAGATCCAACCCATTTGATTTTCAAGCCTTAACTGTAAGCCTTGAATGGGCTCAGGCTAGGCCACTAGTATACTTGAGCCCAACCCGAAAATCAGATAGATTCTACATCTTAGCCCAAACCTAGTCCAAATTTTTTCAGGCTTAGCTCGAAGCCCAACCCGAGCACAATTCCACCCCTACTAGCATGATAGTTGATCGAGGCAAGTTGTTGTTATAATCCTCAATACCTTGTACGGAGTTGGCATCTATGTGGCTGGGGGTCTCCTATTCTATATTATTTTTAGGTGCTGATCATGATATCTAATTGGAAGGGGATTCGGCATCGACTGTTATACTTTGTGATGTAATTGATTGGAAGGCCAATTATCTCAAGTTCTAGGCTGCTCACATATATAGGGAGGCTAATCAAGCTTCGGACTTCCTAACCAATATGCCACTAGAGGGAGATTTCACTTTAGTTGCAGGTGACTAGTTTCCTATTTAATTAGGGCTCATTCTATTGGCTGATGCATTGGAGACCTCCTTTGTTTGTCAATGCAGATCATTATAACAATGACTTCATTTAAAGGGATCATGAGTGTGTCAAATTTGTTCCATGACTGTAATCTTTTTAACATGTTCAGCCGAGGATAGGGTATTATCATCTGATGTAGGTCATCAAATATACTAGACATTTTAGATGTTGCTATTGGTCATGTCCTTCTATCATGTTGTCCAGCAAGTTCAATTGAAGGTACCTTCTAAGCTTGACACCAGTAGTTCAGAAGCCAACTGTGTCCTTCCTAACGTCACCGGATCACATGAAGCAGCTAAAGTTATTCTTTGTTTTAATTTCTATTAGCAGGGAGATGCTCCGGGTGCTAGGCACTCTTTTATTACCATCCTAGTTGGCGTTATTCAAACATGTGAACTTCTGTATGGATGTCTCTACGGTGGGCATTTCTCATCTTTGGTAAGCGTCATATCTAGCTAAACATCCTAGGATGGGCTGTACTTCCCTCGCTCCTTCAACACATTCATGAGGTTGCTCTATCTTATTCTGAATTCTATGTAGAAACTACAAACTTGGAGAATGGATATGTGAACTGATACCATGAAGCATTACTTATATATCTGGGAATCTTATATACTATTGTTGCTACAAGGCTCCAGAAGTAAGATGACGAGTTCGGTGTTGGACCAAGCTAGAGAGCTGCCAAGAATTGAGCTAATGTAGACCATAAGTGATCCTACAAAGAAATTTCAAAAATTGATGGGGTACCCTTCGATTTAGGATTCTCTGATGCTTAAGTCAGTCAGGACCTTGAGAACAGATAGTGGAAAATGGAGAATTAGAAGACAAAAAGAATGATAGTGAGTGGAGAGAATGAAAGCTCAACTTTTTTTAGTGGAAAAGTTGAGAAGAAAATTTAGCAGAGTCTGGACTCCGTCTCCTCTTCTGCCTAGGAGAGTACCTTGCTTCTTTATTTATAGAGAGAATTTGCTCAGCCATTAGACCATTAGAAAAGTTTCTTAGGCCGTTAGGGATCTATTAGGCCGTTAGTTTGTTATAATAGAATGGTCAGTTGTATGAAAATCATGGATTGTTTATCCACATAGAGATTAGCTTTAGCGTAGTTAGAAGACAGCGGTAACCTTGCTGGAACACAGTTGGAGAATATTCGACATTCTCTTGCTAGTGATCGAGTATTATATTGGCAGGACGGTAGAAAATCGATTTGGGTTTAAAATAGCACTCATGGGCAAGTTGGTCGAAACTCGATCTCGGCTTAAAGCAGTGCTCATAGGCAGGTTGATCGTAACTCAATCTCGGCTTAAAGCAGTGCTAGTGAGCTCTCTAAATCAGCTGATATGATATGGTGATGCTTCACCTATAGGGTGGTAACTTGCCGACCTAAACTATTACGGTCGAGTGTGAGGTTAGCTAAAATAGATGTCCTTCTAATATAAACTAAGCATGTTGGGGTAAAATCAATGTCCCTTCAATATAAGGTGAGCATATCAGTTGTCACAACATCAAGTTGATAGTTATTCTAGATAGGCGTTCAATCAATCTGAACCTGTAGTCAATTATAACACGTTACCATCAAAACACTATCAGATCAGCGAGCTTCCTGATATTCCCATGTGGCCAGAGGTCGTTAGCTGTACCAACAACTATAAAAGTTAAAGGGCTACTATGTTCAGGTGGTTGAACTTCTAGGTTACATTATTGTGGGCTTTTCTTTAGAGTAGGGGTTCTTTCATATCCTAACAGGGGATTTTGCTTTCCTTTGAGGAGTCATGGATTTCATGTTCGTAGGCTTTGCAATAGGTGGGTTATCTTTCACTACTTAATGTACTTTATTGTTGCAATCTAGCATAGCGTTTGTTGGGAGATAGAGATATGACGCACGAAACAAGAGAACAACAAGAGAAGTAGAAAACTTTCTTCTAGAGTTTTAATTTAATATCATAAAATAAAACTAAAATGGATTACAACGTTGGCAAAAGGGCCATATTGATAAAAGTAAAATCCTAATAAACTTAAACTAGGACTCCAACATAAATTAGGATAAAGACTGAAAATCCCTATTCATCTAGTATTCTTTCGAGCTCCCATTGACCCGTCAAATGATAGAATCTCGTCCCAAAATTGGCTATGATGGCAAGGTAGTCAAGCTCATGGAGTTCGAAAAGAGCTTGCCAAATTAGGATCATAATAGCGATTCTGATATCAGATAAGAAAGTTACGCCCATTCTAGCATGATAGTGTTAAAATCAACTGGATCAGGCACAATCAGCCTAACTCCTCATCCATTCGAATTTGGTCCATCAAATCAAGATCTCTATCTACTTTGACATCTATATCATCCTCTCTAGACTGGGAAGAACTCATCCTCGAGTTTAAATTCTCCATTGCTTCTGTCAAGTAGGCATACTTTGTTAGAAGGTTGATGTTGGTCTTTGATTTGGATTTAGATAGATCCTCTTTTTTCATCAGTGCCAGAGTAATCTTTTGACTATCCTTCAAAAATGTGTAGGTGTTCTGGCATCTATTATAAGTAAGTACACTTTAATCGTTCTGCCATGGCCTTTTTAAAAGCAAATGATTGGCATCCATGGCACGGATGTTGCATCAAACTTTGTCGAAGTACTTCTACCTGATAGAGAATGATACATGGCAATGACTATCGACAATTACCTCACTCCCTTTATGAAACCATGATAGCTTAAAAGGGCCGAGGATGCTTTTTAGTTTTCAGATTTAGCTTTGTAATGGCCTCTCTGGAGATGATATTCTCGTGGCTACCTCCATCAATGATGACTTTTCAAACCTTTTAAATGTTTGGGAGCAAGTAGGCTCTTTCAAACAACTAGAGCCTCTATGTTATCCCCAAACAGTAGGAAATCATCATTTTCTTCACCTCCTTCATCATAGATAGGCTCTTGATCCTCATCAATTTTTTTATCTCCTTCTTTAATCAGCAATTGCTTTCTAGACCATCCAACAGGTTTCTTGCACTCGCTCTACATGTGTTTGATCTCACTACAGTTGTAACATCTCAGCAAAGAAGATCCCATCGAGGTTGGCTTTGAAGATCTCGTATCAACAACACCACAAATAGGAGGGATAGACACATATTCCTTTGATTTTTTGATGTTTGGTTGTTTCAAAAGAAAGGATTAGATCTAGGAATAGGCCTTCGCTGTAACTGCTCCTTAGCAATTATAATATGCCAATATTTTTCTTTGATCATCTATAGGGAGTGGAGCCTTAAGACATCTTGGATCTATTGCCGTAAGCACTAAGATACCTTGTGACCATCTGCTCCTCGCTCTTTATCAAGTTATTTGTAGTGACTAGTTGGTAAAACTTTTTCGTATATTCGTTCATGGATCTAGACTCTTGTTAGAGGTTTTGCAACCCCTAGTATAGGGATTGCATGTAGTTGAAGGGCAAAAATTGCTTCCTCAATATTTTCTTCATCTTTTTTCAGTCCTAGATCTTTGGCTTGCCTCTGCGCTCGTTGGTTTTCTTCAATTGTTGCCACCATACAGAAGCCCATCCCATCAATTTTAGGGTGATAAGATTCACCTTCTTGTTATCGGGCACCTCTTTATACTTGAAGATGCACTTGATCTGATCCAATCAATTAAGAAATACCTCTATTTGTAGACTATCTGAATATTCAAGTAAATCTACTCGGATGAAAAATACCAGTGGATTGATCACTTGAATGAATCATCTCGATCTTTATACCAGTGGATGAGAATACTCTTATGGAAGAGGTTCTCAAAATCTAAAGCTTCTCCATAAGATCTCTAGTTTCACCTCAAATCTCACATCCCAGGTTTCTAACTATGTAAGATATCCAGTCAATTCCATCATCTATCTCCTCAAATCTCCACACTCTATCATCAGATCCCACTTTTGTTATGTGATTTCTTCATGAGCCGCTATCGCCTAGGTTATTTGGTCCTACTTCCAGCCACCACCTGCCATCATGACTATAGGAAAGAATTGCCACATAAGGATTCTTTGGGCTTTGATACCAACTAATAACATAGTTTAGCATGGCATTTATTGGGAGCGTAAAACAAGAAAATAGTAGGATAAGGAGAAAACTCTTTTCTGGAGTTTTAATTCAATATCATAAAATAAAACTAAAATTGGTTACAACGTTGGCTAATAGGGCGGTACTTATAAAAGAAAAATCTTAACAGATTTAAACTAGGACTCCAATACAAAGTAAGATAAAGATTGAAAATCCCTATTCATCTAAGATTGTTCTAGGCTCTCATTGACCTATCAAATGATAGAATCTCATCCTGAAATCAGTTGTGATAATAAAGTGGTCGAGCTCATAGAGCTCAAATAGAGATTTTTGAATTAGAATCATAATAATGATTTTGACACTAAATGAGAAAGATACGTCCGTTCTAACGTGACAGTGTCAAAATTAGTTGGATCAGGCATAATCAGCCGGGTTCCTCATCCATTCGAATCTAGTCCATCAAATCAAGTTCTCTGCCCACTCTGATGTCTGCATCATCTATTGTCGCATGCTTTTCTTTATATGCAATATAGCTTTCAGCTCCTTTGAAAAAATAATCCTAGAATTCGGTACTTTACTTTTAGCATTTAAATAAACAATATAATGTATTAACATGCCAACCCAATTAAATCAAACCTTTACCACTTCAAAGAATGCAAGATGCAACTTCTATTCAGTACCGTGACTATAGGATCCTAGCATGTCAAAGAACATCCCATTATAAAATTTACAATGTAATAGTTTGTTGGATTGTCCATAACAAAATATCTGGTTAGACCACCTTGAAATAGAACTCATCATACCAATTCAACTCATACAAAGAGAAAAAGGCCCAGTGATGCACGTGTATAATAAAGTAAATATGCTAAGGGACAATAAAGTGAAAGCTATAATAGTACTAAAGAAGGCACATGCTATTGGATGTGAAGAAACTTGCGAAAGTGGTTAGAGACTACTATAGACTATCAAAAGAGAAAGCCATGGAGAGAGGGCTAGAATGTTGTTATTGGATAGCTAGGGGGTGCTAATGCACAAGCTTACTGCATGAATAAAACAATAAGTATGAACATGAACCAAATCAAAGAACAAGAGGAAAGAAAAAAGTGAAGAAAAAATGAAATCACCGACAAGGAGGTCGAGGAGAGAGGGGATCATGAGAAGATTAGCATGTGCGGGACCATGGAGGAGGTTGACCTTGCCAAATGGTTAAGTTGAGGTGAGAGGAGGATGTGAGGATGCTAGAATTAGGGAGGTGACTTTAGCAAGGGTTCTAAATAGGGTCCGCCAAATCATTCTGAATTGATAGTGTAGGTATAATAAAATAGACCAACTAGAAATCAAGATAGTTCAGCCACCTGATTTAATCATAGATAAAAGCTAAGCATAAACCAAGTTGATTCATTTGGCTTGCCCAGTTTCAAGCGACTTCAGGCTATTTAGGATCAACTAGGTGATTTGGGGTATTATAAGTGAACTGCTAGTCATGACTCATCTCCTCTCTCCTCTCTTGTAAGTCTTGATCCTCTCTCCTCCCTCTTGATCATCCTTACTTCCCCTCCCCTCTCTCTCTTCTATCCTACTCTCCTCTTTCTCCTTCTCTCTTGATCCTCTCCCTTCCCCCCTATTTCATCTCTTCACCTCTCGCAAGTCACAACTCCTCTACTCTCTTGCAATTCCCTTCATAAAGGTTAGGATTTTATTAGTGGCACTACTATAAAAAAAAGGCTACGGCAACACATACTATGGCAGCAGTTTTTAAAACCGCTGTAATAGATCCTACGATAGGATTATAAAGACCACTGCCATAGGTCTGACCTATGGCAATGGTTTATACTAACTGCTGCTACAGATCTGATATATGATCGTGGTTTATTTAACCGCTGTTATAGATCGATCTATAGCAGCGGTTATATATAACCTCTGCCATTGGTCAAATCTATAGCAGTGGTTTAACATAACCGTTGCAATAGATGTGACCTATAGTAGCGGTTCCATGTAATTACTACCGTAGGCCCAACATATTGCAGTGGTTGGGCATAATCACTACCATATCTTTTTCTCATATTTTTTCTCTAAATATTATATAATTTTAAAATTTAATGTCCATCTTCATCATTGATTATCTAAATAATTATCAATAGAGTATTATCATAAAAGATCATCTTGATCCGATGGTCCTAGCTTCATCAATCAGAAAAATTTGATTTTGATGATCACGAACGACAATGCGATGATATGATAGATGGAGACCACTGATGGGTCTGAAAATCTGCAATGATGATTTTAGTGACGTTTATAGCATACTATCAAAGTTTTATGTTAATTGGATATCGTTATCATAGTCAATTTAATATGAAATAATTTTGACCGTTAAATGAGAAATAAACGATCAAAGGACCAAACGACATCCGATTATGAGATAATTTTTAGTTAAATAATCTTTGCTATAATTTTAATCATTTTATATGATGATGATTACTAAATTTAGATTATTTTTATATGAACTATTCACGTTAAGCAGATTTTGTAAAAACACGAGTATATTATCAATGGAGTTAAAGAATGGATATCAAGCGACGTATAGTTTTGGATCGTTCTTAGATTCATGAGTTGAATTTTATGATAATTACCATAAAAATGATTAAAGTAGTACCTAAGATCATTTATGAAAAAAATATCTTATAATCGAATGTCGTCTGGTCCTTTGATCACTCATTTATTATTTAAGGATCGAAATTATCCTATACTAAATTGACCATGATAATGATATTCGATTGAATTGAAACTTTGATAGCATACTACAAACATTACCTAGATCATCGTTGCAAGTTTTTGAATTCATCGAAGATCTCTATCTATCAGATTATCGCATCATCATTCGTGGTCATCGAAATCAAATTTTTTTTATCGATAAAACTAGGGCTATCGGATCGAGGCATTTTTTTATGATGATACTTTAATGATAATTATTTAGATAATGAATGATAAAAATGGATATTAAATTTTAAAATTATATAATATTTAAAATAAAAATAAAAAAAATATTTTCAATCTACGGCAGCGGTTACTGAGAACCGCTGCCATAGATCTATTGCAGCAGTTTCATAATTACTACCATAAATCTATGGCGGTGATTCTCGATAATCACTGTCGTAGATCTATGGCAGTAGTTCAAAAATTACTGTCATAGGTTAGGTTATTTTTGTCCAGTCCATCCCCAAATTAATTTTTCCTCTACCAATTGCTCTCTTTCTCTCTCCCTCCTCTCTACCGTCGGTAAGGCTTCATCCCCTCCATTTCTTTTTTCGATCGATGCTGCCTCCTCCCCCACCTCCTATTGGCTCCCCGACCATCGACTCCGCCACCTCCCCATTTGCCCTTTCTTCCTCAATCGGTTCGATCGTCGGCTCCACCACCTCCCCGTCCTCCTCTCTTCCCTTGGTCCGATCTGCCCCCTCCTTTCTCTCTACTCTCTTCCTCGACCGCCGGCCCCGCCACCTCCCCTCCTCCTTCTTCCCTGGCCGTCTCATCCGTCGGCTCTACCACCTCCCTCTCCTCCTCTCTTCCCTCGGCCCGATCTACCCCCTCCCTTCTCTCTTTACTCTCTTCCCCGGCTAGCCTGACCGTCGGGCCCGACCCCTCCCTACTCTCTCTCTCTCTCTCTCTTCTCTCCTCTCTTCCCCCAGCCCGATCCACCCCCTCCTGCTCTCTCTTTCTCTCTCTTTCCTCTTTCTCTCTAGATCTTTCTCTCTTTCCTCTTTCTTTCTCTCTCTTTTCTTTCTATATCTCACTATCTTGTGTCTTTCTTGCAAGCTACTTCTAGCACCATCGTCTTCCTTTAGTACTGCCACCGGCGACCCTCGAAGCGCTATTCGATCTCCTCTCCATAGCCATAGCTATGATTTTATTTTTTTAAATTTTATAGTAATATTTATTAATCATTTATAATATTTATAATAATATTTATAATAAATATTATAAATATTTATTATAAATATTATAATTATTTATCGATCGTGGATTGTGTCGGTAGATTTTGGGTCAGGCCGTGCCATGTCGATGGTCGTAGATGGCCCTAGACCGTGCTGGTGGCCTTGGGCCATGCCGTGTCCATGACTGTGGATGGTCCTGCACTGTGCCAGTCGATAAGAAAACCCCCACCGATGGGTTCTGGGTCATGTCGGCGGTTGTGAGCTGGGTTAATGTTCATTAATGTTATATGAATTAATGTTCATTAACATTGTAGATCACAGTGGCATCGAAACGTCTTCTCTTATGGATTGAAATATCCGATATGTGATGTAACTCTACTTGGAGGGGGAAGGAATCCTTTGCATCATGTACTGTAATTTATCAGATGTCTACGATGAGCTCAACCTATCCATATAGACGTATCAGAAAGAACAATCATTTAGATTAACCAAAATAAATTTTTATAAATCTTAATATTGATTTTCAATATAATATTTTTTAGATACTGCTTATTTTTTCTACTAGATACGTGCTTTGGTAAGCAACATTATTAGCAATGTTGCTTACCAAAGCATGTATCTAGTAGGAAAAATAAGTAGTATCTAGAAAATATTATATTAAAAATTAATGTTAAGATTTGTAAAAGTTTATTTTGATTAATCTAGATTTAGCAAACTTTTGATGTACTCTTTTTCTAAAAATATTATAATAAATTTTATTTAGTAATAAAAATTAAGCATTTCAAAAATATTTTTATATTTATAATATTTTTTTATATTATATATATTTAACTATATTTATCAGATTAAAAAAATAATGTTCATTAACGTTGTAGATCATGATGGCATCGAAACACCATCTAGCTTTCACCTTCGCCTCTTGGCAGGCTACACGGGGCTCTGCATCTGAGTTGCAGGCAGAGCATACTCAATCCACCTCTACATCGACTGTCCAGGAACCACCAACATCTACTCCTCCACTAGCATCTGTATCTCCAGTGTTAGCCACATCTCCGGCACATGCTCCACCCATCGATGAGTCTCCACTAGCATCCATGTCGCATGATCTCATAATCAGTGAGTATACATTTTTATTATGTTATTTATTTATTTATTTATATAATTATTATATACTCTTATATATTTGCATAATATATTTTTATTATAGGTGTATCATCCAATAAGATATTTCATGATCCCACATGCATGCTGCATGTATGAAACCGTCAGCATCAGATGATGGTGGACTACAACGTAGAGGAGAGGCCAGTAGGAGAGACCGTGCAAGAGATGCATTCCTTTTTTGAAGTGCTTGTGAGGCGGTCTGACATCATTTTGGTACTACCCATAGATTGACAATTAATGGACGCTAGTATCAGGGATCAAATATGAAAGGAGATATGGGTAAGTATATCTTAGTTATATTTATGTATTTGATATTTTTATACTATATTTTATTCATATAATTTCGTAACTGACTTTCGATAACTTTATGTAGAGGAGGTACGATTTTTTAGATCATGAGAGAGTTCGAGATGCTCAACTAAAAAAGATTGAAGACTTGTATCGAAACTACAAGATCAAGCTCCATAGAGAGTGGCTCGAGCACCGATGGAACACTCCGGAGGAGCTTATTCTTTAGATCAGGACTGTCTCCCGCATCAGTGGAAGGGAATGGTTTGACATTGGAGGAGCCAAGAGTTCGAGATTTAATTTCAAACTTTTAAATTTTTTAATATATTTAAAATTATATTTAAATATTTTTTAAATATTTATTATTTATTTGAATACTTGTTAGGCTATCTCTCATTAGAACTAGGAGAACCGAATAGCCTAAGAGTATACGCACACTCTCGATCGTAAGTCTATAGCCAATCATATGCATAGATAGATAATGAATTCTAAATCTTACTAGATAAATTAAATTAATATTTTTTTATATTTTTAGTAAACTAATCTTTTGTTATAGCTGATAAGAGATGGGATGATGTCCAGCCGTAGCGAGATCTTCCGATCTAGCCGTACGGACAAGAAGAGTAGGCCGATGAACACTACGATCGAAAAAATTTTTGTAAGTAATAAATATATTAGCATGATTAGTATTATAGCATTTCTTATAAAAATTTATTTAAATTTATAATTATAGAAATAGTTAGATACGCTCGTGAGCGAGGGCCTGAATATCTCTAACCTTTATGACTATCTATCTTAGGTCTTGGGGCCAAGCACTCTACGAGGATTCGATGCAGGCTCGGACATACGCCGATGAGCTACTGATCTGAGACGAGCATCTCTTCACATGCTTCTGGTGTCATCAGTCAGGAGCAACTTGAGGAGGCATTGGCACAGATAGCTCAGGCTACAGCACGGGCAGATCAGGCTACGACGTGGGCTACTCATGCTGAGGAGCGCACATCTCATCTGGAGGGCATCTTGAGCACTATGGTAATGAGATTCAGCACGTGTTTTGAAGCTGACTTCATGAGCTTTGAGGACATGTTGGTCGATATTCCAGCTTCAACTCCAGCTCCAACTTTCAGTGACGACGACGACGTAGATTTAGAAAACTTTGATGTATTTTTTTAAAAAAATATTATAATAAATTTTATTCAGCAATAAAATTTAAGTATTTCATAAATATTCTTATATTTATAATATTTTTTTATATTATTGAACTATATTTAATAGATAAAAAAAATAAAAATTATAAATTTATATTTTTTTATTTTTTAAAAGCTATAACTGTGGTTGTAAAATTGCTTCGATAAACGTGTCAACTACTGCTATAGGCTTCGTGCCAACCACTGTCATAGATCTATAGCAGCGATTCTTTAACCATTACTATAGATAGCTATAACAGCGGTTAAAAAATCATTGCCATAGATCAAACTATAGCAGTGGTTACAAAATCATTGCTATAGGTCAATCTATTGCAGCAGTTTGAAAATCGCTATCATAAGTTATATATGGCAGTGATTCACTTAACTACTGCAATAATCGTTGCCATAGACCTATGGTGACGGTCGTAGTGGCAGTGGTTAGCTAACCACTGTCATAGCCTATGAGAGTGATTTTTTAAGCTACAACAATGATTTTTTAGGCTACAATAGTGTGGCGTCACCACCACTGACCACGAACCACCATCTCTCTTTCTCTTCTCTCTCACTATACCATCGATGATGATGATGGAAGTATACCTATTTCTCTCTTCCTCCCTCCCTCTCTCTCTCTCTTTATCTATCTCTCCCCCTTCTCCCCGGCCTCTCCCTCTCCCTCTCCCTCTCCCTCCCCTTAGATTCAGTACATCTTGAGTCAATATGCTACACATCAATATTATACCAAATCAATAGTTGGCTAGTGTAGCCCTAGTATTGATTTAGTGAATTTTGATTTTAGGTCTAAAAATTGAGAAACTATGGAGAGAATTAGAGATCTTGGAGGAGGTAGCAAATAGAGATTGGACTCTGGAGGAGGCCAATATTGTTGGGCAGTCAGGTCAAGGCTAGAGGAATGAGAATATCGAATTTGGGGAGGCAAGTTAGGCAAGGGTTTTGGTTTAGGAATTGAGAAAGTTAGGAGAGAATCCGAGGTCTTGGGATTATTAGGTAGAGATTAGATCATAAAGGAGGTTGACATTGCCAAACAACTAGGTTGAGGGAAACGAACAATATAAGGATGTTGGATTTAAAAGAGGTGAATGAGGACACCAAATTTAGGATTGGGAACTATATGAAAATAGAGAAATAGATGCACAGCTCTGGGAGTGGGTAGAGAGTGTTTACACCTCATCTTTTCTCATGTGACACATGAGGGATACGTGCCTAAGTTGGCTGCATGGTGAAGTGAGAACATATATAATGGATATCCCAAGAACTAAAATTGAATGCACATCATATAGAAGTCGACTGAAGATATTTTGGTAAAGTTTGAATCGAGAGCATCCCATTAGAGGACGAATACGTTAAATGATGGTATATTGATAAACATAGGTCGGATGGACATATAGTAGTGGATTTAACTGATTGAGCGTGATTATTGGCTTGTTAGATGGTACAGGATCTATTGGTTAGACGAGTGGTACCAAGTTAGGATGTGGACTAGTGGAAGATAATTGGTGTCTATTACCATATATAACCACTAGGAGTAGAAGTAGATGTGGACAATAGTCATGGTAGATAGTTATTTTATTTTAGTATGAATATTAGATTCGTACTCTATATAGAGGATCTTTGATAATTAGTCTATTGCATCATTATCTTATTTTAGTTTTACTCTAACTTTTATCCTAGAAGTAAGTAGAACGTTGCTTTCTATTGTATTCTAGTACTATCCCTTTATCCACTTAATTTTGAATAATATTGTAATAATAGTGAAAGCCTTTGAAAGTTAAGATATTTGAATCCATACTATTTATCCTTCCTTCAGTTCCTATCACTATCTTTCTGGTTGATTAGATGTTAGTGGCATACTCACACACATCACTTGCTGTTAAAGACTTATGCCTTTCTTTGCTGGGCAACAAGTTTTGTAGAACCTGGAGTTCCCTAGTGCTCACTCAGACAGGATGGACAAATGCCAGCAAGTCTTTTTTGGCATCCTTGTGGGATGTATGGTTGTCTTATATTGTCTTTGGTAGGTTCCTATGTAATTATCATCATATTGCCTTTGATGGGATATTAGATAGCAT
This sequence comes from Cocos nucifera, assembly GCA_006176705.1. Lineage (NCBI taxonomy): Eukaryota > Viridiplantae > Streptophyta > Magnoliopsida > Arecales > Arecaceae > Cocos > Cocos nucifera. The sequence continues at coordinate 241,449 of QRFJ01002221.1, read as the reverse complement.
TGTTATACTAGTTCTGATGGGACAACCATATAGCTATCATCGATCGTGCGGAAGGAGATCAAGTAGCTATTGAGAAAATGACCATTATGCTAGGGGCACTGTTGAAGTGATATGCAACTATCTCAACTTCAATGCTGGAATATAAACATGGGCATCGGCCGTGCCTGGCCTGGCCCAACCCAGGCCCAACGGGCCTGATACTGTAGCAAGTCATGCCAAGCCCATCCCATAAATGGGTCATGTTGGCATGACACGACAAGCATAAAACTCCTGTCCGGCACGGTCATAGGCCCGAAAATTGGCGGGCCAGACCTGGCATGGCCCGTTGGCCCATCAGGCCCCTTTTTTTTAGCCTTAATGAGTTATGCCTGGCCCGGTCCGTAACGGTCTAAAATGGGTCAGGCTGGCCCGTAATGGCTAAAATCAAATTTTTTTTTTATTTTTTAAGGATTAAAATGGCTAGTTTTCTTATTTTTATCATTTTAACCCCTTCAACAGCCAAAAAATGGCTAGATTTAGGGATATTTTGGAAAAATAAAAATTTAGGACTTCTATAAATAAAGTCTTCCTCTTTCATTCTCACCACATCAATTCATCAAACCAATTTTCTCTCTCTTTAATCTTCCTACTTCTATTTATTCTCTCTTCTAGTAATTCTTCTCTCGTCCATTAAATTATTTAGTACGTAGCAATTATAGTTTAGCAATTCAAGAGTCATACAAAAGGAGAAAGCATCTCTCTTTTGGAGGTCGTAGTTTAAGGACAGCTCTACAAATCTAGCTCTCTGGCTATCCGACCTTCGGTGTTCTGGCCCTCCTCCTCCGGCTTTCCAATTCTTCAGTCTCAGCTCCACCTCTTCTTCCTCTTTAGCTCTATAATTTAATTTTCTTTTGCTGGTTACTGGTTGATTTTTATTTTTTTATATTTACTTAGTTTAGATGGCAAGTTATGATGATGAGAGTATAGACGGCACCACTGGGCATGCCGGTATTTCTCTTCCTATTTTGGAGGAAGAAACTCTTCCTATTCCCTCTGAAGCCCCTTCTGGGGAAGCTGGATTCTCTTTCCGTAAGAGGATTAGCACTGTATGGAATGATTTCGATAGAATTTTGATAAATGAAGTTTATAAGGCAAAATATAAAAGATATGCCAAATTATATAGTTATGCTAGTACTAGAGGAACTGGCCATTTGAAGAGACATCAAGAGTCTTATAGGATAAGTGATTTTCGTCTTCAAAGCATCTTAATACATAAGGGGGTGCTCTTGTTGGAACTTTTGCCTATAATCATGAAAATCAAAGAAAGACACTTGTAAAATGGATAGTTAGAGATGAATTACCTTTTAGCTTATGTGAATCTTTCAATTTTGAAGAATATGTTCAATTAGTTTTATAATCCACTTATAGAAGAACCAGTAGACGTATATTTAGAAGAGTAGCTATGATAAATTATTTAGCAATGAAGCAAGATTTAATTGATACTCTTTCTACTTTAAATGCAAAAGTATCATTAACTTTTGATATATGGACTGCATCTGTAGGTAGTATATATTTTATTTCTGTTACTGTTCATTATATAGATAATGATTGATAATTAAATAAACATATTCTTACTTTTCATTCTTTTAATTATCCCCATTCTGGCCAATAAATTTCTAATGTTATTTATCAAACTGCAGCTGCATATGGCATTAGTAACAAAATTATGTCTGTTACATTTGATAATATATTTAATAATAATGTAGCTATCCAATTATTGAAAGACTCTTTTCGTTCCATTGTTAATGAAAAATTATTTCATATTAGATGTGCATGTCATATTTTGAATCTTTCTGTTTAAGCTGGAATGGGCATGGTTCAAGATATAATTATAAAAATTAGGAATGCAATATCTTTTATTCATGCTTCAAGAACACTGTTGGTGTAGAATCTGATCGATGCCGGATCGAACTGAAGTTGGGAAAGAAGAGGTCACTATCGGTGTCCTACAAAATAAAATTTCGTTTGAAGTCGATGGTGGTAGCTGTGGCAGGACCCTCCGATGATCAAATCAGCTCTTCTGATCAACAAAAATGGAGTGCTCAAAAAAGAGTTTGACAGAATTTTGGAAAGAAGAAGAGAGCTTAGAAAAAACGTATCTAGAGAATCCCTTTTATAGATGGAACCTGTAGCAGATTGATAGTGACAGCCGTAGCCGTTTGGTAGCGGTCCGCTCGAAACTACGTGGAGTTTATCATGGAGGAAGGTGTCACTTATAGCACTGTCTGTAGCAGACTGATAGTGATAGCTGCAGCCGTCTAGTAGCGGGCCACCTGGAGTCTGTCATGGAGGAAAGCACCGCCTGTAGCAGACTGATAGTGACAGCCATAGCCATCCGATAGCAGGCCGCTCGGGATCATGTGGAGTTTGTTATAGAGAGAGATATCCATTGTCGTGATATAGAAGCAGACGTTGGTTGGTGAAGAGCTTTGACATACATCAATTTCAGAGAAGTTCGGACCCCTAAAGAAAATACGGCTAGAAAGGATCATCTGGGAGGAATGCTAGCTAAAATATAGAAGTAATCCGCTGGAGGAATCTGACTAAAGGAGAAGTTCGAAAGAAGTTCAACTTCTGAAAGAATTTGACTGAAGGAGAAATTCAGAAGGAGTTTGGCTCTTGGAGGAATCCAACTGAAAGAGAAGTACGGAAGGAGCTCAGCTCCTGGAGGAACTTGACTGAAGGAGAGGTCCGAAAGGAGTTTGGCTCCTAAAGAAATCTGACTGAAGGAGTCTGAAAGAAGTTCGGCTCTTGTAGAAATCTGACTGAAGAAAAAATTTGGAAGGAGTTCGGCTCCTAGAAAAACTTGATTGAAGGAGAAGTCCGGAAGGAGTTCGACTCTTGAAGGAATCCGACTGAAGGAGAAGTTTGGAAGGAGTTCGACTCTTGAAGAAATCCGATTGAAGGAGAAATTCGAAAGGAGTTTGGCTTCTGGAGGAGTTCAGCCGCTGAAGAAGTTTGGCTGAGGTTCGGCCGCTGGAGGAGTTCTCCTGATCGAAGCTCTTCCATGATTATCAGTGGCATTAGGCTAAGCATCAGGCTGAATTTCGGTGGGAGCGGGATTTATCTCCAATAATAGTCTCCCCATTTTCAAGTTCAAAATTCGAAGAAAGTACAAAAGAGGCGACTGCTGAAGTATTTTTCTGGGCTCTACATCCGTTAAGGTCGAAGCTCAAGGAAGATCTTATCTCCTACCGAGGTTGAAGAAGATCTTATCTCCTATTGATGTTACAGTTGAAGCTCGGAGGGGATCTTGTCTCCAGCCGAGGTTGACGTTGAAGTTGAAGCTCGAAAGAGATCTTATCTCCAGCCAAGGTTGAAGAAGATTTTATCTCCTATTGATGTTGAAGTTGAAGCTCGGGGAAGATCTTGTCTCCAACTGAGGTTGAAGGAGATCTTATCTCCTATTGATGTTGAAGTTGAAGCTCGAGGAAAATCTTATCTCCAGCTAAGGTTGAAGGAGATCTTATCTCCTGTTGAAGTTGATGTTGTTGAAGCTCGGAGGAGATCTTATCTTCAGTCGAGGTTGAAGGAGATCTTATCTCCTGTTGATATTGAAGTTGAAGCTCGGGGAGAGATCTTGTCTCCAGCCAAGGTTGAAGGAGATCTTATCTCCTATTGACGTTGAAGTTGAAGCTCAGAGAAGATCTTGTCTCTAGCTGAGGTTGACATTGAAGTTGAAGCTCGGAGGAGATCTTTTCTTCAGTCGAGGTTGAAGGAGATCTTATTTTCTATTGATGTTGAAATTGAAGCTCAGAGAAGATCTTGTCTTCAGTCGAGGTTAAAGGGGATCTTATCTTTTGTTGAAGTTAACATTGAAGCTTGGGAGGAGATCTTATCTCCAGTCGAGGTTGAAGGAGATCTTATCTTCTGTTGACGATGAAGCTCAGAAAAGATCTTATCTTCAGTCGAGGTTGAAGAAGATTTATCTCCTGTTCACGTTGAAGTTGAAGCTCGAAAGAGATCTTATCTTCAGTCGAGGTTAAAGGAGATCTTGTCTCCCGTTGACGTTGAAGTTGAAGCTCGAGGGAGATCTTATCTCCAACCGAGGTTGATGTTGAAGTTGAAGCTCGGAGGAGATCTTATCTCCAGCTGAGGTTGAAGGAGATCTTATCTCCTGTTGAAGTTATCGTTGAAGCTCGGAGGAGATCTTATCTCCAATCGAGGTTGAAGAAGATCTTATCTTCCATCGTTGTTGGGCACATTAGGGCCATTGTCGGAGTCTCTCCTCTTGCCTCGTCTAAAATGAACGAAGCCTTTAACTTACTTATGTTAGGATGAGGTTCTCGTCCTGTTTCTAACATGGTAATAGGGGCATAGATGGGCCGTTAAATGGACCTCTTTCTTTCTTCTATCTTAAATAATCGGAGGTCTTCGACTTTGCTCACGTTAAGACGAGATTCTCCTCCTATTCCTAACGGGCTGTTGGGGCATATAAGAGCCATTGTCAGGGCCTCTCCCCTCATCTCGTTTAAAATGAATGATACCTTCGACTTTGCTCATATTAGGACGAGATTCTCCTCCTATTTCTAATAGACTGTAGGGGCACATAAGGGCCATTGTCGGGACCTCTCTCCTCATCTCGTCTAAAATGAATGAGGCCTTCGACTTACTCATGTTAGGACAAGGTTCTCCTCCCATTTCTAACATGATCACTATTGGTTGCTTCTTCCCTATCATTATATAGTTTTTGCACCAAGAAACAATAATATTGAAATGAAGAAATTTTATTGAAGAAAAATTATCGGCAGTACATTCTTAGATTCTCTGAGTTTTAAGGTTGTGGGAGCATTGTTTCTCCGAGCTCCTTCAGACGATAAGTTTCAGACCGGACGATCTGCTCTATTTCATACTGGCCTTCCTAATTTGGAGCAAGCTTTCTCTGACTTTGAGGCTAAGAGATGGCAGCTCGTCGAAGCACTAAGTCCTTCCAAAGATAGTATTGATGATGCCGAGAAGCGGCCGATCTCCTTGTTGTTCCTCCCTCATTGATGGTTTTGGCTGTTGTAGCACCCTTGGCCGATCTTCTCTTGTTTCAGACCGGTGTCTGAGGAATCGACCCGACTGGCCTCTTCTGATGAGCTCTTCGATCTCGTCTTGAAGCTGGGTGAGAGCGCATCCTTTTAGGCCTCGGTAGTTGCTCCTTGATTTTCATCAATACTTGTATTTTTGGAGCATCGAGGGGGGCGTAGTTATGAAATCTTCTGGAGGGAGAACTTCTTCGTGCCCTTCTGTCGGAGCTTCTTTGATGATGAGCTCGAGAAGGAGTTTGAGCTTGCTTGCACTCGGAGGGAGTTCGTGAGCATGGTCGAACTTCATTCGACCCTCCATCAGTAGTGGATCTATTAGACTCGTCCGTCGGTCGCTCTCCTACGGCTTCTTCATCCTTCAACTTGAAGGCTTCTTTCGCTCGAGCATATCCCTCAGTCCGAGCTAGCAGATCGGTAAAGTCCCCAGGATACTTTTTCTCTAGGAAGAACAGTAAATCGTTCTTCTGAAGGCCGCCCTTAAGTGCAGTTATTGTAATAGACTGGTCCAGATTTCGGACCTCCAATGCAGCAGCATTAAACGGGATAATATAAGCCTGGATAGATTCCTCCTCCTTCTGCTTAATATTCATTAGAGAATCTGAACCTCAGTAGTGACATCGATAGCTGACGAAGTGAGCCGCAAATTGATGGCTCATCTGATCAAATGAGAAGATCGTACCTGACTTCAATGTCGAGTATCAGTTTCTTGCTGCTCCCTTTAAGATAGATGAAAAAGCTCGGCATAAGATGACGTTTGGTGCACCATGGAGCAGCATCATGGTCCAGAAGGCTTCCAGGTGATCGACTGGATTAGAGGTTCCGTCATAGCTTTCAAGTTGGAAAAGCTTGAAGTTCGACGGAATGGGCTCTTGCATAACTCTAGAAGAGAAAGAGGGATCGGTGCAGACATCGTCATGGAGAGCCGGGGCAACGTGGTGGAGTTCTTCGATCCATTAGTCCATCTCTCGTAATTTCTGATTGAGGATGCCATCTCGCTCGCAGACCTTGGAAGGCTTCCAACTATAGATGAAAAAGGTCTCTTTCGGAGAAAAATCATGATCCGAACAAGGATCCTCTGCTCTCTATTTTTTCTTTCCAGAGGCGATGGGTATGTTAGCCCAAGTGCTCCTCCTTGGGATTGATTCCCGACTTTTTAATGATGAATTTTCTGACGAAATTGCCATTGAAGGTTGCCACATGGCCTACACCATTTCGGTGAGGCTTTGGACCTACTGCATTAGCGGTTAAATTGCTCTGGATCTACCATGGTCGTCGGTATAGGAGGAGGTTGAAGCATCGACGATGGAGCAGAAATAGATGGATCTGGCCCAGATCTGACAGCAGAAGCGGTAGATCTCTGGGTAGTCATCTTTTTTGGAGGTATTTCTTAGGATTGAGAAAGATGATGGAGATGAACCTTGAAGGAGAAGATCCACAAGATCGACTGAGTACTCCTTTAAGAATAAGGGTACCTTAGAAATAGAGGATCCTTCCTCTAGCGCCAATCCTATTGGTGCAGAATCTGGTCGACGCCGGATCGAGCTGGAGTTAGGAAAGAAAAGGTCACCGTCAGTGTCCTGCAAAATAAAGTTTCGTCCAGAGTCAGTGGTGGTGGCTCCGGCAGGATCCTCCAAGGATCAAGTTAGCTCTTCTAACCAACAGAAATGGAGTGCTCAGAAAAGAATTTAACAGATTTTTGGAAATGAGAAGAAAGCTTTAAAAAAACGTATCTGGAGGATCCCTTTTTATAGATAGAGTCTATAGCAGATTGATAGTGATAGTCATAGCCGTCTAATAGCGGACCGCTTGGAGCCGTATGGAGTCTATCATGAAGGGAAGCACCGTTTGTAGCGCTGCTTATAGCAGACTGAGAGTGACAGCTACAGCCATCTGGTAGCAGACCGCTTGGAGTCTGTCACAGAGGGAGGCATCGTTTGTAGCAGATTGATAGTGATAGTTGTAGTCATCCGATAGCAGGCCGCTCGGGGCCACGTGGAGTTTGTTACGGAGAGAGGTTCATTGTCGTGATGTGGAAGCAGACGTTGGTTGATGAAGAGCTTTGACATACATCAATTCCAAAGGAGTTTGGACTCCTAAAGGAAATGCAGCTAAAAGGGATCATCCAAAAGGAATGCTAGCTGAAATATGAAAGTAATTTGCTGAAAAAATTTGATTGAAGAAAAAGTCCGAAAGAAGTTCGGCTCCTAGAAAAATTCGACTGAAAAAGAAGTCCGAAAGAAGCTCGGCTCCTGGAGAAACTTGACTGAAGGAGAGGTCCGAAAGGAGTTCGGCTCCTAAAAAAATTTGGCTGAAGGAGTCCAGAAGGAGTTCGGCTCCTGTAAAAATTCGACTGAAGAAAAAATCCAAAAGGAGTTCGGCTCCTGAACAAAATTGATTGAAGGAGAAGTCCGAAAGGAGTTCGGCTCCTAGAGGAATCCGACCGAAGAAGTTCGGAAGGAGATCGGCTCCTGAAGGAATCCGACTGAAGAAAAAATCTGAAAGAAGTTCGGCTCCTGGAGGAGTTCAGCCGCTAAAAGAGTTTGGCTAAGGTTCGACCGTTGGAGGAGTTCTCCCGATCGAAGCTCTTCTATGATTACTAGTGGCATTAGGCTAAGCATCAGGCTGGACTTCGATGGGAGCAAAATTTATCCCCAACAAGCATGATTGCAAGAATTTAAATAATTATGTTTAGACTATGGTAAATATTTAAAAAAATTTAAACTTGATGTAGTTATTCGTTGGAACTCTACATATATGATGATTCATGATGCATGTTCATATAAAAATTTATTAAATGCATATATAAATGATCATGGATTAGGATTTATTTTGACTAAAAATGATTGAAAAAAAATTTAGAATATTTTTTAGTTAGTTTTTATAATGCTATAAATACTCTTTCTGATGTTTATTTTCTAACCTTTTGTGCATTTTTACAACAAGCATATATAATTTATGATCAATTTACACAATCTAGATTTGATGATATTTTAATGCTTATTATTTATGAAATGGAAAGAAAATGGAATCAGTATTGGGATATGGTATGTCCCATGCATAACTTAGCTGCTGTATTTGATCCACGGATCAAATTAAGTGGCGTACATATTTTACTTGATGAAATTTGTAGATATATAAATCATGATTCTGAAGAATCTAAAGCTGAGGTAACTCAGTTACTTCATGATATTTTTGCATGATATGATGAAAAGCTTCGTGAATTTAGACAATCCATATCATCTTCACAATCAACTTCTAGTATCTCTCGTTCATCATCTATTTTTTCATTTCTTGCACATAGGAGACATTCACATGCATCTTTTTCATCTTTAAGTAATGAATTAGAATTTTATTTACGAAATGATATATCTTATGCATTAGATGAAAATCAAATAGAAAATCTTGATGTGTTGGCCTGGTGGAAGAATGTAAAAAATTAATATCCTATTATGTCTGCAATTGCACGTAATATTTTAGCTATGCCAATGTCCATAGTAGCATCGGAATCAGCTTTCAGTGTAGATCGACGTATTTTGGATGAAAAGAGGAGCAGGATGACGGACGAAACAGTTGAGATGTTGCTCTACTTCAAAGATTGGCTGGATGCGAAGGCGAGACTTCAGGATAAAGGAGGACATGATACTGAATCTGATGATGAGGATGACACAAATACAATAGATAATTAGTAAGATTTATTTTTATTTTTAATTTTTAGAAATTATATATTTTTACTTTTTATTTATTAAGGTGAATCACCTCTATTTTCTTATCAGTTCTCTCTCTTTGTATTCTGGAGGTTAGGCCTAGCCCCTTTTCATCTTTTGTATAATTTTGATTTATATTAATAAACTGATAGGGGTCTACGCCAAACCCTCCACTATTACAAAATAATTTTTATTTTTATAAAAAAAATTAATATCTTATATTTTTTTATTTATCCATCAATTTAATTTATTTTAGAAAAATTATTTTTAAAATAAAAATTTTAAAGAGGCTATAACGTGCCAAATGGGCCATGCCAAGGCCCATATGGGCTGGCATGCGGATCGTGCCGGGCTTGGGCCACGGGCCACCAAATCCTAGCCCAACCCGGCCCTCTATTTTGGGTCGTGCCATGGCACGGCCCACTATAGTGCTAAGTGGGCCATGCCTAGCACGGCCTAGTTTGTGCTGGGCTGGACCAGCCCATGGGTGGCCTGGCCCGGTGCCCACCTCTATTGAAATAGTAGATAAACTTGTCCCTATGATTTAGAGCTGATATACATCAAGTATAGTACATACATTCTAGCAAGTCCTATAGTAAAGTTAGTCGAACTCATCTTTGCGATGAATGAATTAATTTATTTATCAACAAGTGCATAAAAATACTAAGGTCTAAAATGAACCCAAATTGAATGCTTTAGTGCATTAAGATATAATAGCCGAAGGTGACATCATGGAGTTTTTGAAATATACTAATAGAGGCATGGTGAGAGTCATGCCAGTAAAATTGCAATAGACTAAACTATCAAGGAATGTTCCATTTAATACTTGGCCGAGATTTGAGATTGTCGATTATGGCGAGCTACATAAAATCATTGGAGAAGTCCGCAAATCTTTGCTAACATTAGTTCGAAATCATTTATCCAAAAGAGAAGGGCAAAATTTTAGTAGCCTCATAATACTAGTTGCATGCATCAGAAGGGTTGGAGGTCAACCCTATCGAAGGATTGGGTTTCCTGACAGGGCAATAGTCAGGAGAGACCTTGGAGCTGGTGGGAACTCTTCTTTCCATGTGGTTAGAAATTAGAGGGACTCTTCTCATTTGTGATCACTTGAGAAGGAATGCAGCTTGGGTGAAAAGAAAAAATAAAAGAAATCTATCAACATTTCTGAAAGGAAAAATAACTTTCAAATCTCACCCCATAAATCACCATGAGCATATGCAATTAACCATAATAAATTATAGAGAATAGTCACACATATACAGTAGATAAAACTATGGCATTGTAAAATATTAGGTTTCTTCCTAATGAACTCTATTAATTGGAAAATGCTTCATAAATAAAACTAATCTAAAAACCAAAACAAATCCAACTACACATGATATCTAAATGAATGCATAGATTTTTGGATAGATCGAGATCAAATGGGAAAAAAAAGAAGGAAGAAGGGAAGGGGAAGACTCATTAGGATTTTCATGATAGATATTGTAGAGCTCGTCAAAGCCAAAAAAAAATGAAGAAAAACCTATGATATTATTAGAAAAAAAATTAGAAATCTCATACCATTTCCAATGAACAGAGAAGAACTAAAATTAAATCAAATGGAAAAATAATCTTTGAATAATATCTAAACCTCAGAAGGAATCTCTCAAAGAAGATGATGAATTCAAGCTTAAACCCTTGAGTGATGTATCAGAGAGTGGCTTGCAAAGGAGATTGGAAGAGGATGCAGGGATCTTCAGCAGAGGATGGTCGAAAGAGGAGGAGGATCTTGGTGGGGAGATGTCAGAGGAAGATGATATTGATGGAGTGCTGCATGCTTTCTGGTTGTGGAGCTTGGGAAGAGAAGAAGCAGATTAAATCATGGATTCAGTGCTTTAGGGATTGGGGGCAGTAGAGGCAGTGAGTGGTAGTTTGGCATCCGACAATGCTTATAAGTGCCATTCCATTCCTTTAATTTGCTGGCACTTATTAGCATCATTAATTCTCGACTTAAAAAGTGTCGCAAACATTTGGCACTACTCACATAGCATGACATTGGATGATGATTCTGAAGAAATTATATGATAATTCATATTTTTTTTATTAAATATAATTATATAATATTTTTTTTTGCTGATATGATTTTATACCATTTGCTTTTGTTAGTATAATTCTGTATTAGTTGATATTATTTTTCTTTTATAGAGTCTATACATTAGTATAAATAATCTCTGAGATGTATTGAATCAAATTGAAATAGAGATAATAAATTTTTCTTTTCTCTCTCTCATTCTCTCATGTTTTTTTTTCTTCCGTAAGTATTTTAACATGTTATTAGAGCTATTGATCACCTAATATACCGTTGTCATCTCTTCCATCTTTGTTGTGGCCATTGTTGCCATATCTATAAGCATTGAAGATATCCATTGTTGATATGTCGATCTTTATTTTCTGTAGATTTTCTTTTTTCATTGGATTTATAAATCCTCTATTTTTTAGTAGATTAATATTTGAAAATGCTTTGTTTTCTGATGAATCCACAACTCCTTTTCATCATTTTTTTCTCATTTTCAGATCTTCAGTTGTCTCTTCTTATCATCACTCGACATATTTCTCTCCATCATTGGCCTTTGGCTACTTTTTCTTTGAGCATTGGCCTTCTCTTCTATAATGTTTTATTTGCAAGGATCGTTGGCCTTCGATTGCCTTCTCTTCAAATGCTGGCTTTCTCTTCTATGACATTTTGCAAGAATTATCAGCCTTCAGCCGCCTTCTTTTTAAGCATCGACCTTTACTAGCGACCGCCACCTTTCGTATGTCTTCTCACGATCACATTATCAGATATATCAATCTACTATATTAACTAAGCTATTATGATATCTTCCTATCTGCTACATCAATCTTCATGATGCTATGTCAGCTCCTGATCTATCATGTCGATTTTTAAGTATATTCATGAACTAATTTCTAAACTTAAGATGACATCTGTAATAGCACCTTGAGTTTCAGGGGGAGTGTTAGCATGACTTTAAATGATCACACGATAATCTATAATATTTTTCTTCGTTAAACATGATTACATATTTTTTTCTTTGGTAGCATGATTCTGTATTTTTTTTTTTTTTTTAAACATGTAATTGTATCAGCTAATATTATTATAGAGAGTCTACTAGTATATATACTCTCTATGATGCACTCAATGTGATTGAATCCCAATTCTTTTTCTCACTCTCTTTCCCTCATTTTTTTTTTTTTTTCTATAAATATTTTAACACAATATGCCCACGTTTTCTGCTAGCGTTAGCAGTTAAAGGTTGGCAATCATTGGTCAAAGGAAAATAAAAGATTAATAAAATATGTTAAAGTAACTTAAGAATATAACTAAGAATGTCTCTCAACTGTTTAATGAACCACAATTATTTGTGCAAAACACCTGAGTAAATTTTCGATTGATTTTTCCAAGTTACCATGGCATCACTCAATTTTCATGGCATATATGCAAGTGTCTATGTATCCTCTCGGTGAAGCATCAACATAGAAATCATATGCTTATAGGCATTACCAGTCCTCATGGGGTAATAAATAAAAAAAAGTTAAATATAAAACGTTAAAAATATGGAAACATCAACATAAAAATTATTTTTCGAGGATGTTAATCGGACAAGATTTGAAAGCCTCTCGGCATTGATGCATGAGATTTTAATTGGATCCCATCTACTGTCCATGTTCTGATACGATCTTACGGTCTCCCTCTCTTCATTCCCTCTTCAATCCCATGCATGGAGTGATCCCATGCGTCCAAGCTTGTACCGCGGGGGCCACGAACGTACAACGACCGAGCTTCTTTTTCGACGGTCAACCAACTCCTTAAGCGGGGCGGGACAAATTTATAAATTTGAATTTTTTCAAATAGTTCCCTTTTTCCCTTCTCAATGCTACGGCTCGGAGATCGGAAACAAAACAAAAGAAAATCCCTTCCCTTCTTCTTTCCACGTTCTCCTCCTCCTCAAGTCCACCCTAATCTCTCCAGGATATCTCGGATAACAGAAGGGAAAATACAGAGAGAGAGAGGGTGGGGGGGATTAGTTGCTATTTTAGATAACGTGATGGGGCGGAAGAGCTCGGTTTCCTCCTCCAGGTGTCGTTCCAATTTTAGAAAAGAAATAGAGAACCAGGAGTCGGGCCATTTAAAGAGATGGAGCTCGAGAAAGAGGCAGGGTCTCTAGGAGGACGGAGTTAGCGGTCATTCATCGTCGAGGGCTGTTTTCTCTCTCCTCCTCCTCCTCCTCCTCTCTCTCGCCGCAGTAATATTCGAAAAATAAAAAGTATGATCTTAGTCCAAATATGTTCAAATAGTTTTTTATCGTTGCTTTTTAAAAGTTGTATAATTGATTCTTGCTTTTCTTTGATCAACTTGAATGAATAATTGTTTCTTGATCTCTGAATCATCAGGTGGAAGATTTGCTTTCATTGCGAGCCGCATTTTCATTCTCCCATTCCATTCTCTCGGCATATGCTGATTTGATCTTGCAAATTTAGGAGGCTCGTTGGCTTCTTGGCTCTTCTTCTGTCATTCGAATCGCATGGTTTTCCGCATTTTGAATTCGCCATGGCCGCAAGGACCAGCTTCCAAATGCCGAGGGATTTCTTCTCTGCTTTGTCTTCTGCCTTCTCCGAATGGTGTTTGATCATCGTCCTGTATATCAATGCGTTATTGTCGTTCCTCGCAACCGAGTTTGCTCGCTTTTGCAAATTGCCAGCCCCATGTCTTCTATGTTCGAGGCTTGACCACATTCTTGGCAATGATGATCCGGGGTTCTATAGGGATCTATTTTGCCATGGCCACAAGGTGGAGATTTCCTCATTGGCTTATTGCTGTGGTCACCTAAAGCTTGCTAGCTTCCATGAAATGTGTGAGAATTGTCTCAATTCATCTGTAATGGAGAAGAAATTCTGCCTGGAGGCCTACGGGGAGAATGGCCAATCGAAACTGGTTTCTTCTGCTGATGGTGATGGCTCACGGAATAAGTCCTGTGAAGATTTGGTGAAAGCCCCATTGTCGAAGAAGGATATCGAGTGCATGAGGCAATGCTCATGTTGCTTGCAGCCATTCAGGAATCGATTATACGTGCATCGGTTGATTCAGAGCAAACTCATAGGAGCTGATATTTCTGAAATTGGCAGGAAAGGATATGGTCGTGTATGTCATCGAGAAGGATTGCAAAAAAAAAGCGAAGAGTCTTCAACGTTGTCGACTGGTTATAATCCATCAAAACATGGCTACGATCGGTTGTCTCATCTTGGATACAGTGAGCTCAAGATTACCTCTGACTCCGAGTCGGAGGTCCCATTCTCAGATGATGATGATGGAAATGTTCGGGTTCGTGGAACCGAAGATCTCAAGGAGGAAATTTTGGCTCGGCAGCCACCAAGAATCAGCAATTCCAGACATTCATCTAACTTTGTTTCAGATGATATGGTTCCTGAGAAGCTGATCCATCCTCATCCTATTACCCCTGAGCCTTCTCTTTCAGATGCTCAGACAAAAACTAATGCGCATGACTCTCGTGAGTCATCTACAGGATCTACTGATGCTACCGGGCATGGTCTGGAGGAAATTAATTGGAGCCAAGTCAATATGATGGCAGGTCCAATCACATCATCTGAGATTATGTCAGAACAAGTCTTGACCAATGTTTCAAAAGAAAAATGTCAGATATTATCATCTTGGTTTCTTTTGTTAAATGTTTTTGCATCGATTTATTTTTATATTTGCACCTCTTTATGCAAAATTAACCCTTAGTTAATCTTGTTGTTTTCCAGCTAACTTCATGGAAATTGGTCACACTGAATGTGTTTCTGCTGGTTCAAGTGGGGAGGTTATCAAGGTTCTGAGTTCAGCTGGGAAGACAAGCCCAATTACCAATGACACTGATTCATCTGCATGCATGCGAGTTGTTCGAGGTAATAGTTTCAAGAATGTTCTTGGTAATAAAGGAGGCCTGCTTTCTCCCAGAGTTTCTGAAATAGTTGCAGGGAAGGATTCTTCTAGAGTTCATGATGAACTGAAATCACGGCTCTCACAAATGTCTTCTTCTCTGGGGCTTGAGTTCTCCCCAAATGATATTAATTCCAGTCCTAGGGTATCTGATGCTTCTAGCTCAGCTGGATTGCAGAATATTGCTAAGAGGATCTCCATTGAGAGAAATAATTCATGGTTAGAGCCGTATGATATAATTCTTGTTAGTGAAATAGAAGGAGAAACTTCAACTGATCGCTTGAAGCGGCAGGTTGAGATGGATAGGAAGTCCATGAGCCTTCTCTACAAAGAATTGGAAGAAGAAAGAAGTGCTTCAGCAATTGCAGCACAAGAAGCAATGGCCATGATTAATAGGTTGCAGGAAGAGAAGGCGACAATGCAGATGGAGGCTTTGCAATATCTAAGAGAGATGGAAGAGCAGGCTGAGTATGACCAAGAAGCAATCCAAAAGCTAAATGAGTTGCTTACTGAGAGGGAGAAAGAAATACTAGATCTGGAAGCCGAGATAGAAAGCTACAGGAAGCAGTTTGGAGATGAATCATTGGAAGAAAAAGTTCTAGAACCATTGGGTGGTTCAGAGGTAAGAGAAAATAACTCTACTACCACAAGGCACCATATGATAGCTAGAGATTTCATCAATTCTAACCAGACTAATATGATGTCCCAGGACCTGGCTGGTACAAAAGTTGTAAAGGATCCATTGTTGGGTTTTGAGGATGAGAAGGCTTATCTTTTAGAATGCTTAAGGAGGTTGGAGAAAAAGCTTTGTCAGTTTCCTCAAAATGCAGATTATGAAGAGGAATCCAGACATAGAGCAAAAGAGGATGGCCAATCTGATAAAAAAGATGAGCTTAAGATTGACAGAGTGAACAATAAACAAGGGCATGCACTGTTACAAGATGATGCAGCCAGAAATGGTCAGCATTCTGAGGCTCTAGTAGGGGCCAAGGAGATGGAACACCATCATATGAATGATGATAGGTCAGAAAATGGTCAGATGAGAGAGGAGATTTCATCAAAGAAAGAGTCATCTTTATGTAGGGATCATGCTGAAAATGGAATATGTTTGAATCCTGATAAAAATGGTGATATAGTCTCTCTTGAGGATGAAGTTTCAGACCTGAACAAGAGGGTGGCAGCACTTGAAGCAGATCGAAAATTCCTTGAGCACACAATCAATTCACTCAGAAATGGAAATGATGGAGTACAACTTGTTCAGGAGATAGCCTCTCATCTACGTGAGTTACGAAGACTTGGGATCAGATGGAGAGAGCAGGTTGTTGCTTAAGCTTCCATTGCCTCAACTAAGTGGTAATAATTTATTAAAGAGTCTCTTAGTGTTCATTTCTTTACATTCTTTCAAGATAATTATATTTATTATTTTGCATTTGTCAAGAAGCCCTAAAAGTTATCCAATCTTTTAGTTCTATAGATAAAAATGATAAAAAATAATGTTCAATTATATATATACATTCTCCTTATCCTATGTTGGATTTTTTGTTATCTGTAACTTTCAATACATCATAACCAGTCATGCAATAGGTGGATTAGGCTATTCCCATTCCACCTCGAGATCGGAATCAAAATCGAACTCCTTCCAACCAAATGGTTGGAATAGGAGTCACTCGTTCTCATTCCGATTTCAGACCCCAACTTCCTCCAACTAAACACCTCTTTGGTTCATGACAAGAGTCGGAATCGGAGTTGGATTTTAACCAAATGACTGGAATAGGGGTCACTCATTTTCATTCCATTCCAAAGCCTAAACAACCCTTTGAAGGAACTACCGCAGGATCAGCCTGATCGAATTAGGTCGTACAACGAAAATATATATATATATATATATATATTTTACCTTGATTCGATCAAATTTGAGAGTTCTCAGATCTGATTAGATTGATCTAAAATTAAAATATGAAATGTGATATCGAATATCACCTGATTAGATGAACAGTTCACTCATAGCGATGATCTGATCGTCGATGGAGGTTCTGATTGTAGCCGCGCATGTGCTCGGTCTCTACCAGCACCCACTCGAGTCAGATTTGGAAGCCTTCTTCCTCTAGATCTGATCTCAGAAACTTAGATCTGAAACTTCACTGGTGCACCTTCAATCTGATCTCCGGCAGCAGGTTGATCGTCACATGAACGGGATCTCCTTGACTCGATCTTTATAGTAGGAGCACTTCAAGTCTTTGAGTGCTCATCCACCCAACCCTGGGTGTGTAGAAGAGGAAGAGGAGTGGAGGAGGAGATGGGGACAGAACCTGGGCGTGGTGAACTGGAATGGCCAAATAGTTTGGCCAAAGGGTCTATTTATAGACCAAACTAGAATCCTAGAGTCCTAGGGCTTCGCTTGAAGTAGAAGGACTCCTTCTTGAGTTCTACGCCCACTATATGATTTCTCCTTATTTTTGTTGCACAAAAATAAAGGGAAATATGGCACCGCATTATCAGATAATGGGAAGTTGGCGTAGAGATAAAATTTCCCAAGGTGTTTGAACTTATTCAAATGCCTTGACCCATTCAAACACTTTGAATGGATAAACCCCATGTATATCCACTAAGGGCGCACACCAAGAGGGGCGTGCACCCTCCTCTCTCATGCAAATTACCTGGGGGTGCATGCCCCAAGATAATCTCCAGGGGGCGCACCCCCCCTCCCTTCTTTCTTGCAAAGACTGGGTCAAAGTGACCCTTATCTTGATGCCCCTTGCATGAGACCAAGATAAGCCTTGATCTCATCAGGACAAGCCTTGATCTGATTAGGACAGGTTCAATCAGACCAGGACAAATCCATACAGGATTCTTGGATGAGCCAAATTAAATTTGACTAAGTTCAAACCAACCAGAAAGTCCATGGAAGGAGAAAGTCAGGTCCAATCGTGTGCTAGTATAATTTTCTTGAATCTGATTGGATCTAATCCAAATCAATTGAACCATGTTGGTCCAATTAATGATATCCAGATCTAAAACCTTATTTGTGCGATCCAGTTAAGTTTAATTCTATAAGGTAATGAGACATGTCGCGATCTCCATCATCGAAATACCTTTCAATGGACCAGAACTCTTCTGATTTGCTTAATTAGAATTGTTGATCATCAAGATAACTCTAATTGGTCCCAAAATCCATCAATGATACCTAGCAGTATATGATGGCAACCTATCAGAATTGAATGTGAACCTTTCGGTGCAGCCAACTGTGTAATTAGGTTCTTCCATCATGAGCTTCGACAAGAACTAAGTCAAGGTGAATTTGTTAAACCCAATATCTGTCATATGAATGAATCATTCAATTTGAGTCCGATGTGAAATCCTAATAGAAACTCCTTTCTATTATTTATACTGCGATGGCCATGGGCTTTAGGACTCTATCTCATAATCATCATAGGACTATTTCTCTATCTAGGTTGATAGATTTCATGTCAGTGCAATCCAATTCCTACAATAAACTTGCTATAGCCAACATACACCTCAGGATTCTAAATGGCTAGGAGACCAAGTTATGGTGTAGTCAAACTATAATACACTCAAGATGAATTGCCGATGCACCTCAGATCAAAGAACCAGACACACAACTGCAGCATCGAGCTAGTCATTAACGAGAAGGTAAACTCCCTTATGATTGCTCAAGATGGTCGCGCTCGGTGCCTTTGTTCTCAACAGGTACTTGTACTCTCGCTATGGTGTCTCCACACCGTAGACTCAAGACTCATCTATTTTAAGAAAGTGATCGTATATCAATCTTTCAGATTGATCACCATCCTCGTGATGATCCTACGATCGGAAGCAGTTTATGAGTAAATTATGATAACACTTGCTTTAAATTCTCAACTCTTGAGAATGTGTTATCATCCCCGTTAACTCAATGAATGTATCACAGACACTTTAATATACAAATATGATAGAAAAAAATAATTTTTTATTAATTATAAGTCAAAATTATAAAAATATTTCTAGAAAGTATTTATAAGTGTCGGTCAATTTAGCTTCTAGGACACACATCTAACAAACTTTCACTTGACTTAAAGCCTATTGGCTACAAATCTAAGTCACATCTTTTCAAGGTGGGCTTCGATCTTTTGTTGGCTCCAAGGCTTCGTTGGTGGGTCAGTCGCGTTGTCTGTAGTGTCGACTCTCTTAAACTCGACATATCCCTTCTCGAGGTAATCATGAATGAGGTGGAACCCCAGCTCGATCTGCTTGGACTTTTGGTGAGACCTCGGCTTCTTAGCTAAGGTTATGATGCCGTTGTTGTCGTAGTACAGAGTGACGGTATTTGATGGCATCACTTCGAGCTCTGCAATAAACTTCTTGAACCAGAATGCTTCCTTTGCAGCTTCCGAGGTAGCGATGTATTCTACTTCCATGGTGGAGTCTGCTATCATCGTCTGCTTGGAACTCTTCCAGCTTACAGCACCATCATTGCACAAGAATAGACTTTCAGATGTTGACTTTTGATTACTTATATCAAACCTAAATTCTGAGCCTGTATATTCCTGGACTTGGAGTTCTCCGTTACCAAAGATCAAAAATATATCCTTAGTCCTTCTCAAGTACTTAAGGATACATTTCACAAAAGTTCAATGCTCTTCTCCTAGATTCAACTGATACCTGCTTGTGACACTCACAGCATGGGCAATATCAGATTGTATACATAGCATGGTGTATATGAGGCTCCCTATTGCCGAAGCATAAGGGATCTTGCTCATATGTTCAATATCTTCCAGTGTGTTGGGGCACATCTTCTTGGAGAGATGAATACCATGTCTGAAGGACACAAGTCCTTTTTTGGAGTTCTCCAAGTCGAACCTCTTCAGCACCTCCTCTATGTATATCTTCTGTTAGAGACCCAGCATCCTCTTCAGTCTATCCCTATAGATCTTAATCCCTAAAATGAAGGATGCCTCTCCTAGAACTTTCATAGAAAACTTCTTAGATAACTACACTTTGACTGAGGTCAACATGGGATTGTCATTTCTAATTAGGAGGATGTCATCCACGTACAATACAAGGAAGACAATAGCACTCCCACTGATCTTTTTGAACACACAGGATTTCTTCTCATTCTTAATGAAACCAAACGATTTGGTCACATTATTAAAACGAGCATTCCAGCTCTGAGATGCTTTCTTAAGTTCATAGATGGACCTTTGCAGCTTGCAGACCTTGTGATCACCATTACCAGAAGTGAAACCAAGTGACTATTCCATATAGATATCTTCCTCCAGATATCCATTAAAGAATGTTGTTTTCACGTCCATCTGTCATATTTTGTAATCGAAATATGCTGTGATAGCAAGCAATGTGCGGATGGATTTAAGCATAACCATTGGCGAGAAGGTATCCTGATAGTCAATGCCTTCGTACTGACTATATCCTTTCGCCACTAACATAGTTTTAAATGTCTCCACATTCCCATATGCACCAATCTTTTTCTTTAAGATCCATTTACATCCAATAGGTACATTACCTTCAGGTGGATTTATCAAGGCCTAGACTTGGTTTGAGCGCATTGAGTCAATTTCTGACTTCACTACCTCTTGCCATTCGTTGGAGTCGATATCTGATATCACCTCATCATAGGTTTTGGGATCATCATCATAAATCAATTTTTCGTAAGGAACATTTTTTCTACATCCTCTGAAATAATATCTAAGTATCTCTTAGGAGGACGGGCAACCCTATTTGACCTACGAGGTGGGGAGGTAGTGTATGGATTGGCTCAGACTGACTAGATTCCTCAGGTTCCTTGGCTCGTTGCTCTCAGGAGACTTTCTCCTCGAGCCTAATCTATCTTTCGATGCCATCATCTTGAACAAACTGTTTCTCAAGAAATATGACATGTCGACTCACAATCACATTGTGATCTTTTGGAAGATAGAAGTAATACCTTAATGACTCTTTAGGATATTCGATGAACCGAGCTCTAAGAGACCTAGATTCTAACTTGTCTGCTTACTGTCTCTTGACATGGGTCGGACAATCCCAAATTTGAGATGACTCAGAGTTGGCTTCTTAGCATGCCATATCTCATACTATGTGGTAGGAATGGTTTTAGATGGAACTTTATTTAGTATGTAAATTACAGTTAGCAGACTATGTCCTTAAAGATACTCGGGAAGGTCTGTGAAGCTCATCATGGATCGGATCATATCTAATAAGGTCCGGTTTCTTCATTCTAAAACTCCATTGAGTTGAGGCATTTCAGGCGGAGTCCATTGTGAGACTATGCCAATTTTTTTGAGATAGTCCAGAAATTTCTGACTAAGGTATTCGCCTTCTCAATTTGATTGAAGAACCTTAATAGGCCTTCCAGTTTGTTTTTCCACTTCATGTTTGAATTTTTTGAACTTTTCAAATGCTTTAGACTTGTATAGCATCAGGTATACATACCCATATTGAGATAAATTATCGATAAAAATGATGAAGTTGGCCAACCTGCCTCTGGCCGGCACATCGAATGGGCTGTACACATCTATATGTATCGGGGCAAGTAACTCTGAGGTCCTTTCCCCATGTCCCACAAAGGATAATTTAGTCATTTTGCCTTGAAAGCATGATTCATAAATTGGATATGACTCGGAAGTCAACAGACCCATTAGTCCGGATTTCTCCAAATTGTTAATTCTGTCTTCAGCTATATGACCTAGCCTAAGGTGCCATAGGTATTTTTCATTTAAACTATCTTTAGGTCATTTCGATCCTATGGCATTCACAGTAATCTACATGTAACTAGTAGAGACTATTTATTAAGAAACAACTTGCAATTTTATATCTTTCAAAAAAATTGTACAGTGGTCCTTAAAGAAACTAATTACATAGTTTTCTTGTCCCAAGCACGAAACAGAAATCAAATTCTTGCTTGCAGCAGCTACATAAAAACAATCTCTAAGAATTAAGACACTCCCAGACGGTAATCGCAGAGGGTACGATCCAACGGCCACGACAGTAATTCTTGCTTCGTTTTCGACGTGCAAGATCATCTCACCATCTCTCAACCTCCTGCCATCTTTAAGATCCTGCAAAGAAGTGCACAAATGAGCACTAGATCCAGAGTCAAGCACCCAATTGATGCAGAAAAAATCTTTAGATTTGTCTCAATGACGAGCATACCTTCAGAAAGTCCACCTTCCCACTTGTTCTTTTGGCTAGCTAGGTAAGTAGGGCAATTCTGCTTCTAATGACCGTCGAAGTTGTAGTGGAAATATTTTTTCTTCTCCATGGCCTTCTTTTTCGGCTCGCCCTTCTTGTTCTTCCCCTCCATCTTTTGCTTCTTCATAGACTTCTTTCCAAAAAACTTTTTTTCGAAAGAAATCCGCTCCACAGCAAGCACTGAGCCCTTTGAACTCTTCAAAGTTCTTTCAACAGTATCTAGCAAATTCAACAACTCAACCAGGGTGCACTGAATCTTATTCATATGGAAGTTTATAATGAACTATCCATATGAATCGATCAAGGACTGCAGGATCAGATCAATCTGCGTGTCCTTGTCCATCTATATACTGAGCTTCTCAAGCTCTTCTAAGTCCTTGATCATCGATAAGCAATGATCATGGACTGACTGCCCATCACGTATCTGTGCCTTGAAGAGCCTCTTTAACACTTCATAGCGCATTGCGCGACTCTGCTCACCATACAACTCTTGTAGGTGTGCCAATATTTGAATAACTCTTGTAGGTGTGCCAATATTTGGCTAGCAGTCTTCATGTCTTCGTGTTGGCACTACAATTTATCAGATGTTGAGGCCAACATATAGCACTTGATCTTATTGTCATCGTCCAACCACTTATCATGAAACACTCTCTGATCAGCAGTCGGACGGGCTGGGAGAGTGGAAAGTTCCTGGTCCAGTACATAGGTCAACTTCTTGGAATTTAAAATAATTTTCAAATTTTGGAGCTAATCCTTAAAATTTGGTCCGGTTAATCGGTGGGTCTCTAGGATTCGGACTAGGGGGTTGGACGCAGACATTTTCCTGTAGAGAGTCAAAGTTTCTAGTTAGACTTGCAATTGACTTAATCAATTTATTTAGAGATTTTATTTTTAAACAAATTTTAGAGTTTCACTATTTTCTTGGATCCCTACACTTCCTTGGCATAGATGTGAAAATCTCCATGATCAAAGATTTTTAGTGGGTGGTGCGGTTCCACCGATTGGCTCACCACCTTACCTAACAATTATTGGTGATGAGTCAGTCGATGAGTGGACAACTCTTGTCTAATGTTTCTCTAAACATGGTGCACCCAACTCGGTCTCTAATTCATGAAGCTCGCTGTGTCCAGAATATTGCTCCACTCCTTAGTTAAGTCAGACCCACCATTTGCACGAATTGGATTCGTGATTGGAACCCTCATCGTATCCAAAATATTGAGCCCGACCTATCCTCCAATCCGTAGCATTTTATACCTAATAGATGTGGTTGCGTCTTTCCGGTGCAACTGAACTATTATATCCAGTCGAGAACAATCAATCCTGGGAAGGGCCTGCACAACTACAATGGTAGAAGACCAATTGACTTAACATTTTCTTAGGAAGATTTCAATTTAGATCTCTTTAATCCTTAATTAATCATAACGGTTATGACTAACCTAGTGGCATGGGTTAGCTTGAATCATTAGCCACCTCAATCTAGAACTGGATCGACCCAATCAGCCAGGTAAGTAAGATCGATGGAAGGGATATGCCATTAACTCGTCGTGGACACATCCAATCGAGTAGCTTCCAATTAAAAACCACCGATCGGATCTGCCGAACTTACCTTAGACATCAATTTGTCGGACCAAAACTGATCGGGTTAGCTTACAATCTAGGCTTGAACCGTGGAGCCAGATTAGGTCTTAAGGTGGCCGACTACGTATGGCCGTGAGTCGACCTTGACCAAACTTACATCTAATGGGCCGGTCAATTTACGCACTTTTGATCCCACCTAACCAACTCTTGATTCGGTTTGATCAACTGCTTAAGCTAGACCTAATCAAGCTACCCATACCCTGAACCCATATTTTATGAAGGTGTCTTAAATCTAAAAATTCTCAATTTTTAGATCTAATTAGTTTCATAACTTAATTCTTAATTAAGTCTAATAGGGTTAAGAAAACAAAGCATGTATATGATCCTAGGATTTTTGGATCTAGGGTTTTGCAGAAAGGTAAGTTTTGCTTTTTTGATTGAGGATAAATGCGCAGCACCCCTACACACCATAAGAGCACCCCATCGAATGGAAAGTGAGGGCCTTTAAACCCTTCTTACTCTTATGACTGGACAACCAAGGGGAATGCTTTAATTAAAAAATTAAACGGTGCTACAAAAAAATCAGATCTAGCACATATATCACATATCGACTATAGATCTAATCTATACATGCTTTGCATACATCTCATGTATCAAAAATTCAAATTGCATCTCATGCTTCAGATCTGGTTATATCTCATATACTATCAGAAATTAATATGATCATATCATAATTAATTTTTAGATCTAATCTAATCTAGATCTAGAACTACGAACCCAGTTCTGATATCAATTAAAGGAATTGCTGCAGGATCAGCCTAATCGGATCAGGTCGTGCAGTGAAAAAATATATATTTTTTTACCCTGATTCGATCAAATATGAGAGTTCTTAGATTTAATTAGATTGATTTAAAATTAAAATATCAAATGTGATATCAAATATCACCTGATTGGGTGAATAATTCACCCGCAGCGATGATCTGATCATCGACGGAGGTTCTGATTGTAACCACGCACATGCCCGATCTCTACCGGCATCCAGTTGGGTCAGATTTGGAAGCCTTCTTCCTCTGGATCTGATCTCAAAAAATTAGATCTGAAACTTCACTGGTGCGCCTTCGATTCGATCTCAGGCAACACGTCGATTGTTACACGAATGGGATCCTCTTGACTCGATCTTTACAGCAACAGCATTTCAACTCTTTGAATGCTGATCTGCCCAACCCTTAGGCATGTAGAAAAGGGAGAGGAGGGAGAGGAGGCGTGGAGGAGGAGATGGGGACAGATCCTAGACGTGGTGAATTGGAATGGCCAAAAGGTCTATTTATAGACCAAACTAGAATCCTAGAGTCCTAGGGCTTTAGGCAATCACTTTGCTTAAAGCAGAAGGATGACTCCTTGAGTTCCACGCCCGCTATCTGATTTCTCCTTATTTTTGTCGCACAAAAATAAAGGAAAATATGGTGCCACATTATCAGATAATGGGGAGTTAGCATAGAGATAAAATTTCCCAAGGTGTTTGAACTTATTCAAACACCTTGACCCATTCAAACACTTTGAATGGATAAATCCTAATAAGAGCGTAATGTTGTCGTTAAGACACCGTGTTTATCTGTTTAATTCGACTTCTTTAAAATAATTAAAAACACATAGAAAATAGTGAGTTGGATCGAATCCACAGGGAAGGCGGTGTTTTGATTTGAAATCTTTGATTTTCTTATAAAAAGAAAAAAAAGATTTAAAAAAAAGAATTGAAGTTGGAAAATAAAATTGCAGAAATTAAATGCTGCAAAATAAATAAACTTGGTACTAAGATCTACTATTTAGATCTTAGCATCTACTTGCAATAAAATAAAAAAGTATGAATTTAAATTTGCAATAAAAATAAAAAGCATGAATTTAAAAGGTAGAAAAATAAATTTTGCATTAATTTAAAGTTTGAAATTTAAATACATGAAATTAAAAAAATAAGAAAATAAATAAAAAGTAGAACAACTGATCTTGATCTTGAATCGGTGTTAGCATTGAGATGGTGTAGAAGACCGGCTCTTCCTCTTGGCACCATTTGCCTCGAAGCAACCATGAATCCCAAACTCAGCCTCTATCCTATACCATAGCTTTTCCTTGATCGAAGATAATTGAATTCTAGAGGTTTGGGGTGTTTAAATAGATGTTGGAGGGGAGGATCCTTTGCTATCAACCAATATGGGACTAAAGCATTATGTAGATCTATATATGAAGAGGAATCCGGGTAAAAATCAAATTAAAACACTGCCTGGATTGAGTTCTGTGAGTGCTGGGTCTTCTAGCCATTCAATAAAGATCCAAAGGCTAAAAAATCGCTCAAAAACCCTTGTTAAAAGCCTTGATTAGGTTGGATTGGTTTCGGCTGTTGGATCACGCTCATCAGGAAGATCTAGGCTGCTGGATTGAGCTTTGGATGACTGAATCGGTGTTGGGAGCTTCCATCAGCCATCGGATCAATCTTTGGAAGAAATCTGGCCATTAGATCGAAGCTTGGAGCATTCGGGACTGTTGGATGGTGCACAAGAGGCAGTCTGGTCTCCTAATGAAAACAGGAAAATGTTTTAACTGTTAGATTTGGACCACAAGAGAGCTAGACCATCCGATGGCACAGTTACTGTGCTGTGGACCCTATAGATCGAGTGCATAATGGACTCCATCGAATCAACACGTGCCATGCCATTTGAAAAGTCGAAAATGTCCCTGAATGTCGCATGATATTTTTGGTGGACCCTTAAAGGATCCATGCATACCGCATCAGCCGTCGGTCCATCATGGACTGCACGGTCTGTTGATGTCATGGTGACGTCAGGTTGGAGGGGAGTGGGCTAGGCTGTTGAGTTCTTTCGCGTGCAAGCTAGTGGGCTTTGGGCTTGTGCTTGTTGGTGGGGATCAGGCCGAGTTTTTAAGTGAATCGGTTGAGTCGAACTGGCCTAGCCGGTTTGCTCTTATTTTTTTTCTCTTTTTTTCTTTTTTTACTTAAATCTTCATATCGGATCCATTCTACATCCGATTCGCTCCAAATTTGTTTCATTTTGACCAAAAAAATGAGCTCTTTTCATCTGTTATCATATTTCTTGAAAATGATAAATAAAAGTATTTATTCTTAAAAATAAAAAAAATTTATAAATTAATATTTTTATTGGTGTTTTTATGGTACTTATCAAACCCCATGTATATCCACTAAGAGCGCACATAAAGAGGGGCGTGCACTTTCCTCTCTCATGCAAATCACCTAGGGGCACGTGCCCCTAGATAATCTCCACGGGGCGCATGCTCCCTCCCTTCTTTCCTGCAAAGACTAGGTCAAAGTGACCCTTGTCCTGATGCCCCTTGCATGAGACTAGAATAAGCCATGATCTCATCAGGATAAGCCTTGATCAGACCAGGACAAGGTCTAGTCAGATCAGAATAAATCCATACGGGTTACTGGATGAGCCAAATCAAATTTGATGGAGTTCAGACCAACCAGGAAGTCTATAGATGGAAAAAGTCCAGCCCAATTGTGTGCTAGCATGATTTTCTTGAACTTGATTGGATCTAATCCAAATTAATCAGACCATGTTGGTCTAATTAATGACATCCAAATACAAATCCTTATTTGTATGATCCAGTTAGATTCAATTTTGTATGGTAATGAGACATGTCGCGATCTCCATCATCGAAACATCTTTCGATGGACTAGAACTCTTCTGATTCGCCCAATTAGAATCGTCGATCATTAAGACAACTCTAATTGATCCCAAAATCCACCAGTGACACCTAGCAGTATATGGTGGCAACCCATAAGAACTGAATGCGAACCTCTCGGTGCAGTCAACTGTGTGATTGGGTTCTTCTATCATGAGCCCCGATAAGATCTAAATCAAGGTGAACTCGTTAGACTCAACACCTGTCATATGAATGAATCATTCGATTTGAGTTCGATGTGAAATTCTACTAGAAACTCCTTTCTATTATTTCACACTGCCATGGCCATGGGTTTTAGCACTCGATCTTATGATCATTATAGGACTACTCTACTGAGGTTGATAGATTTCATGTTGGTTTGATCTAATTTCTACAATGAACATGCTAGAGCCAACATACACCTTAGGATTTCAAATGGCTAGAAGATCGAGTTATGGTGTAGTCAAACTATAACACACTCAAGATGAACCGTCGATGCACCTTAGGTTAAAGAACCAGACACACGACTGCAGCATCGAATTAGTCATCGATGAGAAGGTAGACTTCCCTATAACTGCTCGAGATGGTCACGCTCAGTGCCATTGTTCTCAACAAGTACCTAAATTCTCGCTCTAGTATCTTCACACCGTAGACTCAAGACTCATCTATCTTAAGAAAGCGATTGTACATTGATCTTTCGGATCGATTACCATCCTCGTAATGATCCTATGATCGGGAGCAGTCTATGAGTTAATTATGATAATACATATATGTGTTATCATTCTCGTTAATTCAATGAATGTATCACTGACACTTTAATACACAAATGTAATAGAAGAAAATAATCTTTTTATTAATTATAAGTCAAAATTATAAAAATGCCCTTAGAAAGTATTTACAAGTGTCGGCCAATTTGGCTTCTAAGGCACACAGGGGTTGTTTGGTTTGCGATTGCAATCAGAATTGGAATCGGAATGGATCGTAATGGGAATTAGTAGGGCCATATCCCTTGAAGCATTTGGTTTGTGATTAGAATCGGAATTGGAATGGAGGTTTGAATCCTTAGAGGAGAGTCGGGATTGGAGAGGGGGATTGGACTATTCCCGTTTTGCCCCGAAATCAAAATCATAATGGGACTCCCCCAACCAAATGGTTGGAATGGAGTCACCCATTCCCATTCCTATTCTAGGCCCCAACTCTCCCTAACCAAACACCCCCATATTGTCAAAAATCTAAATGTTCTATTTAACTGTTTCATGATTAGAATTCCATTGGAATTTGAATTATCTAAAACTTATAGGACATGTTTGGTTCAAGGGGAGGTGGGCTTTAGAATGGGAATGAGAATGATCAACTCCTCAAGCCATTTGATTGGGGGGAGTCCCATTCCCATTCCCATTCCTCCCTGAATGGGAATGCCCAATCCTAGCTCTCTAGTATTAAAATCCCATTTAGCAAGGTTTACTTGAAAAAATTGATTTTCCAAAAATATCTCTGTTTAATTGATGTTCCAAAAATCCTATTTAAGCCATTCCAATTCCAATTTCAGTCACGAGACAAAAGCTTTGGGAATATAGCAATTCTGATTCTCATTTCAATCCATTACGATTCCAATTCTAATTCCAGTTATGAATCAAAGACACCTTTAATTTTCTCCTTTTTCACTTTTAATTTTATTCTTTAGTGAATTTTCTAGGAAAGAGCTGCTCAACCTGATTTTTAGTCTATTGCTAAGGGAAAAGGGAACTGATTTTGAACCATATAGGAGTTATTACATTTCTTTTTAGGAGAAAAAGTAGGATCTTTCCTTTTTGTTCTATCCCTTGTCTCCTTAGCGAAGGACTTCTTTCCTGAGTTTTTTTATTTCTGAAGATACAAGGAATATCTCGGGACCTCCAAGGGATACTCCATTTGTCTATTGTATATTTCAATTTTTATTGCAATAAAGAGAAAATTTTCTTGTTCTTCTTGCTGCAGTAGTTTCATGCTTTGAATTATGGAATTTTCTACTTAGGTGTTACGGTGGCATACTTAAGTGGTGTGACTCCACAACAAACATTCTTTCCTATCTTTTCTCACTTTAACTTCTCTCTCTCTCTCTCTCTCTCTCTCTCTCTCTCTCTCTCTCTCTATCCTTGTGAATTTATTTCTTTTCCCCATAATCTAATCCATCACAACCATGAAAACCTCTTAAAATTTTATCTTTCCTGTGACTTTCTGCAACACTTTCATAGCATGTGCAACCTTCATGGTTGAAAATCGATGAGAACTGGGGCATTTCAAGGATTCCAAAATACAGAATGCTGCAAATCTTGAATAAATGGCATTAAATCCCAAACTAAACCTTACTTTCCTTTCCTTAGGTCAAACCTTGTCTAAATATCAATCTTAGTCCAATATGCCAACCTGCAAATTTGAATAGCATTGCAATCTCAGATTTAGCAGAAAAATTCTAGCAAATAAAATTTTTGTTCCTATCTTGCACCATAATAGGTCTCACGACTTATGCCTTCCTGCATCAATTTTGGCACCAAATTTTCAATCTTCTAGGTTATCCTATATTAGTTTTACTCATCCTTTCTCGTCTACTAGGGCTATTATTTGCAGCTGGATCAATCAGGTAACAAATCCATGTCACAATCAGATTCTCCTCATTAGATTAGTCTATGTGGCCTGTGAGGTGGACTAATTGTCTTGTATTATCTTGAAAATTCATTCACAAGTTGGATTGACTTCAGGTCAAGTCTATATCTGATGTATAGGAACCTGAAATGACCTGGATTTGATATCATGTTGCCTTTTACTAACTCCTACTTTGAATCGCACTCCACTTTTGCCACTTATGTATTATACATTATGTAAATGCATGTACATGAACATATGTATATATATATATATATATATCTGTCCACATAGATAGATAGAGAGGGAGGGGGGGAGGAACAGAGAGGAGGCATGCGAAATGAGCAGTTAGGGTCCTTAACAAGCATTGGAGGGTTGCCATGGCTGATGACTACCGAGAAAGAGGAGAGGAGGTAGCCATTAAATTTCAGCATATTATTTGTGAAAGCAAATGTCCATATATAATTTAAACTGATTTCTTAAAAAAATCTATTTCAACCAAATACAGATATTGCTCATGTTTTCACTGTATATTTCAATGCAAATATATACAAACTTTTTTGAATTCACTCAGGTTTTGATACAAATATGATTATTACAGATATGATTCTGAATGCATGCTCACTAACATAATTAATTTATCTCACTTGGATTTGAGACTTTTTATGGCCATGCTTCTTGATGCATATCCATATACATGCACAATTTATAGATGCTTATCAAGATTTAACCACCATTAGATTCATGGATCATTTTCCTTTCCTTTTCGCTCTATCTGTTCTTTTTGAATCGGTGGACTGTCTTTAGCCAAAAGTTAAATTAGGGATGGGTATGTGCTATACACCTTGAACTTTATCCACATTCATTTTTGCCAAATAGGAATACAATTTTATTCTATCATTATTTTCATCCACGACTGGCTACCATATTGCAAATATGAATATCAATGCATGCATATCTGGTTCCTATCCACTCAGTTTACATCCCTTAGACTGCTAGTCTATAAAAATACTGATATTGGATATAGAAATTCTTGCCAACAAAAAGAGAGCTAAAACGAAGTTTAGGATCTTAGATATCTTATAGTAACTCATAATCTATATATAACAAGATAGAAGGAGAAGAGATTGGAAATTGCAACCTACTCATACAGAGAAGAAAGCAAAATCAGTAAACAAAGGAGAGAGAGGAGAAAACAATTCTACATTTCATTTGATATTCCAAATCTAAGTTTGAGACATTGAATGCACATATATAGAGACACCTAAAGTACTTAAGGAATTGATTTCAAGGACTTTAAGGATTTCTAACATGACTAATAACCAAAGTAGGAGTTTACAGTTCGTGTGTTTTTTCATAATAGGACCCTTATTGATATCAGGTCTCTAGTCTCTACATTTTCTTTTCTTTTCTCTTTTTACACCCTTAAATTTTTCTAACTTAATTTATTTTTGACTTCTAATTCAGTAAATCTAGACAATTATGCATCGCTAATAACCTTTCCACTTTTCACCACTTTCATGAATCTAAAAGTAAATATAAAAATCTGTAATTTAACAATATAAAAAATCTGTAATTTAACATCCATTATTTTTAATTTTTCTGATTTTACATTTTCAACACCTATCTCTACTGTTTGCTTTTCTCTCTTTTTTTTTTTTGATTTTTTTTTTCATATATTTTTAGTTGCATGCCGATCAAAGTAGGCATGATCAGACACCTTGAAATAGTACCATGTTAACAAAATCATCTCCAAAGTGGCATCCTTTAAATATGTGTTTAGAGTTTTGAAATATCCACTAAAATTTAATCCTTAATAATGCATTTGAATTTCTCATATTTTTTCTTTCTATTAGTTTATCACTTTTGTGGTCTGATTACAACAAAAGGAGTTCTACTAAGGTTATTTTTTTGCATCAACTAAAATGGAAGTAGTTTTTTTTAAGTCTTTCTACCATGCAATCTTATACCTTGAGGCATGACTTTGAAAAAATTTCTTTTCCATGTTCAAAATTATGAAGAATGTATGTCATCTTCCCTGGAGTTTTGGTTGTAAGAAGAGTTCAGGCTTAAACTTTGAATGTGTAAACATGTTTCTTGCTTTTTCTGTTCGATGGAGATTGTACAGAAGGAGATCTAGAAAGGAAGTTTCTTATGTTTGTCCTCAAATGGTGCAAGCTTGAACACAAGTTCCTCTTAGATTGCTAACATTGCATAGGATCATATTACTGCTTCCTGTAAGTTATGGAATTTGTTTCACTCTGCTGTCCTGCACTAGTTCTTTCAAAGATAGTGTCAACATTGGAACAAAAGAGTTAAAGTGAGATCATCGGATGATAATTGTCTCTGAAATGGAATTAATTTAGCAGTTAATTGAATTTTGCCTTTCTTTTTGTGAAAAGATGGGAAGATGTATTAATGGTTTAGTCAATTAGCCTCATAATGTTGATTACAATATGGAGTCAAAGGAGAATATAATATGTCAAAGTTCCTTGATAGTGTCTAAGTTTGGAAACTGACCATTATTTGGAACCACTGAAGAAGTTTGAGAATCTGATGGCTATTCGCATGAAATCTGTAGAAAAGGCTCTATCAATTGGACCATGTGATAGCTAATCTTTGCTACAGCGAGCTAATTCTATTAGTTTGTTGCAACTTTAGTGCTATGTAAAATGTACTATGCTTCTTTCAGCCAATTCCTTCCCATTGCATTAAGGACTATGGTGAAAATCAAAAAGCATATAGAGCACAGAGAAAACTATTCCATGTGACATTCTTGAATTCCAGAATCTTCCCCCCCTTTTCCCACTAGCAACTAACCACTACATCTTGTAGAAAGAAAGTTATAGGCTATGACGGTGTCCATGCAAATGGGCAGCTTGCATGGACACTGTCCCCTCCACTTTGTAGACTTTTGTTTTGAAGTGTTTGAACTGGTGGATCTTCTGGATGTGGAACTGCAGGCATGTTCAATCCATCATGCTCATGCTGTTATCGATCAAGTTATATAGGAAATGGTAGTAGGGCATGGAAATGCATACAGATTGTCTCAGTCTATTCCTATTTACCTCTTTATTTATGATGCTTGGCCTATAAATCTTGTACAGTTGAAGTGTCCCAGTTCTCTTCTTGAGTTGAATGATATCTAATAATGGGTGAGCCAGCTATATGTCTCCTTATGGATCATTTCATCAGCATGACTCCTTACCCTCGTTTGTTTTTCATGTCCTGTTGACCTTGTACTTCCTCTTCCATTCTTGTGCTTACTAGTAAGTCAAATAAAATGTGTCCTCTTACACTATATATGGGCAAGGAAAAATTCAATATTTAACAGTCTAGCTTAACAATATTTTTTGCTCCAACCATTTTTCTACCAGTGCTGAAATTGTAAAACTGATTTACTCATGTCCGCTACTGTATCTTGCTTAGTTTCATGCGACACTTTAAATCTTTAAGGATCTATGTCAGGGAAGTCTATTGATTGCTGTTCATGTCAAGACTGTAGCATATAGGGAGGTAAGCCGTTGTTGTCCTTTTGTCTATATGTGAGTCTGACTCATCTGCTGTTAGCCTATAGAGAGGTCAGCAATTGTTGTTCTTTCATTGTCCATAATTTAAGTCCGACTCATCTGCTGTTTGACGGCAAGCTCATTTTGGTCATCCTACTATCTTACAACAATTTAATCTATTTAAGATTTTTTAACAACAATTCTAGTTTCCAGTGGAGTTGTATAACATCCAGACAACAATATGTAAATTTCAGCCATGTCTATCTCTGGCTATTGTTATTCTGTTCTCTCTCAATGTTTTCACTCTTTTTATAGGGACATCTTGATTCTGGCTGTTGGAGGTTGGCAAGAAATTGTTTTAATCTCTCTGGAAATTTTGGGTATTTGTTATGTGCATGATTATGATTGTTATAAAATGAATTTAGGCAAAATTTATTGTGGGGTCTAGAACAATTATTGGTTAAAATATTGTGACATCCTTTCTTCTTTGGATATGTTAGGTCAGCAAGATGGTTACATGATCATCAAGAAATAGTGTTAGTGACAGGAAGCATCCCCCCAATTGGAGATGACATTAATTTTATGTAAATCTATTTGATCAGACCCACTCCTCTAGCATGAAGCTATTCTTTACTCTCATCTTGTTCTGGTGGTCCTCTTCAGATTTGTTTTTGCACTCTTTTGTTTGTAAACTAATTTTTATTTCATATTAATGTGGTGAATATGTTCTTGACTATGATTTTGAGTGTGTGGGTCATTATCAATATAACCCAATTCTGGGCAGTTATGACTCTCTTATCATGCCATCTTCTTTACGGTTATCGCTTTTTGATCACTTTCCCCTTACTTTAACCCTATTTTGTTGAAAATGGCGCTTTCATTCAGCCCATGGATTCATTTAATATTTTTTTTGGATGTTTGAATTTGCTCCTCACGTATAGGTTCTCTTGTGCTCGCCTCTCTTCATGTCTTTGCATCACTTGACATTCATTTTCTTAAGCTCTTAGTTTGAGCTAAGTTCTTGGCTTAGGGGATGCTTTGAATATCTTAAATGCTCTTGACAATTTTCCTTTACCTTTAGCATCTTTAAACATGGCCAAGGTCCATCTTTATACATTGTCGAATAAATATCTAGAGCATGATTTAATTTTTCCAACTAGCTATTATTTTAATATTTAGTTTTCAGAACCTTTTTCAGCCATCCTTGTGTCTATGAAGCAACAGAGATATAACAAAAGCATTCAAACAATGTCACAAGCGATACACGGTCGTAAAACTTGAAGCTCTTTAAAATACCTCAAAAATTAAGCAATTTTTTAAGGGAAAGATTCCAATACCTGGTATATTGGTTTGCTGACCAATAAACTATTTGGTTCTTTGGTTGGTTGGCTTCAGGTTCAACTATGGGGTGTAAAACTGAATAACTTTGCTTGGTTTGCCAAAATCATTATCTCACACTGTAAATTCTCTTTACAGTTCATTTCTAGAAATAAGGTCTTATGAATGTTGAAGAATACGTTGATTCAGCCAGATATACATCAGGGACATGTGCATAATTGATCCTTATAGTCTACAGTCCTTACATAATTTGTGTGGTGGTTTATTCATCCTTAGTAATGTCAACTCTGCTCTGTTGAATGTTTTTATCACTACATTATCATAGTTGCTGAGATCACATAGAGTTTAATAATCACATCATTTTTAATCTAGCTTGTAATGTGAGCTTTTGCCATCATGTTCCTGAATTCCAATGACTGAGTTATCATTTGTCAAATAAAGTCGAACA
The DNA here is from genome assembly GCA_006176705.1 of Cocos nucifera. NCBI lineage: Eukaryota > Viridiplantae > Streptophyta > Magnoliopsida > Arecales > Arecaceae > Cocos > Cocos nucifera. The sequence goes on along the minus strand of QRFJ01002221.1, from coordinate 206,311 downwards.
ATGTTGTCCCAGCAGCAACATGTTAAAAGTTTGTCATGAAGAATGTTGATTCTTCTTGCATTTTCATACACTTGAGATTGCTTTTATGCAAGGTATGACGTCTTGGTATCAGGTCCCATACCCTGTTATTATGTTAAGGCACCCTGTATGGAGGAGGTTTGGCATGTACCAAGCATACTGCATATCGGTACCGAACTGATATAGTATGGTATGCTCCGTACTGCCTAGTTTGGTATGGAATGGTGTGCCTAACCACATATATATATTTCCAAACTTTAGGTTAGAATCAAAATAACATAAAAGGAATGCAATTCCTACATTTATTTATTTATTTATTTATTTTTTGCATTATGAAAATGTCTCGAGTCTAACTAATGTCAACATTTTGATACATGCTGAGAAAACTTTTTCGTAGCATATTGGCCAATATGTTACAAAAGGTGATATTGATTGATATATGTCAATGTGTACATCTTAAGGCACATGCCCCTCAATGTCTATGAAATCTCTGTTATTTCATCCATGCAACGGTGTGCACACATATATACATTGAAATTTTGTTAGGTAAACAAAAGTGAAAACACCTATTTGCTCTGGCTGGCACTTGTGCTTTTCAATTGATTGGCTAACATGGGGATTCAGTTTATCTTCTATATGTTATGCTATTTATTTCTACCAGGTCAATACTGTTTGATATCATATCTCTCTTCTTATTTTACTTAGTTATTTAGTGTAGTTCATGTTTACCTCTCCTATTCTTTCTTCATAATGTAGATTATTGCATTATATAGCTAACCCTTGTGAATGGCTGGTTAACAAATAACAAGTATCTGCAGCTGCTGAGTTGAGCACTAATGCTGCCAACTTTGTGCCTTGACTTGACCTTTCTGCATGAGTTTCTCAACAGTTTTACTCTCCATTGCTTTACTTCATTGATACATTACTAAAAAGATGTTTACTTTGTGTAGGCTTCCATTTTTATCTGGCAGTTGCAAATGGTTTTCTTTTTTTTTTTTTTTTTCATGCCCGAGGAAATTTTAGATGCCTTTTGTTCTCCAAATGATTTGGGAGAAAAGGTTGATTTTGAGTTTAAATAAATGACTCGTCTGTTTACTTTACATGGACTTACTCTATATAGAAGCCCGCTGTGGTCATGGGAGCACATCTTATATACCTGCTAGATAAAGGCATGACTTGTTGACATGAAACAGCAAAACTTCTGAACATGTGATCATGGTTACGGTCCATCGAGTATATAGCATTCTACAAACACTGTTGGCAACTGCATCTTGATTATAAGTTTGTTAATGTACATTGAGCTTAAGCTGGTAGCCTCCCTTCATTCAGTTTTATCATCTTAAAAGCATAAAGTTTTTTTTAGTCTTTCTTAGTTATAATATCTCTTGATTCTTTTCTTTATTGGCACACACACAAGGTGATGCAAGTAATACTTATTGCGCATTTTTCGGATTCTCCTTCAATGTGATATAGCATTCTACAAACACTGTTGGCAACTGCATCTTGATTATAAGTTTGTTAATGTACATTGAGCTTAAGCTGGTAGCCTCCCTTCATTCAGTTTTATCATCTTAAAAGCATAAAGTTTTTTTTAGTCTTTCTTAGTTATAATATCTCTTGATTCTTTTCTTTATTGGCACACACACAAGGTGATGCAAGTAATACTTATTGCGCATTATTTCGGATTCTCCCTTCAATGTGAATCTGCCAATTCTGTTCAGCTTGTCAATTAGGCTTGGTTAACGGCAACAAGGTGCACAGTCTTCATTGCATCATAATTCGTAAATGTTAATGAGGATAATGGCGTTGGATAGAGCGATAGCTACTTGAGCCTCATTGAGCCAGGAATGCTGCTTCGAGTTCTTTCATATTTTCACTTTGGAGTTTCGTATCTTGGATGACTTGTAACTTATAATCCTCCACTTTTTAAAGGGACTGACTACAGTGGTGAGGGTTATGATTGGCTTTTACATTATAAATGGTGAAATGTAAAATGTTCTTGATGAACATTGCTAACTACTTCATCATTATGAAGAGGGTCTGATAGCCTGTTAGCTGATTTTCTGTACTTATTAGCTGATTCAAGCTCACTTGATGACATTGATTTATTTTTTATCAAAGAATAGCTCAAACTGCTCCATTATTCTCTCTCTCTCTCTCTCTCTCTCTCTCCGAGCAAAAAGTTTGCAGGCATCACAACCATATCGGCACACACATGGTTACTCTTTGTTCTGGGATCTGTGATCACGAGGAAACTCTGCAAACATGTGCAATGTGTGGTGTTCTTTCGTCACCCCAGTCATACGGCATTAGATAAAATTTTTGTAGGTTCATATATTCCGAAATGAATGATTCAGAAACAGTAATGTCTCATAAAGCTGCTTGCTAATGGTGTGGGCCATGTAATATAGCTCAAAATAGCATTACCATGGTTCAATATACGGCTCCAGCGAAAGACCAGGGGATGTTTGGCTTCCTTTTTGGTCTCTTAGGAGATTCTAGCGACAGATTGATGAGTAGGGTGCTATTGGTTCGGTCAGGTCCTGGTGTAGCCTAACCAGGACATGACCTGCTGGAGGGATGGGGCCTGGTATTCGAGTCCTGCTCTAGCCATCCACCAATCGAGTCAAGTTGTGTTCAGGCTGGATTAGGTCAGGATCGGGATGGATAGAGATTGGGTCTAGATCCAGGTTGGGTGGGCATGGATTAGAACTGGTTCTATTTCTTAAGCTGATACTCTTAGTGAGTTCAACTCAAAGTATAACCGATAGCAACTCAGATTTCCAGATGCACAAAAAGCTTAGTCACTAATGATAGCAACTCAAAGAATAACTGATAACTTTTATTGCAAAAGTGAGGAGAATAAGTATAAAACTTACCGATTACATCAGGCCTATGAAAAGAATTGAACGCTTGTCTCTCGTGTCCGACTTTGGATCCATCACTATGACTATTGAACGGAAAGGAGGGATAAAATACAACCATTCTTCATGATTTAGAAAAATTAGAAACGAAATCATTGAAAATAAACTCTTCTTAATAATTTTTGGAAGTGATGTAACACACAATTTCCATGAACAAAAAAGGGAACAAATATGGCTTTCCAAAGTAGTGCAGAATAAAGGAAGTCAAAAAAAAATTTGAATTTGAATTTAGCGTTGTATCAATCAAAGGTTATAGGAGACCAAAAAAAAAAAAAAAACTTGCCTCTATTTCTCCCAATAATTGAAATGCCAGTTCGTACCAAGGTGATAGAAGCAATTGGAAACGTTAGTCTATTCTTTTATTTTATTTTTTCAGTTCTAATTATTCTACTATTGTAGTGCCATTTTCATTATTACCCAGCGCATCATACGGGAATCATTCTTGTATCCGACACTAAGCAATATGGGCCTTGATTATGTTTGGACTGCGCACAAATCTACGGGTTATGGTGAGGGCTATATCGATGAGTTCCTGATCAACTCATTCAATTTTTATAACATATTTCACGAAACTGTGGAATAGGAGGATATGATTTGGCTTAAAGTTATGACGAGAGATTTAAGACCAAGAAGAAAGACTTAAAATTATAAGTTCACTTTAATTCTTTCGTTCTTTTCTTTTTTAATTAGAGAATTTGCAGTTCTTGATTTATATGGAACATATTTGCAAACATCTTAAGGGTACACCTGCATTCTAAGGAGTAAGCAAATTTAATGTTACAAATAACATAAGCTCACACTTTTCTTTTAAATAGATGTAAATTAATAGCTGCACAATGATGCATAAATACACATCTTCATTTAGTCTCACCAGCCAAACATAATCAAAGACATGTCATACAAGGTACAATAATTAGATGTGGGTATATTCATTGCCCAACGCTAGGGCTAGAATTGCTGCCCAGCGGTCATCCAAGTTTTAGCCCATCTTCCCCAACCATCAATATATACTTATATAATGTACTCATGACATGCAAAATGGCAATACATTTGAAAGATTATACGGGAAGTAACAAGAAAATAATAAGAGAGCCAACAACATCACACACACAAGACCACAAAAACCTAGATCAATGCCCTCATGAGTCCCCATAAATGGAAGCTGACCAAACATGATTAGCATGTCCTTGTACGGTGGAAATGGTTTGCTCCTCCATGTCAACTTGTTTATATTAAGATCCTTTGCAGTGCACGAGCCACACTGCAGAGTGTTGTGCAATATTCCATGCACTGCAGAGTGCTGTACAATCCTTGATGGCCGTGATCAAAAGATGGACAACCATCAAATAATGTGCACTATATGACATGATATGTGCTCGTGGACCATGGTTGTCCACCTTCTAATGGTGGTTATTGGGGGGATGCTTGGCACTCTACAATGTAGCCTGCGTACCGCAAAGGATCCATGTTTATTTGTATATTCTTTATGGTACTCGGTGTGGTTTGATTTTCCCAACTCTATTGTTCTCTAGTCACTAGTGAGTGATAGAGATGGAATACATTAGCAGGATTTTAGAAATCACGTATCATTCATAATAATTTTTTTTGTTAGCATAATCATTTGATTTTAGTGATCATATATCAAGTCATAATAATTTTCTTTATTAGCATGATCCCATATCGACTTATATTATTTTTCTTATATGAAGTCTGTACGCTAGTATAAAATAACTCTCGAGATGTATGGAATGAGATTGAAATAGATAGAATAAAGCCCTTTCTCTCTCTATCTCTCTTATTTTCCCCTTCTTTTCTAAATATTTTAGTATGGCATCAGGGTCATTTTTTAGTGGATCGGTAGATCAGCTATTTTATGGTAGATTAATATATGAAGATTCTCTTCATCGAGTTTGAGGCCTTTTTCTTTTTTCGGGCAATTTTCTGCCTCTGGTTTCGGTTTGAGGCATCTTCCTCCTTTTTAGGTGCTTTTCTACCTCTAGCTCATTCCCTGCCTAATTTGAGATTTTTTATGGGTTCATCTATGGCTCTTTTGCTATCTGTTGGTGCAGAATCTGGTTGATGTCGGATCGAGCTGGAGTCGAGGAAGAAGAAGTCGCCGTCGGTGACTTACAAAATAAAGTCCCATCCGGAGTCGGTGGTGGTGGCTCCGGTAGGACCCTCTGACGATCAAGTCAGCTCTTCTGGCCAACAGAAATGGAGTGCTCAGGCAAGAATTCAGCAGAATTTCGGGAAGAAGAAGAGAGCTTAAAGAAAATATATCTGGAGGGTTTCTTTTTATAGACGGAGCTTGTCGTAACCATCCGATAGTGGATCGCTCGGGGCCACGTGGAGTTTGTTATAGAGAGAAGTGTCTGTTGTTGTGATGTGGCCGTTCGATAGTGGGCCACTCAGGGTTACGTGGAGTTTGTTATAAAGAGTGGTGTCCGTTGCCATGAAGTGGCCGTTTGTTGAGATTTAATAGTCAAAGTTTGGAGGGAGCAGGCGTTAGTTGGTGAAGAGCTTTGACATACATCAATTCCAGGGGAGTTCGGACTCTTAAAGGAAACACGACTAGAGGGGATCATCCAGGAGGAATGTTAATTGAAATCTGAAAGTAATTCACTAGAGAAATCCGGATGGAGTTCGATAGATGGAGAAGTCCAGGAGGAGTCCGACTGATGGAGAAGTTCGATCAAAGAAGAAGTTCGGAAGGAGTTTGGCTCATGTAGAAATTCGTTGAAGGAGTCCGGAAGGAGTTCGACTCCTAGAGGTATCTGACTGAAGGAGAGATATGGAAGGAGTTTGGCTCTTGCAGAAGTTCGATTGAAGGAGAAATTCAGAAGGAGTTCGGCTTCCGTAGGAGTCCGACTGAAGGAGAGTTTCGGAAGGAGTTCGGCTTCTGCAGAAGTCCAACTAAAGAAGAGATTCGGAAAGAGTTCGGCTTTTATAGGGTCGACTGAAGGAGAGATCCGAAGAAGTTGGCTCCTATAGCAGTCTGACTGAAGGAGAGATCTAGAAGAAGTTTGGCTGCCGTAGGAGTCCAAACCGAAAAAGTAGTTTGGAAGAAGTTTTGGGCTCCTGGAGGAACTTGACTGAAGGAGATTTGAAAGAAGTTTGGCTCTTTAAAAATCTGATGAAGAAGATTCGGAAGGAGTTCGACTCTTGCAGAAGTCCAACCGAAGGAAAAATCTGGAAGAAGTTCGGCTTCGTAGGAGTCCAATGAAAAAAGATTCGGAAGAAGTTAGCTCCTGCAAAAAGTTCGACTGAAGGAGAGATCCGAAAGGAGTCGGCTCTCATATGAGTCCGATGAAGAAAAAATCAGGAAGGAGTGACTCCCATAGGAGTCCAACTGAAGGAGAATCCAAAAAAAAAGTTGCTTTTGTAGGAGTCGCTTGAAGGGGAGATCCAGAAGGAGTGGCCTACAAAAGTCTGACGAAGAGAATTCGAAGGAGTCGACTGAAGAGAGATCCGAAAGGAGTTCGTCTCCTATAGCAGTCCATGAAAGAGAATTCGGAAAGAGTTCAGTCCCATAGGAGTCCAACTGAGGAGAAATTTGGAAGGAGTTTTGGTTTCCGTAGGGTCGACTGAAGGAGAGATCTAGAAGGAGTTCGGCTCCAAGAGTCTGATTGGAACTCCCATAGGAGTCCGACTTGAAGAAGAGATCCAGAAGAATTCGGCTCTTATAGCGTCCACTGAAGGAGAGATTTCGAAGGAGTTTCGGCTCCCATAGAGTCGACTAAAGAAAAATTTCAGAAGGAGTTTGGCCACTGGGGAGTTCGCTAGGGATCGCTGCTAGAAGTTTCGATGGTTGGCCGCTGGAGGAGTTCGGCTATGAATGAGTTCGACCGTTGGAAGAGATCGGATGGGGCTCGACCGTTGGAGGAGAATTTTCGATCGAAGCTCTTCCGTGATTACCAATTGCATTAGGCCAAGAATCAGACTGGACTTCGGTGGGAGTGAAATTTATCCCCAATAATATTCTTCCCACTTTCAAGTTCGAAACTCGAAGGAAGGGAGTACAAAAAAGGTGACTGCCAAAGTTCTTTTCCGAGCTCTGCATCCGTTGGGGATGAAGCTCGGAGGAGATCTTATCTCCAACTGAGGTTGACGTCGAAGTTGAGGCTTGGAAGAGATCTTGTCTCCAACCGAGGTCCAAGAAGATCTTATCTCCTGTTGACGTTGCGGTTGAAGCTCGTGGGAGATCTTGTCTCCAGCCAAGATTGATGTTGAAGTTGAAATCGGGGGAGATCTTAATCTCCAGCGAGTCTGAATGAGATCTATCGTTTCTTCTTCTTACCTGTCTAAAATGAACAAGGCCTCGACTTTTGCTCCTGTAAGACAGGTTCTCCTCCTATTCATAATGGCTATTAGGGCACATTAAGGGCCGTTGTCAGGGCCTCTCCCTCTTACCTATCATCTAAAATGAACGAGGTCGTTCGATTTCTGCTCGCATTAGTGATTGAGGTTCTCCTGTTCTATTGTTCTTATGCTGTAGGGGCGCATAAGAACCATGTCAGGCACTCTTTCTATCTCGTGCTAAAATGAATGAGGCCTTTTGACTTTTGTCCGCGTTAGGACGACGTTTCCTCCTATTTTAAACGGGCTGTAGGGGCGGCATAAGGTGACTCTTGTTAGGGTCTTGTCCCCCTGCCATACTATCTAAATTGAACGAGGCCCTTGACTTTGCTCACTTTAGGACGAGGTTCTCCTCCTATCTATACGGTGTGGTCTCTAGTCCCAGAAATGCATAAGGATCGTTGTCAGGTCCTCCCTCCTCATCTCATCTAAAATGAAACGAGCCTTCGACTTGTCATGTTAGGACAGAGAATCTCCTCCTATTCTTCTAACATGCCACAATTGATTGCTTCTCTCCTGTTCATACATAGTTTTGCACTAAGAATCAATACATTGAAATGGAGAAGTTTTTTATTGATGGAAAATTACTGATAGTACATCCTCAGATTTTTTTGAATTCCAAGGTCTGTAGAGCGTCGTTCCCTCCGGAGGCTCCTTAGGACGATAGATTTTGGATGGACGGACTTCTTCTTACTTCATAGCGGGCGCTTCCAATTTGAGATAAGCTTTTTTCTGACTTTAAGGCTAGAATTGTGGCTCGCTAAGCACTAAGTTTCCTCTTGAAAATTTTACCTCTAACTTTGGAGTTATAGTATCGGATCACCCTCCGCCTGTAGGCCACCATCCGAACCTAGGCGTCTTTTCTTTTTTCTTTAAGTAGATCGAGGTTGAGTCTGAGGTCCTGTGAGTTATGCTTCTCATTGAAGGCTACGATTCATACTGATGGGAGTTTAAGCTTGATTGGGATGACTGTCTTCGTTCCAAAAAACAAGATGAAAGGTGTTTTCCCAATCAGTAGCCTTTGTATAGTTTGGTACGTCCAGAGGACGTGGTAGAGTTCGTCCATGTAGGCCTCTCTTGCTCTATCGAGCCTTATTTTGATGCCTTGTAGTAGGATCCGGTTGGTCACTTCAGCTTTCCTATTTGTTTGTGGGTGAGCTACTGATGTGAGGTGGTGGAAGATATTTAGGTCTTTGCAAAACTCAATGAACCTCATCCCAGCGAACTATCGCCCGTTATCTATTATGAGAGTTCAGAACAGATCGAATCAATAGACTATTAACTTCCAAATGAAGTCCTGTACCTTGGCCTCGATAATTTTTGCTAGTGGTTTGGCTTCGATCCATTTGGTGAAGTAGTCGATCACGATCAGGAGGAACTTTCATTACCTAGATGCCATCGAAAAAGGATCAAGTATGTCCATTTTTCACTATGCAAATGGCTAAGGTGCACTTAGCGGAGTAAGCTTGGAGGTCGGCTGTTTTTGTAGATTTGCATTCTTCTGACAGTGGTCACATTTCTTGACATACTTCATGAAATCGTGGTACAAGGTCGGCCAATAGTATCCTTGTCGAAGTAGTTTTTGTGACAGGGACCTAGCTCCTACATGACTTTCATAAATTCTCTCATGCACTTTCCATAATGCGAAGTCGGCCTTTGAAGGTCGGAGACATCTTAGCAGCTGCAGTGAATACGACCTCTATACAACTTGCCCTCATACAAAACATACCGAGAGGCTTGATTTCTGAGTTTCTGAGCTTTTTTTGGATCATGAGGAAGAACTTTCTCTTTGAGGTAGGCAACCAATGGGTCAATCCAGCTCGGCTCTAGCTCCGTCTGTATAACGAACTGTGATTCCTTCGAGCTTGGGCATTTTAGAGTTTTGAAAAATACTTTGGATAGTTCGGCAGGGATTGAAGTGGCCAACTTAGAGAGAAGATCGACTCTTATATTTTCTGCCCTCAAAATCTATCGAATGCTAAAACTGCCGAGGCCAGAGTCAAATTCTTTACTTTCTCAAGGTATTTCATCATACTTTTCTTTCGTGCTTCATAGTTGCCACTAATTTGACCAACCACTAATTGAGAATCACTGTAGACTTGAAGTCGATCTACTTTTAACTCTCTTACTATTTTTAATCCGATGATCAGCGCTTCATATTCGACCCCATTATTAGTTGCAGAAAATTCGAAGCGTAGTGCATACTCGACGACGATTCCCTCGGTGCTGACTAAGACTAACCCAGCACCTGCTCCAGTGGAGTTGGACAACCATCCATGTACAGGATCCAAAAATCTTCGAAAAGATCGGCACTCTCTTCGGAGAGGCTCGATTGCGACAATAGAGCGCCGATCATGTTTTATTCAAGCTCGGCATCATCAGGAATGATACATTCTACTACAAAATCTACTAATATCTGAGCTTTGATCGATGATTGGGGTCGATAATTGATGTCAAACTTTGTGAGCTTATTCGTCCATTTTGTGATTCTTTCGAAAGCATCCGTTTGATGAAGAACTGCTTTTATTGGTTGATCCATGAGGACCATTATGGTGTGCCCCTGAAAGTAAGATCGGAGTCTCCTGACAGCAATTAAAAGAGAGTAGATCAATTTTTCCAGCTTAGAGTATCTGATCTCTGCATCCCTTAGGACCAAGCTTATGTAGTAGATCGATCGCTGTATCTTCGCTTCCTTCTTGATCAGGACTGCTGTCAAGGCCATCAGAGAGACTGCTAGGTACAAGAATAACTCTTCTTCAAATTCGGGCTTTACTAGTAATGGGGGTGAGCTGAGATAGTTTTTGAGCTCTTCAAACGTCCGTTGGTACTCCATCATCCAGCAGAAGTTCTTTAGTTGCTTGAGAACTTGGAAGAAGAGCATGCATCGCTTGATCGATCTCGAGATGAAGCGATTTAGGGATGCCACTTTTTCAGTCAGGCGCTGAACTTCTTTGATTGTTCTTGGAGTAGTCATCTTTCGAATAGCTCGAATTTTTTCTAAATTTGATTCAATCCCGCATCTTGACACCATAAACCCCAGAAACTTTTCTGAGGTCACACCAAAGACGCACTTGGTCGGGTTCAGCTTCATTTTATGCTTTTTGAGGCACTGAAGATCTTTTCGAGGTCGGTAAGATAATTTATAGAAGCTCAGCTTTTGACGAGCATATCATCCATAAATACCTCCATATTACGATCGATCTGCTCCTTGAAGATCTTATTGATCAGGCGTTGGTACGTTATCCCTGCATTCTTGAGTCCAAAGGGCATAATTTTATAACAGTAAAGACCACGGTCAGTAACAAAAGCAATTTTCTTCTCGTCCTTCGGTGCCATCCATATTTGATTATAGCCGAAGAAGGCATCCATGAAGGTCAGGAGCTCATGGCCTGAGGTTGCGTCTACCAGTTGATCAATCTTGGGAAGAGGATAGATATCCTTTGGGCAGGCTTTATTCAATTTTTTAAAGTCTATACACATCCTTCACTTATTGTTTGTTTTTTTGATGAGGACCATATTTGAGATCCAAATCAGATAGTTAACTTTTCGAATGAATTCAGCTTTGAGAAGCTTACCTACTTCTTCTGCAATTACTTTCTGCTTCTCCGAGGCATGGTTGCGCATCTTCTCTTTTACCGATCGATACTTAGGATCAACGGCCAGTCGATGTTTCATGACCTCGACATCAATTCCTAGCATATCTATTGGGGCCCAAGCAAAGACGTCCATATTCTTCCTGAGGAAGGTGACAAGTTGCTCCCGAACCTCGCCCTCCAAGTTGAAGCCGATTTGTACAGTGTGTTCCGCATTTCCATCATTTAAAGTTACAGATATGAGGTTCTTCATAGGTTCCCCCCGCTCCTCGGTGAGATCGTCACAAGTATCCAGTCCCTCGATAGGATAAAGGTCGGGCTAGACTTTTTTCTGCTGGATAATGAAATAACAGCGTCTCACCAATTTTTGGTCTCCCCTGATCTCTCCGATTCCATAGCTCGTTGGAAACTTCACCTTTAGATAATAAATTGACACCACTGCTCGAAGCGTGTTCAATCCAAGTCGGTCGAGGATAACATGATAGGCAGATGGAGCCTTTATGACTAGAAAATCAACCTATGCCTTAACCAACTTCGGACATTGCCCTGTAGTCACAGTCAAAGTTATTATGCCCTCAACTGGCACGGCATCACTAGTGAAGCCTACCAACGAAAAGTTCACAGGTCCCAAGTAGTTATTGAGTAAGGACATTTTCGAAAAAGCATCATAAAATAATACGTCGGTTGAGCTTTCATTATGTACCAAAATACGGCGTACATCATAATCAGCAATGTTTAAAAAAATTATAACCACATCATTGTGCAGAAACTGGCCTCCTTGGCCATCTACCTCAGTGAAGGTTATGAGTTCTTCAATCCTCCGTCTCTTCACTGATCCCTCGGATCCACCGACCTCTTCTCGCTGAAGTCCCTCCGAGATAGTATTGATGATGTCGAGAGGCGGCCGATCTTCTTGTTGATCCTTTTTCCTTGGTGGTTCAGGCTACGATAGTACCCTTGGTCGATCTTTCCATCCTTCAGGTCGACGCCGCAGGAATCGACCGAGTCTGCCTCACCTGATGAGCTCCTCGATCTCATCCTGAAGCTGAATACACTCCTCAATATCATGACCATGATCACGATGATAAAGGCAGAACTTGTTAGGATTGCGCTTGCCAAGATGAGTATGCATCCTTTCCAATCTCGATAGTTGCTCCTTGATTTTCATCAGCACTTGAGTTTTTGGAGCATTGAGAGGGGCATAGTTGAAAACGCCGCCGGAAAATTGGCGCGGAGATTTAGAGGAGAGAACCCCACCACATCCGCCGGAGGGGACTTCTGTCGGGGCTTCCCTACCTCCGAGTTCGACAAGGAGTTCGAGCTCGTTTGCGCTCAGAGGAAGTTCGGGAGCGCGGTCGAGCTTCACTCGACTTTTTCTCCTCAGCGGGCCTACTTGGCTCATCGATTCATCGCTCTCCAATGTCTTTATTATCCTTAGCCTTGAAGGCCTCTTCAGCTCGGGCATAACCTTCAGCCTGAGCTAGCATATCGGTAAAGTTTCTGGGGTACTTCTTTTTCAGGGAGAATAGCAAATTATTCTTTTGAAGGCCACCCTTGAGTGCGGCCATTGCAACTGATTGGTTCAAGTTTCAAACCTCTAATGCAGTAGCATTAAACTAGGTGACATAAAGTCGGATGGATTCTCTTTCCTTCTGCTTGATGTTCATCAGAGAATCCGAACCTCGGTAGGAACATTGATTGCTAACAAAATGAGTCACAAACTGATAGCTCATCTGATCAAAGAAAAAGATGGTACCCGACTTAAGGGTTGAGTATCAATTCCTGGCTGCTCCCTTGAGGGTGGACGGAAAAGCTCGACACAAAATGATATTTGGCGCATCGTGGAGCAGCATCATCGTTCGAAAGATCTTCAGATGATCGATCGGATCAGTGGTTTCATCATAACTCTCAAACTGAGGAAGCTTGAAGTTCGACGGGATCGGTTCCTGCATAATCGTCTGAAAAAAAGAAGGGTCAATGCAAATATCCTTACCATGGATGGAGGGAGACGAAGTTCTTCGATTCGTCGGCTCATTTCTTGGAGCTTTTGATCAAGAAGATCTTCACGATCATTGATCTCCAGGATTTTTCGACTGAGCGGGTGTGAAGCCTCCTCCTGGATCGAGTCATGATCCAAGCAAGGGTCCTCCATCCTCTACTTTCCCTTTTCGAAGATCAGTGGTTGGACAGCCCAAGTCGGCCATCCCAAGATTGGATCATGGGACTCTGGAGAGGCCTGCTCCAGTCGAATCGTTGTCAAAGCTTGGTGACGTATAACCTTCACCACCTCCGTAAGATCATGAACCTACTGAACCAGCAGGTTGAACTGCTCTGCATCCACCATGGCCGTAGGTGGAACCTGAGTTGTCGGGGTTGGAGCAGGAATGGATAGGTCTGGATGGGATCTGGCTACAGAGACTGTTGATCATCGGGTTGAAGCTTTCCTGAGAGGCATTCTTTCTTGAGGAAGAACTCTAGAGAAGAAGAAGAGAGATCGCTATCGAGCACTTCTTTTAGAATAAGAAAACCTCAGGAACAGAGGGCCCTCCTTCTAGCGTCAATTTTATTGGTGCAGAATCTGGTTGATGTCAGATCGAGCTAGAGTTGAGGAAGAAGAGGTCACCGCAGAATCTGATTGACGTCAGATCGAGCTGGAGTTGAGGAAGAAGAGGTCACCGCAAATAAAGTTTCGTCCGAAGTCGATGGTGGTGGCTCTAGTAGGATCCTCCAATAATCAAGTCAGGTCTTCTGACCAACAGAAATGGAGTGCTCAGGTAAGAATTCAACAGAATTTTGGGAAGAAGAAGAGAGCTTAGAGAAAATATATCTGAAGGATCTCTTTTTATTGATGGAGCTTATCGTAACCGTTCGATAGTGGGTCACTCAAGATCATGTGAAGTTTGTTATGGAGAGAGATATCCATTGTTGTGATGTGGCCATTCAGTAGTGGGCCGCTCGGGGCCACATGGAGTTTGATACGAAGAGTGGTGTTCGTTGCCATGAAGTGGTCGTTTATTAAGATTTAATAATTATAGTTTGGAAGGAGCAGGCATTAGTTGGTGAAGAGCTTTGACATACATCAATTCTAGGAGAATTTGGACTCCTAAAGAGAACGCGGCTAGAGAAGATCATCCGAGAGGAATGCTAGTTGAAATCTAGAAGTAATCCACTGAAGAAATTCGGATGGAGTTTGATCGATGGAGAAGTCCAGGAGGAGTCCGACTGGTGGAGAAGTTCGACCGAAGGAGAAGTTCAGAAGGAGTTTGGCTCCTGTAGAAATCCGACTGAAGGAGGAGTTCGGAAGGAGTTTGGCTTCTACAGAAGTTCGATTGAAGGAGAGATTCGGAAGGAGTTCGGCTCCTGCAGAAGTCCGACTAAAAAAGAGATTCGAAAGAAGTTCGACTTTCATATGAGTCCGACTGAAGGAGAGATCCGGAAGAAGTTCGGCTCCTGTAGCAGTCCGATTGAAGAAGAGATCCAGAAGGAGTTCGACTTCCATAAGAGTTCGATTGAAGAAGAAGTTCGAAAGAAGTTTGGCTCCTCGAGGTATCCAACTGAAGGAGAGATCCGGAAGGAGTTCGGCTCCTGAAGGAACTTGATTCAAGGAAAGATCTGGAAAGAGTTCAGCTCTTGTAGAAATCCGACTGAAGGAGAGATCCGAAAGGAGTTCGGCTCTTGCAGAAGTTTGACTGAAGAAGAAATCTAGAAGAAGTTTGGCTCCTACAGAAGTCCGACTGAAGGAGAAATTCGGAAGAAGTTCGGCTCCCATAGGAGTTCGATTGAAGGAGAGATCCGAAAAAAGTTTGGCTACTGTAGAAGTTCGAGAGTCTGATTGAAGGAGAGATTCAAAAAAAGTTCGGCTCCTATAGAAGTCCGACTGAAGGAGAGATCTGAAAAAAGTTCGGCTCCCATAGAAGTTCAATTGAAGGAGAGATCCGGAAGGAGACTCCTATAGCAGTCCGACTGAAGGAGAGATTCGGAAAGAGTTTGGCTTCCGTAGGAGTCCGATTGAAGAAAAAATTCGGAAGAAGTTCGGCTCTCATAGGAGTCCGATTGAAGGAGAGATTCGGAAGGAGTTCGACTCCTATAGCAGTCCGACTGAAGAAGAGATCCAGAAGGAGTTCGGCTCCCGTAGGAGTCCGACTGAAGGAGAAATCCGGAAGGAGTTTTGCCGTTGGAGAGTTCGACTGGAGATCGATCATTGAGGAGTTTGGTTGGATTCGACTGCTGGAGGAGTTCGACTACTGAATGAGTTCGGCTACTGGATGAGATCGGATGGAGCTCGACTGCTGAAGGAAGAATTTCTGATTGAAGCTCTTTCATGATTATCGATTGTGTTAGGCTAAGCATCAGGCTGGACTTCAGTGGGAGCAGGATTTATCCCCAACACCATCCAATTTGAGATCTTTTCATTTTTTTTAAGATTTTTTTTTGCCTCTGGCTCATTTGCCTCCTAGGTTAAGGACTTTTCCCTAGGTGTTTTTTTGCCTCAAACTTCTTTGTCGCCTAGTTTGAGATCTTTTTCTTCTTTTTTGGTGTGTTTTTGCCTCCAGCTCCACCACCACCCAGGCCTCTTCCTTCTCTTTGGGCATATTTTTTTATCTCTAGCTCATTCAATGCCCAATTTAAGGTCTTTTCCTTTTCTTCTTTGCTCTTTTTTAAATCTACAAAGATCATCGGCCTTCGGCTATCTTCTCTTTAAGTGCTAGCCTTCTCTTCTATGGTGTTTTTATCTATAAGGATCATCGATCTTCATCTACCTTCCTTCTAAGCATCGGCTTTCCCTCTGTGTCATTTCTTTCTGCAAGGATCATCATTCTTCATCTGCCCTCTCTTTGAGCACCAGCTTTTTCTCCTGTGGCATTTTTGTTTATAGAAAAAATGATAATTTAACTCAAGTTGATACCTTTGAGTTTGAGGGCAAGTGTTAACATGATTTTAGGAATCACATATCAGTCATAATATTTTTCTTTGTTAGCATGACTATATGATTTTAGGAATCACATGTCAACCCAAATAATTTTCTTTAGCAGTGTGATCCCATATAAACCTATATTATTTTTCTTGTATGGAGTCTATATACTAGTATACATAACCTTTGAGATATATCGAATAAGATTGAAATATACATAATAAAGCCTCTTCTCTCTCTCTCTCTCTCTCTCTCTCTCTCTCTCTCTCTCTCTCTCTCTCCGGTTTTCCTTTTCTTCCGCAAATATGTTAGCAGAACAAACAACAAAGCATGCAAAAGTGGGAACTAATTGGCATATCCCGAAACCAGTGCCAAGTTTGTCCACGTATTCAACTAGCTATTACCATACAAGTTTATTCAATGGCTCCAACACATAAGCCCATGCATGTATTCTGATAGCAGATGCCTCGTGAGGATGGCATCACCTCTAGGCTCCATGAGGCCATATTCTCATCCTAAATTATTCAAATATGAGGATAACATGATCAAAATTGTGAAGATACATCAATAGAATATCAAAATCAAAACAAGGGCCCATAAGTTTAAAATGATCAGGATGCGGTACATATACATGAATTTCCAAGTATGAGTGCAAGATAGTTTTGGAACGATCGTAACAGGCCTGCAAAGCTTATAATTGCATCATTATATGGACTTTACTAGTGATGAGAGTCATGAAAAATAGTTTCATAATATCATGCCCAATGTCTCAAATGCCTAGACAAAATTTAGACCAAAAGATCACGCCGAACTTAAAAACCATATTATAAAATATTATAATGATATCACAAGGTTTAACGGAGCTAGTAGGATCATATCATTTTTTCTTTTTCTTTTTTGATAAACAAGCATCACATCATTTTTCATGGGCACAAACTTAATCCAGATGTTCTTGGAACCAACTCGAGATCCATGCTCATTCCATTTCGGAATTATATACATGATTCCAATGAACGGATTGAAAGTTATGCTCATTCTGGTTAACATTTTGTAAAATTGTGCATCCAGCCATTAATTTGCCTTTGTCCGATCCAAGATTTCCTAAAATCTACGGTAATGATAGTTGCCTTATCTCCTTTGCCACTTGCCACCGGCTCCTTTCTTGCAACCACCACCAATTGCTGCCTCTTCCTCACCTTAATGAGGTGAACTGAGCTAAGCACAGGCTAGCCCAAAACGTAGTCGATCTCAAGCCTGCTTGAGCTCAGCTTGTTCACCACCAGTGTAGCTAAAAGGAAAAAGGAAATTCTTTGCTCCCTGGTGGTGGTGAGCTTCCATGCTTATTGCCTATGATGATTGATTGTAGGTCTAAGTCGATATTTTTTTTTTTATAGTACTATACTTTTTTTCTATCTCTGGATTCAAGCATGAGCCAATCATCATGGGCGGTGAGCGCAGAAGCATTTTCCAAAAAAAAAAAATGATGAATAGTTCTAAAATATTGACGACAATGAAAGCAACCATTATAGCGGCCCAATTGGATTTGGAGAAATGGCATTAATGAGGAACAAAGCTTAAAATAAAGGCTATTATAGTAGCGTAAATTTTATGTTATATTTCAATAAGAAGTTAAAAGTTCTCAAAGAAAAAAGCAATAAGAAGTTATTATGTAATGTTATAACCGTCCTTTATAGAACAAATAATGTTTATTATTCGCATGTGCACTGTTTTCAGAATAAGCTGGCGTTCTTATTTCTTTTAGAAAATCATTTTATTGCTATTTTCCCTTTAAAAGATTTTGTACAATCGGAAGATATTATTTTTATCAAATAAACAAGGATATGACCACATTCCACCAGTTTATGTTATACTGCTATTAGAACAATCATCATAAGTCATTATTTAATATCAAAATATTAGAATCGTACACCGTGGGATAAATTACTACCAGTATAACCATTTCTGTTGCGGTATAATATTGTACCAGGATAGCATTGGATCTGGAATGTATGAAAATTTTGATCTTTCCATGGATTGACTCCTCCCAAAGGTGGGGAGCAAAACAAGGGAAGAGACCACGAAATAGTTGACCATGATGTCTTCTTCCCAGCTCCATCACCAAACACACGTCTCGGAGTCCATAGAAGAATAAAATGTCTGACCGTGAAGTCTTCTTCCCAGCTCCATCACCAAACTCTGGTCTTGGAGCCCATAAGAGGAATAAAATGTCTAGAATATTTAACCGTGTCTTGACGTGGGTTAGTCGAGCAGCAAACGTAGCGGGTTGAAACTCTTACTCTTAGTCACCAACGCAACCAACATCCAAGAATATTCCTCGAGTTACATCATGCCCGAGCTTGAGATTCATGCTGCTTTTTAGTTCATTCAACCGTGGGGTGCATGCCGCACTGCAAAATGCTCTTCTATCAAACAACATGCACCTTATATGGTATGATGTGGTATATTTTCGTGGATCGTCTTGTTTGATAGCCCTCCATCTCCTGATCGCAGCCATCGAGAGCTGTGACATGGCTTGCACACCATAAAGGATATATCCATGCTCTAATTCACTTAATGGTATATACCATCCTGTGGTAGTCCTTGAAAGGTAACAGCAGTGACCGAGATATAAATGAACATCCCTAATACTCATTTCATATAACTCAACAGCAAGGTGTCCGCCAAGTCCCTTTTTCGGCATGGATGGATTTCTAAATACCGAGTATTTCAACTTATTCTCTGTAAGAAACCAATGTACTGCTCATTCTAGCATAATCTTCAAAGTAGAAGATAAACAGCAAAAGAAAAGGTAAGATTGTATTTTTATCACAACCAACTTTGTCATTCGAGACGAGCGGAGCTTAAGAACTTGAGGCTACAAGTAAGTAATTTGTTTAATCTAATTAATTTCAGAGATGGTGGGCAGATTATGCTGGTGCAAGCTGAAGAACCCGTGGGCATCGTCGGGCCTTGCGGTAGGGACTCGAATATGATTGCATATTAACATTATTTTCACTCACATCCTTTCACTTAGTATAATTATTGTGCACAGTAAGTTTTAAATTTTTGAAAAACTTAATTCACTCTTGTTGAGGATAAACTTTGCTTCCGCTGAAATTCAATCTGATACTTAAACTAATATAACTGATAATCACGGAAGAGCTTCGATCGAAAATTCTTCCTCCAGTGGTCGAACCCCAACCAAATTCCTTTAACAGCCAAACTCCTCCAACGGCCGAACCCCTTCCGGACTTCCTTCAACAGTCGAACTCCAACCGAACTCCTTCAAACAGCCAAACTCCTCCAGTGGCTGAACCCCTTTCGAACTCCTACAGCAGTCGAACTTCATCCAAATTTTTTCATCAGTCGGACTCCTTCCGGACTTCTCCTTCAGTCGGATTTTCCTTCCAGACTTCTCCTTCAAGCGGATTCCTCCAAGAGCTGAACTTCTTCTAGCCTTCTCCTTCACTCGGATTCCTCTAGTGGATTACTTCCAGATTTTAGCTAGCATTCCTTCCGGATGATTTCCTCTAGCTATATTCCTTTAGGAGTTTGAACTCCTCTGAAATTGATATATGTCAAAGTTCTTCATCAACCAACGTCTGCTTCCTCCGAACTTCGACTATTAAATCTCGACGAATAGGCACATCACGACATGCGACACCTCTCTCTCCGTAGCAAATCTCATGCGGCCTCAAGCGGCCCACTACCGGACGGCCATGCCTGTCACTATCAGTTTGCTACAGACGATACTTCTCTCTCCGTAGCAAACCCACGTGGCTCCGAGCGGCCTACTATCGGATGGTTATGGCTATCACCATCAGTCCACTACAGGCTCCATCTATAAAAAGGGATCCTTCAGATATATTTTCTCTAAGCTCTCTTCTCCTTTTCAAAATTCTACTGAGTTTTTTTCTGAGCACTCCATTTCTATTGGCCAAAGGAGCTGACTTGATCATCGGAGGATTCTATCGGAGCCACCACCACCGACTCTGAACGAAACTTTATTTTGCATATCACCGACAGTGACCTCTTCTTTCTCAACTCCAGCTCGATCCGGCATCGATCAGATTCTGCATCAAAAGGATTGGCGCTAGAGGAAGTGCCCTCTGTTCCTGAGGTATCCTTATTCTTAAATGAGTGCTCAGTTGACCCTGTGGATCTTCTTCTTCAAAGTTCATCTTCATCCTCTTCCTCAATCCTAAGAAATGCCTTCGAAAAAGGTGACTACCCAAAGATCTACCGCTTCTGCCGCTAGATGTGAGCCAGATCCATCCGTTCTTGCCCCTCGCCAGTGCTTCAACCTCCTCCTCCACCGGCGGCCATGGTAGATTTGGAACAGTTTAACCTATTGATGCAGCGGGTTCAGAACCTCGTCGAAATGATGCAGGCCATGCGGCAACCCCCAGTGGTGGTTCCGTTAGAAAATCCGCTATCGGGATGTTAGAAATCGGCCCTAAAGAGGAGCACTTGGGCTAGCATACCCATCGCCCCTGGAAGAAAAAAATAGAGAGCAGAGAATCCTTGTTCGGATCATGATTCTTCTCTGAAAGAGACCTTCCCCATCTACAGTCGGAAACCTTCTAAAATTTATAATCGAGATGACATCCTCGATCGAAAATTATGAAAGATGGACCGATAGATTGAGGAACTCCGCCACATCATCCCGGCTTATCATGACGACGTCTGCACTGATCCCCCTTTCTCTCCTCGAATTATGCAAGAGCCCATTCCGTCGAACTTCAAGCTTTTCCAATTTGAAAGCTACCATGGAACCTCTGATCTAGTCGATCACCTGGAGGCCTTCTGGACCATGATGCTGCTCCATGATGCACTAGACGCCATCTTATATCGAGCTTTTTCGTCTATCTTAAAGGGAGCAGCAAGAAACTGATAATCGACATTGAAGCTGGGTACGATCTTCTTCTTTGACCAGATGAGTCATTAATTTATGGCTCACTTCGTTAGCAGCCGACGTCTCCACCGAGGTTTAGATTTTCTGATGAATATCAAGCAGAAGGAGGGGAAATCTGTCTGGGCTTATGTGATCCGATTTAATGCTGCTGCATTGGAGGTCCAAAATCTAGACTAGTCTGTTGCAATGGCCATGCTCAAGGGCGGCTTTCGAAAGAATGATTTGCTATTCTCTTTGGAGAAAAATTATCCCATGGACTTTGCTGATTTACTAGCTCGAGCTGAAAGATATACCCGAGTGAAAGAAGCCTTCAAGTTGAAGGACGAGGAAGTCGCATGAGAGCGGCGGGCGGACAAGTCTAATAAATCCATAGCTGATGGAGGGTCGAATGAAGTTCAGCCACGCTCACGGACTCTCTCCGAGTGCAAGCGAGCTCGAACTCCTCCTCGAGCTCATCGTCAAAGAAGCTCCGATAGAAGGGCACGACGAAGTTCTTCTTCCCAAAGGTTTCACAACTACGCCCCTCTCAATGCTCCACAGACACCGGCCTGAAGCAAGAGAAGATCGGCCGAGGGCATTATCGCAGCCAGAACCACCAAGAAGGGAGGAACAACAAGAAGATCGGTTGCCTCTCGGCATCGTCAATACTATCTCTAGGAGACTTAGTGCTTCGACGAGCCACCATCTTTCGGCCTCAGAGTCAAGGAAAGCTTGTCCTAAATTGAGAAGACTCATATGAAATAGAGGAGGTCGTCTGGCCCAGAGCTTATCACTTGAAGGAGCTCGGAGGAACAACACTCTCATGACTTTGGAATTCAGAAAATCTGAGAATGTGCTACCAGTAATTTTTTTCGAATAAAACTCCTCCATTTCAATATTATTATTTCTTGGTGCAAAAACTATGTGATGACAGGAAAGAAGCAATCGAAAGTGGCCTTATTAGGAACAAGAGGAGAACCTCATCCTAACATGAGTAAGTCGAAGACCTCCGATTATTTAAGACGGGAGGAGAACAAAAAGGAGAGGCCCCGACTCGGCTGGAGATAAGATCTCCTCCGAGCTTCAACTTCAACGTCAATAGGAGATAAGATCTTCTTTAAACTCGGCTGGAGATAGGATCTTCTCTGAGCTTCAACGTCAATCTCAATAGGAGATAAGATTTCCTTCAACCTCTGTTGGAGATAAGATCTCTTCCGAGCTCTAACCCTTTAATGGGAGACAAGATCTCTTTCAATGTTGGTTGGAGATAAGATCTCTCCTAAACGATAGCTTCAACGTCAACAGGAGATAAGATCTCTTTCGAGCGATCGTTGACAACCTCAGGCTAGAGATAAGATCTCTTCCGAGCTTTTACGTTAACCTCAACAGGAGATAAGATCTTCTTCAACCTTGGCTGAAGATAAGATCTCCCCCGAGCTCCAACCCTTCAATAGGAGATAAAGATCTCCTTCAACCTCGGTTGGAGATAAGATCTCTTCAACCTTGGCTAGAGATAAGATCTCCTCCGAGCTTCAACTTCAATCTTAACAGAAGATAAGATCTCCATCAACCTCGGCTGGAGATAAGATCTCCTCCGAGCTTCAACTTCAACCTCAACAGGAGATAAGATCTCCTTCAACCTCGATTGAAGATAAGATCTCTCCTGAGCTTCAACGTCAACCTCAACAGGAGATAAGATCTCCTTCAACCTCGGCAAGAGATAAGATCTTCTCCGAGCTTCAACCTCAAGGGATGTAGAGCCCGAAAAAGGACTTCGATAGTTGTCTTTTTGTACTCTCTTCTTTCAAATTTCAAACTCGGAAGTGGAGGAATTATTGTTGGGGATAAATCCCGCTCCCACCGAAGTCCAGTCTGATGCTTAGCCTAATGCAACTGATAATCATGAAAGAGCTTCAATCGAAAATTCTTCCTCCAGCAGTCGAACGCCAGCCGAACTCCTTTAGCAGCCGAACTCCTCCAGCGACCGAACCCCTTCCGGACTCCCTCCAGCGGTCGAACCCCAGTCGAACTTCTTCAAACAGCCAAACTCCTCTAGCGGTTGAATCCCTTTCGAACTCCTACAGCGGTCGAACTCCATCCGGACTTCTCCATCAGTCGGACTCTTTCTAGATTTCTCCTTCAATCAAATTTCTCCAGGAGCCGAACTTCTTTCGGACTTCTCCTTCACTCGGATTCCTTCAGGAGCTGAATTTCTTCTAGACTTCTCCTTCAGTTGGATTTCTCTAGGAGCCGAACTCCTTCTGGACTTCTCTTTCAGTCGGATTTCTTCAGGAGCTGAACTCCTTCCAGACTTCTCCTTCAGTCGGATTTCTCTAGTGGATTACTTTTAGATTTTAGCTAGCATTCTTCTCGGATAATCCCCTCTAGCCGTATTTCTTTTAGGAGTTCGAACTCCTCTAAAATTGATATATGTCAAAGTTCTTCATCAACCAATGCCTACTTTCTCTAACCTTCGACTATTAAATTTCGATGAATGGGCACATCATGACAGATGACACCTCTCTCCATAGCAAATCCCATATGGTCCCGAGCGGTCTACTACCGGACGGTTAAGGCTATCACTATCAGTTTGCTACAGGCGACACCTCTCTCTTCGTAGTAAATCCCACGCGGTTCTGAGCGGTCCACTACCGGACGGTTATGGCTGTCACTATTAGTCCTATACAGGTTCCGTCTATAAAAAGGGACCCTCCAGATACGTTTTCTCTAAACTCTCTTCTCCTTCTCAAAACTCTGCTGAGTTCTTTCCTGAGCACTCCATTCCTATTGGTTAGAGGAGTTGACTTGATCATTGGAGGGTTCTACCGAAGCTACCACCATCGATTCTGGATGGAACTTTGTTTTGCAGATTACCGACGGCGACCTCTTCTTCTTCAACTCCAGCTCGATTCGACGTCAACCAGATTCTGCACCAATAACTTTCTTCTTGAATTATTTATCTATGCAATAATAACTTAATCAACTGGCTGTCTAATTAGCTTATTTTTTGAAAGCTTGAAAGCTCTATTCATCATTGATTATTTTAGCTCATTTTCATGTCAAGATTAGATTCTTAGATCATTTCTATCAAAATGATCCTCACAACACTTTAGTACTTTATTGTATTTCAAAAATATAACAGCATGACAGCTATCTATTAAATTTTCTTTCATCATTAAAAGAACCATTTTCTTTTAAATTATGAGTAGCATATCAATCACTTTTCAGTCCCATAAATGGATTCCAATGGCATTTTCTTTAAAACTATGACCGAATTCTGTTTGTCCCCACCCCAAGCATATCAAACACTTTTCCGTCCCATAAATAGACTCAAAAATTGCGTCTTAACTATTCACAACTTGCCGATTAATCGTTTAAATTTTTGTTTGACGAACGGCCTCGAGAAATAGCGAAGAAGATGGCGATAGTTTTTACCAACAACCAAAGAACTTTTGCATTCCAACGGGCCGTCTAACTCCACCTACTGCCCCCTTCTAATAATTCCTGTCAACCAAGCCTAACAAACTGTATAACAAGTAGAATTCAAAGTTCCGCCTGCTTACCGCGCTACTTAGTTCGAACTTGAAATGAACACCCCCCAAGTCTTTCTTTTATTCTTCTCTCCTCCCAAACCACACGTAAAAGAAATCATATATATATATGTATGAACACCCCCCAAGTCTTTCTTTTATTCTTCTCTCCTCCCAAACCACACGTAAAAGAAATGAACACCCCCCTTTGCCTCTCTTCCTTCCATCAACCAAATCACTAGTTGCCACATCTTAGTTACGAAGTAGAAATGAAGAAACAGGGAAAGGGTCAGCTTCATATTAGCAATTGGTGTCCATGGCTTGTGTCAGGAGAAACCTCTCGGTTCTGATGGCCATTCTCTACATCTTTTGCCTCCTGTATTTCCGTCCGACCACAGCAGCAAGGATTTCAGCAGATGGTTGAATAATCATATTAAATTATGGCATGTTAGCTTAGAGAGAGTTGGGGCCTGGAATTGAAATGGGAACGGGTGACCTCCAGCTGTTTGGTTGAAGAGAGTTTAATTTCATTTTCGATTTTGATTCCGAGTGGATGGGAATAAACCAATTCCTCATCCATTTCGATTTCAATTCTAGACATAAACAAAATATGTCGGGGACATATAAGGTCATTCCAATTTATATTCTAATTGATTTCGATTTCGATTCTGAACCAAACACACCCTAATTCTCTTGTCCCTTTCTCTACCGGCAACTAAATGCAACCATGTAACTAAAATATTGTGTTGTAATCTGATAACAATTTTATATTTATGTAAATTTTTATGTGATAACAAGATTCAATGGTTGAGTTAATGCACAATTTTCCAAACATGAAGGATAGAAAGCTGTACTTATTGAATTACATGGGGCAATAAAAATCTCTTACATGACGGTGAAATTATTGATGCCTTGCCACCTTATTGCAACATGGGAAGAAGATCTAGATGCGCTTTTCAACCACCCATGAGTAGCACCTTAGTTTTCAGGCCCAACTCTAGTATTTTTTATGGGGAGGACTTCAAATAAGTTAGCGACGAAGTCCATATGATATTCTTTTACAACATACCTCACCCAATAAGGAGTTAGTGACTAATGCGGTTACATGGGAACCATCCTCATTGTAACTATCACAAAATATATCCCATCACCATATTGGAGGCTTATCTTGAATGCAGAATCCAGATTAAGTTTAACAACAAAAATAAATCTTGGCATGCATTGGTGTGGGCCATATTCGGATGGGTTTAAATGGATCAAGTCCGACATTCTCCTACTTGGCCAATTAATGCAACCATTTTTATTTTAGCTACTTAAAACATTTCGAAAACCTATAATAATTTTATATGACTTTGCTAATTGAAAAACTGATGTGGATCTAAATTTAAAAACTTAATTCCTTCATAAATTATAGGATATTTTGTTTAGTTTCTTACAAAATAATCACCAGTGCGAATCATAGTGATAAATGCATTATCAATTAACACATGACTTTTCAGATATTACAATACTAATAACATCTTATAACCAAGTTCTTTATATAGTTTTCCTCCTTTATCACATGATAGAGGGAATCTTGTCTATTCCTTGGTCTCTATTATCACATGATAAATTTTTAATTAGCATGAAAATAGGATCGATCAAATGTGATCACTTTATTATATAGTATCCAATATATATCATCCATCAAATGAGACACATGATTCCTGAAAATCTCAAGAGTAAATTATTTAGTTAGTAGATTTGGAACCATTAGCTCTATATTACAGTGTTCTAGAGACATTATGTCTTGTTTTATTTGCTCATTGAGCAAAGCTTTTAATACCAATGTGCTTGTAGATACTTGTACTTTTCATACAATTCAAGAACTTTATTACTGAATTAGTATTATAGTATATCTTTGTCGGTTTGCTCATAGAGTCAATTTGACTCTAAGTCTTCTAACAAAATTTCTGACTAGATGACTTGTAAGGAAGTCTTATAACATGCTATATACTCTACTTCCACGGTGGATATAATGACTATATGCCGTTTTAAATTTATCCATAATATAACACCTTTTGTAAGTAGAAAAATGTATGTGGTGGTCAACTTCCTACTATTAGTATATTTAGCAAAGTACGAATTCAAATAGCTAATAACGTCATGATGATCAAACCATCTATATGTGAGCATATAGTCTTTTGTGCATTGTAGATAATATATAACTTTCTTTGCAACTTTCTAATATTCTATTCCTTAGTGAAGTTTATACCACCAGAGCATTGATAGAACAAAAACAATATTAGATGCCTACAAATCGAAGCACAGTTCAAACTCCTAACAATAGATGAGTAGGGTATGCACTTCATTTCCTCTCTCAATTTTACATCTTGGATATTGCAATTTGTTAAATTTATCACCCTTTACAATATGAGAAATCCTAAGGAAATATCTTTCCATCTCCAATTTCTTTAGTACTCTTAAGATATATGTATTTTGAGATAGTCCAAGCATCCTTATTGACCTACGTCTATGAATCTCAATGCCAATAATATAAGTGACTTCACCTATATTTTTAATCTCAAAATTTTGGATAGATATTGTTCAAATTTCTTAAGTTGATCAAGACCACTATCCGTAAATAGAATATCATCCATATATAATACCAAAATTATGAATTTTCTCCGATATATATATATGTATGTATGTATGTATGTATGTATGTATTGAGGGTAAACACTTTCCTGCTGAAGTCCAACAAAATCTTGAGTCTTGAGGCGACCTCATTTGGTGATAATAGCCATGACAAACTTCGATCAGTGATTCTAAAACCTACAAGGCATTATGGGTTTCACCTAAATGAGCTTGAATAGTGATGGAAACCCTCCAAGCAGTTGAGTATTCAGTTCCAATGCAGTCTGGTCTGGTTGATCTTGAAGCTGCTTGAATCCCTTCCCAACTGGAATCCATTTGGATTGTTCAATATTGGATCGACATCGAATCGACAGAACTTTTTCTTGGACGAACTTTTGTAACCCATGAAGAGTGGCGGACCTTCAAATTCTCGCACCAAGAACTTTGAATATGCAAGTAAAAGAGCCTCATCTCCCTTTTATCAATCTTCGGATGGCCCCAAGAATGGTTGAGCTTCAAAGAAGCGGATGAGTTGCAAGAGTATCATAGTCATCCACCCGTAGCGACCATTAACTAAGTTCTCGCCAATCGCCAGGTAGGTTCCTTTCAGTCAAATTCCTGGTAGTTGCCCGAAGGGCTTCCCCTAGCCGTATACCTTCCAAACTCCTTCAGGCCATCTCCTCTAGCAATATTCTTTTTGGGCTCTATCTAGTTGCCCAAAGAGCCTATCAGGGGCAAAATAACCCTCACCGAAGTCCTTCAACCGACCTCCTTCCTGTTGAGATTTGTCAATCTCCTTAGGAAGGAGTTCATGCTGCAAAACCATCCGAAAGCACACCGAAGTTCGATGGCACCATTTTGAATGATGAAGAAGAACTATTGCTATACTAACCCTATCCTTTGACTAAAAGTGAATAACAAGATTTAAGTCATCCTCTCGTCAAATGAACTCCTCCTGTCGATGCCTTCCGGACGAGCTCCCTCCAGTTGCTAGGCAAGCTTTCTTTAGTCGACCTCCTTTCAGTTGATCTTCTTTCACTCATCTAGAAGGATCCCATCATCCATATGAATTCGACTACCAACTTAATAACGACCAATCTACATGCGGGCGATCTTGAAGGAGTCTGAATTTCTCTAAAACTTTCGTGACTCAGAGCTCTTCACTACAAATGTCTACTCCCTTTGAATTCTAACTATTAAATCTCAACGGATTGGCATGTCGCGATAAGGGACACCACCTTCTGTAACAAATCCTACGTGGTTCTGAATGTCTCACTATCAGATAGGTACTGTTAGTACAGAATCTAATCGACGTCGGATCGAGCTAGAGTTGAAAAAGAAGAGGTCGCCGTCGGTGACTTACAAAATAAAGTCCCACTCGGAGTCGGTGGTGGTGGATCTGATAGGATCCTCCAATGATCAAGTTAGCTCTTCTGACCAACAAAAATAGAGTGCTTAGAAAAAAATTCAACAGAATTTTGGAAAGAAGAAGAGAGCTTAGAGAAAATGTATCTGAAGGATCCTTTTTTATAGACGAAGCTTGTAGCAGACTGATAGTAACGATCGTAACCATCCAGTAGTGGATCGCTTGAGGCCATGTGGAGTTTGTTATAGAGAGAGGTTTCCGTTATCGTGATATGGCCATTTGTTGAGATTTAATAATCAAAGTTTGGAGGAAGCAGGCATTGGTTGGTGAAGATCTTTGTCATATATCAATTTCAGTAGAATTCGAACTTCTAAAAAAAATACGGCTAGAGAAAATCATCTAAAAGGAATGCTAGCTGAAATCTAGAAGTAATCCATTGGAGAAATCTAACTGAAGAAGAAGTTCAAAAAAAGTTCGACTCCTGGAGGCATCTGACTGAAGGAGAGGTCCGAAAGGAGTTTGGCTCCTAGAAAAATCTAACTGAAGGAGAAGCCTAGAAGGAGTTCGGCTCCTGAAGGTATCTGACTAAAGAAAAAATTCAGAAGAAGTTTGACCACTGAAGGAGTTCGGCTAGGATCCGATCACTAAAAAAGTTTGGCTCCTGGAGGAACTTGATTGAAGGAGAAGTTTGAAAGGAGTTCAGCTCCTGTAAACATCCGACTGAAGGAGAGTTCTGGAAGGAGTTTAGCTTCTAGAGAAATCTGACTGAAGGAGAGGTCCAGAAGGAGTTCAGCTCCTATAAAAATTCGACTGAAGGAGAGGTCCAGATGGAGTTCGACTTCTGGAGGCATCCGACTGAATGAAAAATTTTGAAGAAGTTCGGCCATTGGAGGAGCTCAGCCGCTGAAGGAGTTCGACTAGGGCCCGATCGCTAAAGAAGTTCAATTGGGATTCGATCGTTGGAGGAGTTCGACTGGGGTTCGACCATTGGAGAAGAATTTTCGATCGAAGCTCTTCAGTGATTATCAGTTGCATTAGACTAAGCATCAGGCTGAACTTTGATGGGAGTGGAATTTATCTCCAATAATAGTTCTTCCACTTTCAAGTTCAAAATTCAATGAAAGAAAGTACAAAAAAGATGATTGCCGAAGTCCTCTTTTGGACTCTGCACCCATTCAGGTTGAAGCTCGGAGAAAATTTTATCTCTAGTCGAGGTTGAAGGAGATCTTATCTTCTATTGAGATTGACGTTGAAGCTTGAAAAAGATCTTATCTTCAGTCGAGGTTGAAAGAGATCTTATCTCAAGTTGAAGGATTGGAAGCTCGGAGGAGATTTTATGTCCAGTCAAGATTGAAGGAGATCTTATCTTCTATTGAGATTGACGTTGAAGCTCGAAAGAGATCTTTTCTTCAGTCGAGATTGAAGGAGATCTTATCTTCTGTTGAAGGATTGAAGCTCAGGGGAGATCTTATCTTCTGTTGAAGTTGACGTTGAAGCTCGAAGGAGATCTCATCTCCAATCGGGGTTGAAGTTGAAGCTCGGAGGAGTTCTTATCTCCAGTCGAGTTGAAGTTAAAGTTGAAGCTCGGGGGAGATCTTATCTCCAACCGAGACTGACGTTGAAGTTGAAGCTCGAGAGAGATCTTATCTCCAGCGAGGCTGATGTTGAAATTAAAGCTTGGAAAAGTTCTTATCTCCAATCGAGTTAAAGTTGAAGCTCGAGGGAGATTTTATCTCCTATCGAGGTTGAAGTTAAAATTGAAGCTTGGGAGAGATCTTATCTCCAACCAAAGCTGACGTTGAAGTTGAAGCTCGGGAGAGATCTTATCTTCAGCTGAGACTGACGTTGAAGTTGAAGCTCGAGGGAGATCTTATCTCCAATCAAGGTTGACGTTGAAGTTGAAGCTTAGGAGAGATCTTATCTTTAGTCGAGGTTGAAGTTGAAGCTCGAAGAGATTTTATCTCCAACCAAGGTTGAAGTTGAAGCTCGAAAGAGATCTTATATCTAGTCGAGATTGAAGTTAAAGTTGAAGCTCGAAGGAGAATTTTGATCTCGGATTCTCGTGCTTG
The DNA here is from genome assembly GCA_006176705.1 of Cocos nucifera. NCBI lineage: Eukaryota > Viridiplantae > Streptophyta > Magnoliopsida > Arecales > Arecaceae > Cocos > Cocos nucifera. The sequence goes on along the minus strand of QRFJ01002221.1, from coordinate 176,033 downwards.
CTGCTTATTGCAGATGCCCAGCTCATTATGGACGTTGAGCTTGTTGTGGACGTCGAACTAGGATCTCTCTTGTAAATCAGGATAAGATTCTGCCTTTCGCATTTGATGTAGTCAAGTTGTCATGGAAAAGCACGTGTAAGGATTCTCCACCGAGCTTCTTCCTTCTCCTCATCCTTGGTCTATAGGGTTTCGACCTTTGCTCATGCTAGGACGAGGTTCTCCTTCTATTCCTAAGAGGCTGTAGAGGCATATTTAGAATTATTGTCAGGGTCTCTCCTCTCATCTCGTCTAAAATGAATGAGGCTTTCAACTTTGCTCACATTAGGATGAGGTTCTCCTCCTATTCCTAACGGACCATGGAGATAGATATGGGCCATTATCCAGACCTCTCCTCCCATCTCATCTAAATGAATGAGATCTTGACTTTGCTCACATTAGGATGAGATTTTTCTTCTATTCCTAACGGACTGTAGGGGCACATAAGAGCCATTGTCAGGGCCTCTCCCTCCATCTCGTCTAAAATGAACGAGGTCTTCAACTTTGCTTATGTTAGGATGAGGTTTTTCTCTTGTTCCTAACGGACTATAGGGGCACATTAAGGCCTCTCTCCCCATCTCATCTAAAATGAACGAGGTCTTCAACTTTGCTCATATTAGAATGAGGTTCTCCTCCTATTCCTAACGAACTATGGGAACATATAAGGACCGTTGTCAGGGCCTCTTCCTCCATCTCATCTAAAATGAACGAGATTTTCGACTTGTCCATGTTAGAACGAGGTTCTCCTTCTATTCCTAATATGGCCACTTTTGATTGTTTCTTTTCTATCGTCACATAGTTTTTGCACAAAGAAACAATAATATTAAAATAGAGGAGTTTTATTGAAGAAAAATTATCGATAGTAAATTTTTAGATTCTCTAAGTTTCAAGATCATGGGAGCATTGTTTCTTCGAGCTCTTTCAGATGATAAATTTTGGGTCAGACGACCTCCTCTACTTCATACGGACCTTTCCAATTTGAGGCAAGCTTCCCCTAGCTCTGAGACTGAGAGATGGTGGCTCGTCAAAGTACTAAACCCCTCAGAGATAGCATTGATGATGTTGGAAGGCGATCGATCTTCTTGTTATTCCTCCCTCATTGATGGTTCTAGCTATGGTAGCATCTTTAGTTGATCTTCTCTTGCTTCAGATTGACGTCTATGGAGCATTTAGGGGGTATAGTTGTCAAACCTTCTAGGGGAAACTTCTTCGTACTCTTCCATCGGAGCTTCTTTGACGATGAGCTCGAGGAGAAGTTTGGGCTTGCTTACACTCGGAGGAAGTCCGTGAGCACGGTCGAACTTCATTTGGCCCTCCATCAGCTGCGGGTTTACTAGACTCACCCGCTTGCCACTCTTCTGTGGCTTCCTCATCTCTTAATTTGAATGTTTCTTCTGCTCGAACATATCCTTCAGTCCGAGCTAGCAGATTGGCAAAGTTCCTAGGATACTTCTTCTTTAGGAAGAACAGTAAATCATTCTTCTGAAGGCCATCCTTGAGTGTGATCATTGCAACAGACTAGTCCAAATTTTGAATCTCTAATGCAGCAACATTAAACCAGATGACATAAGTCTGGATAGATTCTCCCTCCTTCTGCTTGATGTTCATCAGGAAATTTGAACCTAAGTGCGGACGTCGGCTGCTGACGAAGTGAGCCGTAAGCTGATGGCTCATCTGATCAAAGAAAAAGATCATACCCAACTTCAATGCTGAGTATCAGTTTTTTGCTGCTTTCTTTAAGGTAGATGAAAAAGCTCAGCATAAGATGTCGTCTAGTGCGCCATAGAATGGCATCATAGTTCAGAAGGCCTTCGAATGATCGATCAGATCAGAGATTCCATCGTAGCTTTTAAATCAGAGAAAGCTCAAAGTTCGGTGGGATGGGCTCTTGCATATTTGGAGAGAGAAAGGAGAGATTGGTGTGGACATCATCATAGTAGGCCGGGGCGACATGGCCGAGCTCCTTAATCCGTTGATCCATTTCTTACAGTTTTTGATCGAGGACGATATCTCGATCGTAGACCTTGAAAGGCTTTCGACTGTTAGATGGGAAAGATTTCTTTCAAAGAAGAATCACGATCCGAGTAAGGATCCACTGCTCTCTATTTTTTATTTCTAGGGGTGACGGGTATGCTAGCCCAAGTGCTCTTTCTTGAGATCGATTTCTGACATCCTGATGGTGAATTTTCTAGCGGAACCACCATCGAAGGCTGTCGCATGGTCTGCACCATTTTGGTGAGGCCTTGAACCCGTTGCATCAGTAGGTTAAACTTCTCCGGATCTACCACGACCGTCGATGGAGGAGGAGATTGAAGCACTGGTGATGGAGAAGGAATAGATGGATCTGACCCAGATCTGACAACAGAAGTGGTAGATTTTTGGGTAGTCTCCCTCTTTGGAGGCATTTCTCGAAATTAAGAAAGAGGATAGAGATAAACCTTGAAGAAGAAGATCCACAGAGTCGACTGAGCACTCCTTTAAGAATAAGAGTACCTCAGGAATAGCAGGTCCTTCTTTTTGTGCAAATTCTGTTGGTGTAGAATCTGGTTGACATCGGATCGAGCTGGAATTGAGGAAGAATAGGTCACCGTTGGTGACCTACAAAATAAAATTTCATCCAAAGTCGATGGTGGTAGCTCCGGTAGGATCCTCCGATGATCAAGTCAGCACTTCTGGCCAACAGAAATGGAGTGCTCAAAAAAAAATTTAGCAGAGTTTTGGGAAGGAGAAGAGAGCTTAGAGAAAATATATCTGGAGGGTTCTTTTTTATTGACGGAGTCTATAGCAGACTGATAGTGATGGTCATGACCATCTGGTAGTGGGCCGCTCAGAGCCACGTGGAGTTTATTATGAAGAGAGGTATTCATTGCCATGATGTGTCCATTCATTGAGATTTAATAGTCGAAGTTTGAAGGAAGCAGGTATTGGTTGGTGAAGAGCTTTGACATACATAAATTTCAGAGGAGTTTAGACTCCTAAAGAGAATACGACTAAAGAAGATCATCTAGGAGGAATGCTAGCTAAAATCTGAAAGTAATCCATTGGAGGAATCTGACTGAAGAAGAAGTCTGAAAGGAGTTCGACTCCTAGAGGCATTCGACTAAAGAAGAGGTCCGGAAGGAGTTCGACTTCTGGAGATATCCGACTAAAGAAAAAATTCAAAAGAAGTTCGACCATTGGAGGAGTTCAGCCACTGAAGAAATTTGGCTAGGGCCCGACCGCTAAAGGAGTTCAGCTCCTGGAGGAACTTGACTGAAGGAGAAGTCCGAAAGAAGTTTGACTCCTATAGGCATCCAACTGAAGGAGAGGTTTGGAAGAAGTTTGGCTCTTGTAGGAATCCGACTGAAGGAGAGGTCCGGGAGGAGTTCGGCTTCTGGAGGCATCCGACTGAAGGAGAGGTCCGAAAGAAGTTCGGCTCTTGGAGGCATCCAACTAAAGGAGAGGTCCGAAAAGAGTTTGGCTCCTAGAAAAATTTGACTGAAGAAAAAATTCGGAAGCAGTTTGGCTCTTGTAGGTATCCGACTGAAGGAGAAATCCATAAAGAGTTCGACCACTGAAAGAGTTCAGCTGCTGAAGGAGTTCGACTAGGGCTCAACCACTGAAAGAGTTCGGTTGGGGTTCGATCGTTGGAGGAGTTCGGTTGGGGTTCGATCGTTGAAGGAGAATTTTTGATCAAAGCTCTTCCATGATTACCAATTGTATTAGGCTAAGCATCAGGCTGGACTTCGATGGGAGCGAAATTTATCCCCAATAGGTATGATTATCACCATCAATTTGTTACAGTCTCTATCTATAAAAGAAATCCTCCAGATATATTTTTTCGAATCTCTGATTCTTCTTTCCATCACTCCGCTCCTCAATTTTTTGAGCATTCCATTTCTGTTGGCTAGAAGAGTTGACTTGATCGTCGGAGGATCCCGCTGGAGCCACCACCCCTGACTCCAGTTAGGATTTTATTTTGCATGTCACCGATGGTAACCTCATCTCTTCCGACTCCAGCTTCATTCCGACATCAATCAGATTCTGCACCAATAGGATTGGTGCTAGAAGGAGGGCTACTTGAGCCCTTATTCTAAAAGAAATATTTAGTCGATTCTGATTGTTCTCTTCTTTAAGATCCATCTTCGTTTAATCTTTCTTAGTCTCCGAAATGCCTTTAAAGAGGACAACTACCCGAAGATCCATCGCCTCCACCATCATATCTGAGCCAAATTTGCCTACGCCAACACCATCACCAGCATCTCCACCTCCTCCAACGACGGCCATGGTGGATTCGAAGCAATTTAACTTGCTGGTGCAGTAGATTTGCAGCCTCATCGAAATGGTGCAGGCCATGCAGCAGCATTTGATAGCAGTCCAGCTAGAAAACCCTCAGCCAGAATTTCAAGAGCCGACCACAAGAAGACATACTTGGGTCAGTAGACCCATTACTCCAGAAAAAGAGAAATGGAAGGTAGAAGATCTCTATTCAGACCATGATTCTTCTCCAAAAGAGATATTCTCTATCTACAGCTGGAAGCCCACCGAGATCCACAATCGAGATAATGCTCTTGATCAAAAGCTTCAGGACATGGATCGATGGATAGAGAAGCTTCGCCATGCCACCCTATCTCACCACGATAACATCTGCACCAACCCTCCTTTCTTCCAAAGAATCATGTAGGAATTGATCCATCAAACTTCAAGCTCTCCTAATTCGAGAGCTACGATGGGACCACAGATCCAATCGACCATTTGAAGGTCTTTCGGATAATGATGCTGCTCCATGGTGCTAGACAACATCTTGTGTCGAGCCTTTCCATCTACTCTAAAAAGAGCAGTAAGAGACCGGTAGTCGACGCTAAAATTGGGTACGATCTTCTTCTTCGACCAAATGAGCTATCAATTTGTGGCTCATTTTATCAACAGCCATCATTCTAGGTGAGATTTAGACTCCCTCATCAACATTAAGCAGTAGGAAGGAGAGTCCATCTGAGCTTATGTTAATCACTTCAATGCTGCTACACTGGAGATCTGAAACTTGAATCAATGTATTGCCATGGCCGTACTAAAAGATAGCCTTCAGAAGAATGACTTGTTATTTTTTCTGAAAAAAAAGTACCCCAAGAATTTTGCTGATCTACTAGCTCGGGATGAAGGTTATATCCGAGCTGAAGAAGTCTTCAAATTGAAGGACGAGGAAGCCATAAGAGAGCAATAGGTGGAAGAGTCTAACAAGCCCATAGTTGAAGAAAAGTTGAATAAAGTTCGACCACGCTCTCGGACTCCTCCTGAATGCAAGCGAGCCTAAGGAAGACTCATGAATGCAAGCGTGCCCAAACTCTTCCTCAAGCTTGTCATCAAAGAAGCCCTGACAGAAGGGCATGAAGAAGCTCTTCCTCTAGAAGGTTCCACAACTATGCTCCCCTCAATGTTTTGAAAACTCAAGTACTAATAAAGATCAAAGAGTAGCTATTGAGACTGAAGAGAATGCACACTCATCCTGACAAGCACAATCTTAACAAGTACTGTCTCTATCATCGTGACCATGGTCATGATATTGAAGAATATATTCAGCTACAAGACGAGATCGAGAAACTCATCAGGAGAGGTTGGCTTGGTTGATTTTTATGATGCCGATCTAAAATAAGAGAAGATCGATCGAGGGCACTGCCATAACTAGAACTACCGAGAAGAGAGGAGCAATAAGAAGATCGGCCACCTCTCGACATCATTAACACTATCTCAGGGAGACTTTGATGAGAGGAGGCCAGCGGATCTGAGGGTTCGGCCAAAAGACAAAAATCTGAGGAGCCCATCGCTTTCACTGAAGAAGATGCACAAGAAGTTCAGTTTCCTCATAATGATGTAGTTATAATAACTTTAAATATTACAGACTATGATGTACGTCATATTCTTGTCGATAATAAAAGTTCGATCGATATCTTATTTTATGATGCTTTCTTCAAAATATCTATACCTAATAATCGGCTCGGATTAATGAGTTCTCCATTGGTTGGCTTCACTGGTGATGTAGTGTCAATTGAAGGTATAATAACTTTAATTATGATTGTAGGATGATATCCGAGGTGGTCCAAGGTGCAAGTGGATTTTCTGATGGTAAAACCTCTATCATCTTATAATGCAATTCTTGACCAACCTGACCTAAATGTGCTTCGGACAGTAGTGTTGATCTACTATCTGAAAATAAAATTTTCAACAAGCTATGAGATTGGAGAGGTCAGAGGAGACCAAGCTTTGGAAAGACATTACTACTCAATTATCTTGTAAAGGGGTGAACAGTCAAACCCTTGCCTAGTTGATGAGTTGGACGTCCAGGACGATCTCACAGAAAAAATGGAAAGAATCCATTGAAAATCTTATCTCAATCTCCTTGAATGATGGAAATAAAGAGCACTTGGTGTAGATCGATTTCAATTTAGGAGAAGAGATATGAGAGCAGCTCGTTGAATTCCTATGGAGAAATGCAGATATTTTTGCTTGGATCCTAGCAGACATGCTCAGAATTGATGCTAAAGTCATGGAACATCGTCTAGTTGTTGATCCCAAACATCGGCCAGTGAAAGAAAAGATGCGTAGCTATGCTCTAGAGAGATAGAAGGCAATCGTAGAAGTTGACAAACTCCTCAAGGCTAGATTCATCAGAGAAGTCTTCTATCCGGACTGGGTTTCCAATATGGTCCTTGTCAAAAAGGCGAATGGCAAGTGGAGAATGTGCATAGACTTCAAAAAATTGAACAAAGCTTGTCCAAAAGATAGTTATCTCCTGTCTAGAATTGATCAGTTGATAGATGCAACTTCGGATCATGAGCTTCTCACTTTCATGGATGCCTTCTCAGACTACAATCAGATCCAGATGGCACCAGAGAACTAGAAAAAAACTACTTTTATTACTGACCGTGGTCTTTATTATTACAGAATTATGCTTTTTGGGCTAAAAAAATGCAGGACCAACATACCAGCACCTGATCAATAAAATCGTCAAGGAGCAGATCGGTCGCAACATGAAGATGTATGTAGATGACATGTTTGTCAGGAGTCGAACTTCAATAAATCACATAGCCAATCTTGAGGAGACCTTTAGTAGCCTTCGGAGATATAAGATGAAGTTGAATCCGACCAAGTGTGCCTTTAGTATAACTTCAAGAAAGTTCTTGGGGTTCATGGTATCGAGAGGTGGGATTGAAGCAAATCTGAAGAAAATTTGGATCATTCAAGAAATGACTATCCCAAAATTAATAAAGAAAGTTTAGTGCCTAACAGAAAAGGTGGTGGCCCTGAGCCGCTTCGTCTCAAGGTCAGTCGAGCGATGCATGCTTTTCTTTCGAGCTCTCAAATAGCCAAAGAACTTCTGCTGGATCATCGAGTGTCAACAGGCATTTAAAGAACTCAAGAGCTACCTCAACTCACCTCCCTTATTGACCAAGCCCAAACCTGAAGAAGGATTGTTTTTATACCTGACGGTCTCTCCAGCGGCCCTTAGGGCAGTCATAGTCAAGGAAGAGGCGAAAGTGTAGCGGTAGATCTACTACATAAACTGAGTCTTGAGGAATGCTGAGATAAGTCAATCAAGGTAGTTCTTCATCGAATAGATACCTCCGAAAGAATCGTAAAATGGATAATTGAACTTACAAAATTTGACATCAACTTTCAACCTCGGTCGTTAATCAAAGCTTAAATATCGGCAGATTTCGAAGTGGAATGCACTATCCCGGATGAGGGTAAACTTGAACAGAATGAAATCAGCATTCCATAGTTGTAGTTGAGCTCCTCTGAAGAAGCAGCCGATCTTTCTGAAAGCTTCTGGGCTCTGTATGTGGATGGCTCATCCAATGCTTCGAGCATAGACACTAGATTGATCTTGGTAAACCCGAAAGGAGTCATTACCGAATACTCACCGTGCTTTGAATTTTCTATAATAAATAATAGGACCGAATATGAAGCTCTGATTGCGAGATTAAAGATAGCCAAAGAGTTGAAAGTAGACCGACTCTAGGCTTACAGTGTTTCTCAATTGGTGGTCAGACAAGTTAGTGATAATTATGAAGCTTGGAAGGAAAGCATGATAAAATATCTTGAGAAAGTGAAGAACATTATTTTGGCCTTCAACAATTTTAACATTCGATAGATTTTAAGGATAGAAAATGCCAGAGCCTACCTTTTCTCTAAGTTGGCCACATTAGCTTCGACCGAACTGCATAGAAAAGTCTTCTTTGAAGTCCTGAAATGCCCAAGTTTGGAAGAATCATAGTCCGTGATGCAAGTTGAGCATAAGCTGAGCTGGATTGACCCACTGGTCACTTACCTCAAAGATGGAGTTCTTTCTCACGATCCAAAATAAGCTCGAAAATTAAGAAATCAAGCCTTTCGGTATGTTCTATATAAGGGCATGTTATATAAAAGATCGTATTCTTTGCCACTTTTAAAATATCTTTGATCTTTTGAAGTCAATTTTGTATTATGAAAAGTACATGAAGAAATCTATGGAATTCATTTGGAGGCCAGATCCTTATCTCACAAACTACTTTGTTATGGCAACTATTGGCCGACAATGTACCATGATTCTATAGAGTTTGTCAGAAAGTGTGACCAGTATCAAAGAAATATAAATATTCAAAGATAACGAACCTCTGAGCTTACACACTTGAGCACCCCATGGCCATTTGCATAATGCGGTATGGACATACTTAGGCCCTTTTTCATAGTATCTAAACAACAAAAATTTCTTCTGATGGCAATCGATTACTTTATAAAGTGGATCGAAGCCGAACCTCTGGCAAAGATCACTGAAGCTAAAGTATAAGACTTCATCTGAAAGTTGATTATTTATAGATTTGGCTTACCTCAGACTCTCATAATAGATAATGGACGATAGTTTGCTGGAGCAAAATTCATCGAGTTCTATGGAGATCTGAACATATCTTATAGTTTTACATCAGTAGCCCATCCACAGGCGAACGGTGAAGCTGAGGTAACCAATAGAACTCTGCTATAAGATATCAAAGCAAGACTAAAAAAAGCAAAAAAAACTTAGATAGATGAACTCTATCATATACTATGGGCATACCGAACTATCCAAAGATTGTCAATTGGAAAGACTCTATTTATCTTAGCTTTCGAAACTGAAGCAGTCATCCCAATAGAACTCAAGCTTCCATCAGTATGAGTTGTAGCATTCAACGAGCAATGTAATTCATAAAATCTCAGGGCCAACCTCAACTTATTGGAGGAGAAATGAGAGGAAGCTCGAGTTTGGATGATAGTCTACAGGCAAAAAGTAGCTCGCTACTATCACTCCAGAGTTTGAGGCAAAATATTCAAAGTGAGAAACTTGGTACTTCAGTGAGCGGCTATTTCATAATCTCAGAACCAAGAAAAGCTTGCCTCAAACTGGGAAGGCCCATATAAAATTAAGAAGGTCATTCAGTCTGAAACTTATGACCTAAAGGAGCTCGGAGGAGCAACACTCCCGCGATCCTGAAATTTAAAAAAATTATGAATGTATTACCACTAATCTTATCTTAATAAAATTCTCTCTTTTCAATATCTTTATCTTTTGATGCAAAATTGTATAATGATAGGAAATGACTTAACCAAACTTCATTCTTAAATGAAGAAGAAGATCTTCGATTATGTAAGACAGGAGAAGGGAAGAGATTCTTTTAACGGCTCTTTTGTGTCTCTATTATCCTGTTAGAAATAGGAGGAGAACCTTATCCTAACATGAGCAAAGCGAAGACCTTTGATTATGTAAGACAGGAGGAGGAGAGAGGCCCTTTCAACGACTTTTTTGTATCCCAACTGTCCTATTAGGATCAGGAGGAGAACCTCATCCTAACATGAGCAAAGCAAAGATCTCCGATTATATAAGATAAGAGGAGGGAAGAGGCCCAGTCAATGGCCCTCTTGTGCCCCTACTATCTTGTTAGAAACAGAAGGAGAACCTCATCCTAATATGAGCAAAATGATGACCTTTGGTTATGTAAGATAGGAGAAGGAGAGAGGCTCTTTCAATGATCCTTTTGTGTCCCTACTGTTCTATTAGGAATTGGAGGAGAACCTCATCTTAACATGAGTAAAGCAAAAGCCTTCGATTATATAAGATAGTAAGAGGAGAGAGGTCCTTTTAACAATCTTTTTGTGCCCCTACTATCCTATTAGAAATAGGAGAAGAATCTCGTCCTAACATGAGCAAAGCAAAGACCCTAGTTATGCAAGATAGGAGGAGGAGAGAGGCTCTTTCAATGGCTCTTTTGTGCTTCTACTGTATTATTAGGAATAGGAGGAGAATCTCATTCTAACATAAGTAAGAACTAACTACATCAGGAACAAGAGGAGAACCTCATCTTAACATGAATGAAGATCTTCGATTATCTAAGATAGGAGGAAGACCTCGATCTGATAGAAGTAAAAACCAACCTTATTAGGAATGTGAGAAAGACTTTATCCTGACGAGGGGAGAGAGACAAAGCCAACCATATCAGGGACAAGAGGAGGACCTCATCTTGACACGGATGAAGACCTTCAATAGGAGGAGAATACTTATCAATAATTATTTCGATAAAAGATGAGGCGAGAAAAATGGAGGAATTAATAGACACAAACTCAAACAAAACAAAATGATGATTGAAGAAAACATTACTTCATTGAAGTCGAGGTTCATTACAAAATAAAGGTATGCAAAACCATTTACAAAAAAAAAAGGAAGAGAGAAAGAAAAAATAAACGAAGTCTTAAGAGGGCCCAGAATCCTTAGACTTTGGGCTATCGATTCTCACCATTGCTAAAGATTGCTTCAAACTAATGATCTCTCCTTCAAATTCTTTTCTTTTCAGTAGACTCTCCACAAATAGTCTATTGGCCTACTAAAAATTATCTTTGGACTCCTGCAGCTATCTTCTTAGGACCTCCGACTCGGCCTCCGCATCCTTAACAGTCTGACGCTCATATGTCATTTGAACCTTCAACTATTGAAGTTCGGCCTTCTCCTTCTCATACGTCATGGAAAGATCACCAAAGAAATTCCTTAAAAAGCAAGTCGCTCGAACTCTCTATCAACACTGGCCTGCTGACTATCAGCTAAGTGCTTCAGAAGATAAGTCACTTCGTCTCTAGCCGTCTTAAGCTCATGCTCAAGTTTAGACATTCTTTTCGCTAATCATACTTTATAACTGTTGTGCCAAGCTTCAGTATCTTGAAGTTATTTCTGATACCCCAAAATTTTTTTTGACCAATCCTAGTTATATCGTGCCTTCTCAAAAGACCATGGCGAGCTCCCTTCCAATAGCAAAATTTTTTTCTTTGCCGCGTTGAGCTTAACTTCAAGGGAGCTGACCTTGGACGTCAAGGCCCAAACTTTCTCACTGTAGAGCTTCTACTCTCATTTAAGTTCTTCGGTCAAGTGCCGCTTTTTATTGATGTAATCCATAGAATCCTTCTTGTGCACTTGGCGTAAGCGAGCGACCTCGATTGTTAACTCTGAGCTGCTTTTTCTCGACTTTTGAAGTTCACTTTCAACCTTCTTTAATTTCTTTTTCAATTGATGAACCTATTTTTTCAAGTTTTTGGCGATGGATTTTAAAGGGATGCCCTCAGGTAGTGGTGCGGCATTGGCTGAAGAAGAAGGGGCAGGGCTTGGCTCGCTAGAGGAGTTCTAAATAACAGGCATCACAATACAAGGATGAAGAAAGAAAGTTTACTTTCATTGTGTTAAGAAAATATTCGAGTACATCAGAAAAAACAAAAAAAAGAGAAAAGTATAAGTGGTCAAAAATTTTAAACCTCGGTCGATACAGAAGCAGGCAAGGTCGATGCATTCTTTGCAACTTCGAGCACAGGAATAGACTTAGGAGCTTCAGTTGTAGGTTTGGGAGCATCCGGGGCAGGTTCGATAGTAAGAGAGGAAGCACCAACATTGGAGGGACCGGCTTCTTCACTGAATTTGTCTGTCAGAAGGTCGAGGTCCACCTTAGAAAAGTTTCTTGCGACCCTCTTCATGTAGATCTCGAACCCCTCCAAGAAGCTTCCTAGGTGAAAGCGATCTTGATGTCCTCCAAAGCTTTGGAAGATTTGAAGGCTTCGATAGCCCACTTCTGTTCAACACTGACCTCCTCTTCCAGCTTCTTCTTCTTTTTTTTTTGCAAGAGTCAAAGCAACCTTCAATCCTATCGTTGCTTCTTCTTTCTTCTGCAGCACCTCTTGAAGATGCTCAACTTCTAAAGATTGGACCTCTGAGACCACCTTCAAACAATCAGCCTCAGCCCGAACCTTCTCGATCTCCGCCTGAGCCTTTTGGAGGGCTTTGGAAGTCTTAGCTTGAAGAAGATTTGTCACCTTTGAATGGGCAAACAAGTAATGCCCCAGCTGTGGAACAAAAAAAAATTAAGTCAGAACTTTGGAAGTACATCCTTCATTCGAACAAGTTTGAAAAAGTTGGTTACCTCAAGATAGGCAGCAAAGGATTCATCAAACCTCTTTGCATCCTCTTTCTAGATCATTCTATCAATAATGTGCTAGAGAATGCTGCCCCGCATTTGAGATTGAACGACCTTCCGATCATCCAAAGAATTCTGCTCCTGGCCAGAGCTCTAGCCTTTAGAGTGCCCGACCTTTCTTTTAATCTTCTTGGTGATGGCATTTTCCCCTTTCTTCTTCCTCTTCTCGAAAACTTCCCCCTGCTCAGGAGATGTGGAGGGAGCAACTTCGTCAGGCAGGGCTGGACTAGGCACAGCCGCATTGGATTTCGAGATGGGCACTACCTGGATCGGCATGGTCGGGATCGACTCTTCGATGCAAGCCTTCTTTGATGGCTTTCCAGTAGAGTCATCCTTCCTTTTGAGGGATTTGATTTTCTTTGCCAAGCAGTTTTGCTCCTCGAAAGTCATTTCTATGGAAGAAAAAGTTAAAGTCAGATGAAAGAACGTTATATGATTGATCAGCTAAAGAGAACTATCTGCTGGATCAAGAAAACTAAGACTAAGATTAAACAAGATCTGATCATCCAGGAGTTTGGGGATCGAAGGTGTTCGGTAGTTCCTCAGTTTGTCGGTCGAGCCTCGATGCTCTTTCTTGAGCCCAAGAGCTTGGTGGATCGAATCCCTTATGTCTTCCTAAGAAGGAAGTCCTAGCTCTAAGGAAGGGCACGAAATGAAAAAGATTTTTTTCTTTCAATTATAAATGGAAGAAGGAGCACTCTCGAGCAAACCCTTCTTGTCGAACTGAGGAGCGACATACCACCAATCATTGACGGTCGGATGGTATTTGAAGGTGAAGAAATTATGAAATAGAGAGATGGTAGGTTGGATATCAGCCATAATACATAAAAAAAAATTTCTACGATGAACCTAAATGAGTTGGATGCCATAGCGGCAAAGAAAATATTTAAAAACTTAAACAGGTTGACTACAAAAGTGGGTATCAATAGCCAGAGTCCTACACAAAGAATTTCAACATACAAACAAGTCCGGCTAGGAGGAGGGTAGCAGGCTCGATCACTAGGTTCGAAAAGTTTAAGCTCATACTCAGAAGAAATTTCGAACTGGATCCTGATCAATGAAAGATCTTCGGGCAGAAGTTTATAGGGGATGGTATCAGGAATGAAGGATGGCCGAGATACTTCTATGAGTTTAAGGTTCTAATGGGGAGGATCTATCAGTGCCAAATGAGCCAAACTTTCAAAACAAGTCGACCAGGATCCTTCAATGGACATGTGGATCAAACTAAATTGAAAAATTTCTCCCAAAAATTAAGAAAAATAAGATTCAAGACTTTTTCAAAGAAATCGAATGGACAAAGATGCTAAAAGATGGGAATAATCAAAAGAAGGATTCAGGGACTGACCTAAATCGATGGGGAAGAGTAGGAAAATGGCGAGCTTGATCAAAATCAAGAAGGAGAACCCCTAGGAATCAAAAGAAATGGCAGAAGATGTTGGCACTTTCAGGCAGGTAAGAGATGAAGATCAAGAGGAAGAGAGAGGAAACCCAGGTCAATTAAGATGCTGAAGGGAAAAGATGAGCTTAAATACCCATGAGAGCTCGAGGCAGTTATGATTGCAGGTCTCCTCTGATCGATTCTGGTTTGACACGTGTCTTGCTCATCATGGCAGAGGAGTGGCAATGGATGGAACCTTTATTGCACCGTACCTTAGACAATGCTTTAGCAGAAGTTTCAAATATTTATCTTTTCAAGTCAAGTCGTATTGAAGAAGCTTCGATGCCAGCACAGAAAATGCCAAGACCATCCATCCTACTAACGTGGAGGGTAGAAAAGGACTTCGGCACTCACATTCTTTTACTCCCTCCAAATTTTGAACTCGAAAGTAGGGGGCTTGTGTTAGGGGTAAATCCTTTTCTGCCAAAGTCTAACAAGATCTCGGGTCTTAAGATGACCTCGTTCGGTGACAACAGCCATGACAAACTTCGATTAGTGACTCTAGAACCTACAAGGCATTACAGGATTCACCCAAACGAGCTTGAACAGTGATGGCAACCCTCCAAGCAGTCGAGTATTCGATTTCAATGCAGTCTAGCCTGACCGACCTTGAAGCTGCTTGAATCCCTTCCCAATTGAAACCTATCTGGGTTGTTCAATATTGGATCGATACCGAATCGACAGAACTTCTACCCGAACAAACTTTTGCAACCTATGAAGAGTGGTGGACCTCCGAATTCTCGCATCAAGAACTTTGAATACGTAAGCAAAAGAGCCTTGTCTCCCTTTTATTAGCCTTCAGACGGCCTCGAGAATGGCTAAGCTTCAAAGGAGTGGATGAGTTGTAAGAGTATCATAGTCATCCATCCATAGCAACCACCAACCAAGTTCTCGCCAATTTCCAGGTAGGTTCCTTCCAGCCAAATTTCTAGCAGTTGCCCGAAGGGCTTCCCCCAGTCGTATGCCTTCTGGACTTCTTTAGGTCGGTCTCCTCCAGCAATATTCTTTTCGAGCTCCATCTAGTTGCCCAAAGAGCCTATTAGGGGCAAAATATTCCTCGTCGAAGTTCTTCAGCCGACCTCCTTCCTATTGAGATTTGTCAATCTCCTCAGGAAGGAGTTCATGCTACAAAACCGCCCGAAAGCACATCGAAGTTTGGTGGCACGATCTCGAATGATGAAGGAGAACTATTGCTATACTAACCCTATTCTTTGACTAAAAGTGAATAACAGAATTTAAGTCATCCTCTCACCAGATGAACTCTTGTCGAACGTCTTTCGGACGAGCTCCCTCCAGTCATCAGATAAGCTTCCTTCAATCGACCTCCTTTCAGTTGATCTTCTTTCAGTTATCTAGAAGAATCTCATCGTCTACATGAATCCTGCTACCAACTCATTAAAGACCAACCTACATGCGGGCGATCTTGAAGGAGTCCAAACATCTCTAGAACTATTGTGACTCAGAGCTCTTCATTGTAAACGTCTACTCCCTTCGGATTCTAACTATTAAATCCTAATGGACTGACATGTCACGATAAGGGATACTACTTTCCATAACAAATCCCACGTGGCTCCGAACGGTCCACTACCAAATAGTTATGACTATCACCATCAATTTGTTACAGATTCTGTTTATAAAAAAAATCCTTCAGATACATTTTCTCGAGGCTCTGATTTTTCTTTCCATAACTCTACTCCTCAATTTTTTGAGCACTCCATTTCTGTTAGCCAGAAGAGCTGATTTGATCATCGGAGGATCCTACCGGAGCTACCACCCCCGACTCCGATCAGAACTTTATTTTGTAGGTCACCAGCGGATCTCATCTCTTTCGGCTCCAGCTTCATTCCGACGTCAACCAAATTCTGCACCAACAGTATGTATGTATGTATGTATATGTGTGTGTGTATATATATATCAATAATATTTTCTTCAATCCCAAATGAAGTAATTATCCTATTAAATTTGAGATACAACTATTTAGAAGCCTATTTAAGTCTATAAATAGATTTCTTTAATATGTAAATCCTTTGCTCTTGTCCACTAATAATGAAACCTCTAGGTGTACCATATTAATTAAGGAAGGTCATTTTTATATCTATTTGATGTAGCCCTAAATTAAGATAAGCTACATAGATTATGACAATTCTAAGGGAGTCTTTGGATGAAACTACATAATAGACCTTTTTAAAGTCAATGGCTTCCCTTTATGTGGACCTCTTGGCTATAAGTCTAGCTTTATATGATTTAAACTGGTTATCATAGTTTCTTTTGGTCTTATAAATCTATTTACAACCTATTGGTCATCCTTTAGCTCGGTCAATTAGATCCCATTATGGTTGTTACCTATAGATATCTACAAAAAAACGTTCATTTGTGACCAAAATTTAGTGAGGGAGCATTAACGCCTTCATAAAAAGCTTTATTTACGATGGCAAAACTCAATCGTCATTATTAGTTGTCTAGATCTTAATACAATTGTGACTATGTTGAAATGATGTCACAAATACTGAATTTTTCCATCATAAATATTATTTTTTCAGAGGAAAACTTTGGCGCCAATTTTATACCAATGTACTAATGATGAATGAATCAACGTCCTCATAAAAAGTATATTATTTGTAACTAGACATCACTAAAAATATAAAATTTATTCTAAAAGTATCATATTTATGAGGGCCAAAGTTAGTCATCATTATTAGTTGTTAAAATTTTGGTAATATCCAAAATTTAGTAAGGGAGCATTCACATCCTCACAAAAAGCTTTATTTATGATAGCAAAACTCAGTTATCATTATTAGTCATCTAGATCTTAATAGTGGTGACTATGTTAAAATGCCATCACAAATAGTGGATTTTTCAGTCATAAATATTATTTTTTTGGAGGAAAACTTTGGTGCCAATTTTGTTCCAATGTACTAGTGACAAATAAATCCACGTCCTCATAAAAAATATATTATTTATAACTGAATATTACTAAAAATATAAAATTTATTCTAAAAGTATCCTATTTATGAGGGCCAAAGTTAGTCATTATTATTAATCATTAAAATCTTAATACATTATCAACTACATTAAGATTTCCTCATAAATAATATTTTTTTTTTTGTCAGTAACATGTTCATTTATGACCAAAATTTAGTGAGGGAGCATTAACACCTCACAAAAAGCTTTATTTATGATAGCAAAACTCGGTCGTCATTATTAGTCATCTAGATCTTAATACATGTGTGACTATGTTGAAATGCCATCATAAATACTGGATTTTTTCATTATAAATATTATTTTTTTTGGAGAAAAACTTTGGTATCAATTTTATACCAATGTACTAGTGACAAATGAATCCACATCCTTATAAAAAGTATATTATTTGTAACTAGACATCACTAAAACCATAAAATTTATTCTAAAAGTATCCTATTTATGAAGGCCAGAGTTAGTTGTTATTATAAATTGTTAAAATCTCAGTACATTACCGACTATATTAAGATTTTTTTATAAATAATATATTTTTTTATCAGTAATATTGTTCCAAACCTTATTAGTGAGACTGAAAGTTAGCCATTACTAATAATTATCAAATTGTATGACATTTACGATTAGAATTAAGATCCATCACAAATACTAAATTTTTCTGTCACTATTTTATTTTTTTAAAGGATAACTTTGGCACCAATTTTATATGAATTTACTAGTGACAAATAAATCATGTCCTCATAAAAAGTATGCTATGTGTAACTGCATGTCACTAAAGACACAAAATTGACTCTAAAAATATCCTATTTATGATAAAATTTAGTTGTCATTGTTAATTGTTAAAATCTCAATATGTTACCAACTATATTAAGGTTTCCTTATAAATGATATATTTTTCCATCAATAATATTGTTCAAAGCCCTACTAGTGAGGGTGAAAGTCAATCGTTACTATTAAAATTATCAAAATTATACTATATTTGTGATTAGAATAAAGCTCCATCATAAATACTAACTTTGGCGCCAATCCAATTTACTAGTGACGAGTGAATCCACGCCCTTACAAAAAGTATGCTATTTATAATTGGACATCGCTAAGGATATAAAATTTACTATGAAAGTATCCTATTTATAAAGACTTAATTTAGCTATCATTATTGATTGTTAAAATTCTAGTATAATATCGACTACATTAAGATTTCCTCACAAATGATTTTCCATCAATAATATTCTTCAAAGCATTTTTATTGAGGTTACCATTTTTTTGTGATTAAGCATTACAACATTATTTTTGAAGGTAAAAATTAGATGTCACTATTAATTTTTAAAATATCAATGTGTTTGTTACTAGAACAAAATTCCACAAAACTACAATATGCATATAACTATAGAATTAACATTATAATATTTAGAAATCTTGATAATTAATTTGTCAAATTAGTATCTATTTGAAGATTTTGGTTGAACTAGTACTAATTTTTCTAAATTACTTTGAAAAATTATACACATATTAAATTAATGATCGGTGAATTAGAAAAATTACCAAACTTAATGTAGATCACTTTTCTCCAATCAGATCAATTGGAGATCGTAATAGATGATAACTATTTAGTAATTAGTTAATATTCTTTTGATTACATAATTAATAAATACTTTCAATCTGCGAACATCCACTTTAAGTAGGTTTGGATTTGATATAAATGGATCTAGGTCATAATCGGATGAACCAATCTAGACCTATTTATTAAATGTATTGGGTTCAGGTATAGACCTTGAATCTGTTTCACCCATTTAGACCTATTTAATAATTAGATGGGTTATGACTTGATCCATTTGACTTGTTTAAAACCTGCCGAATATATTTATGACCTATTTAATCTGATCCATTTAGCCTATATATTTAACCCATTCAATATGACTTGACCTATTTAATAAATGGATTATATTGATGGATTGGCTTACCTATTTATTAAATTGGTTGGATTCAAATATGATTTTTTAACTTATTTAATAAGTAGATCAAATTTGAGTTAATAAATTTTAAACATGATCTATATCTGATTCAATCCATATCTGATCCAATTGCCATCTTTATCCTCAAGTTCTCACCAAAGTGAGCTTCCTCTAATGTTGGAACTCTTATTATCCCTCATAGAAAGGAAGGACTTTCATCCAAAAAAAATATGCATGCATCAAGGGTTGTGATATGAAAAAATTACAGTGATTCTAGGGGTGCCAATTAGGTTGGGTTAGATTTGATGTAGGTTACGTCAATGCAGGTCAAGTCAAAAAATCATCAGCCCAAATTGGACTTATTTATTAAACAGGTCAAAAATTTAGATCTAAACCCGACCTATTTATTAAATAGATTAAATTATGTTAAATAGATTAATTGGGTTAAACAGATTAAATAGAGGGGGTTAAATGAGTCAGAAATAGGTTAAGCAGATTTTAAATAGATCAAATAGGTCTTAAATAGGTTAAATATATTAAATAAGTTAAATATGTTATCTGACTGAACTTGGCCAATATTAAACAGGTTAAATGGATCGGATATATAAAATCTAAATCCAACCCAAATATTAAATGGGTTAAACAAATCGATCTGTTTATGATCCAAACCTATTTAGACTAAATGCAAATCTATTTATAGTGGGTCGAACATGAGTCAGACTGATAAGTTGAATCATATTTTGCCATTCCTAAACGATTCCCAAGAGTTTCATCGGGATTAGAACTCTATCTAAAGAAGGACTTCTATAAAAAAAAAAAAAAAAAATGCGGTGTATCAAGGGCCATGTGATATTGAAAAAACTTCAGCGATTAGGACTCATATCCATACCAAACTTTCCACCCAAGACTTCTATTGAAATTAGAACTCCATCTAAAGAAAAACTTCCGTACAAAAAAAAATGCATGCATCAAAGGTTGTGCAATATTAAAAAAGAAATTGGACTCTCATCCATACCATACTTCTATTGGGATTAGAACTCCATCCAAGGAAGGACTTCTATCTAAAAAAATTTGCATGATGCCATATTATAAAAAGGATTCCATGATTAGGACTCCCATCTACTACACCAAACTTTCTATTCTAAGACTTCCATTAGAATTAGAACTCTATCTTGTGAAGGACTTCCATTAAAAAAAAAAATGTGCATTTATTATTTCGAATCGCCAATGCCAAAAAAATCAAGTAAAGCAGTGGAATCTGATTTAGGAGCATTTGTGAGAACCTTATAATGTAACCGATACTCCATAAACCACCACAATCTCATCGTGATCTAACTAATTTGCATGCATGTCCAACGTCCCCAATTCTTGGCCAACGTACTTGCCATGCATCATCAAAATAAATAAGGAGAAAAATTAGGCATCATGAAATATTAACAAAAAAAATTCAGATTTATTCTTTCATCTATATGGAACTTTCCATTCCAAGTCTATTGGGATTAGGACTCAAAAAAAAAAAAAATCCAAACTAAGCCACACTTCCCATCTTACCACTGTTATCTGCATAAGGCATCATGAAAGAAAAAACACAGAAAACCTAGGCGTTACCATGAACTTTCCATTCCAGGTCTACTGGGAGTAGGACTCCATAAAAAAAAAAAAAAAAAATCCAAACTGAGACAAACTTCCCATCTTACGACTCCAACTACACAAAGCATCGTGGAAAAAAAAAAAAAAAGAAAAACAAGGCGTACGTGCAAAAAAAAAAAAAAAAAAAAGCGTAGCTGTTGGGAAAAAATTGGGCGTCTCCATCTCCAAAACAAAAAAAAAAACCTACGCGAGGTGTCATAAAAAAACCTACTTATTGACTCCCATCACAAAGAGTTTTACTAGGATTGGACTCCACGAACCACGAAAACTCTTTGCTCCAATATCATCAAGATTTCTTCCATTACATACGTGAGAGGTTTTATCAATCTAGGATCTCTTTGATCTCCATTGGTATGAGCCCTAATCTCCTCTTTATTTATTCTCTATGATTAAGCTCTAATATTTAAACGCTTTATTTATTCTGAACAACCGACAAGGGCCTTTAAACTTTTTTTGACCTAAACAAATTCTGAAAATCTTCTAAACAACCATTATAAACAATGAAAAGAGAAACTATCAGAAAAAAGTGCATTTACTGTTTGCAGTGAAGCAAGTGCCAAGATGCGCACGTTAGGCTTCTAGAGTTTCCATTTTACACATAAAATTTGCAAAGCCATCCTTGGTCTCCAGGAGGAACTGAGGTAAGAGATTGATGTTTGTTTCACAAACAAAGTTGTCATCGTCATAACAACTACGTGCATCATGGGGGCAAAAAAAAAAAAAATACGAGAGGCAATAACAGGTTTAACTACTAGAGAGCGAACAAAATCGATCCCTCAGCTAGAAGCGAAATATAGCATTGACAGCTTTGCATACATGTTTGTGCATGCGGCCACAGCTTCAATTTTCCTGGGGCAAAACCACGTGGAAACAAAATCCCGACGCTTTATCCTAGCCTGGGCGATGTAAAGTTGTTAAAACAATTTATTCCTTTAGCGTATACATGTGATGTATTGTGGTTTTTTTGATGTCTAATTAGGTTTCTTATTTCCTCCTGCATGTTTCTATTTTTCTAGGACAATATTTTTATGATTTGGTTGCCATGAACCCTTCCTCACACAAGTGCACCATTACAACTCAACACCCACAACACCTGGTATAAGCCCTGGTGGCATGCCGAAGTGCAGAACCCTTGTCTTTGTTCCTAATCATTAGGAAGGGCAGGTTCCTAGGCTTCGAGAACCATTCAGGCAGCAACACGCTAGGCTTCAATATTTACTGTTCGTCTTCTTGACACGATCAAGCACCCGAGGCATGGCTGGAGTTATGAATTCCAAATTCACAATCTACCCAAATTAACAGCCAAGATACCTATTCAGATGGCTGATTAACAAAAAAGAACTTATAAACCCCTATAATAGTCGCTTATCAGATATCTTCTGAACCAACTGAAATGCAAAAATTAGCCGTCGTCGTTATGCAAGAGATCCATTGAAATTTAATCAGGTCCGAGCTTTTCATAGTCTGCCCAAATCAACAACCAAGAGAATCTTATTCATGTCTAGACCAAAAAGAATTTGGATTTTTTAATTTGCTTCCTCTATCTCTTGTTATATCTCTTGCTCTATCAAGTTTTTTCTTTTTTTCCTTTTTACTTCCTACAATGTATGGACTTGTTTTATATAATCTTATCCTTCTTTTGAGAAAATATAGTAATTTAAATCTTATATATACTAAGTTTAATGAGGCATTTATGTTACTTTTAAGAATTCATCTAACAAAATAACCCCACATTATGTAGATATGGCATCGGTCGACAATCTCGGATTCAACTTCGTAATAGATCATGCTTGGGGTATTTTAATGGTGTTCGAGGTTTTCTTGATTTTGCATTTGAGCATGTAAAAGAGGAAGACATGAAAATAAAGTGTCCTTGCATTAATTGCAATAACAGATACAGAAGGAATAGGGATGAAGTTGAACAACACCTATTATATAGAAGGATAAGGGATGATTACATTAATGTTTAGTATCACAATGGGGAGGGCAGTATTGATGATGATGAGGATGATAGTGATGAGGATGACAGTGATGAGAATGATATGGATACATATGATATATCAGGTTTGATACATGATACTTTTCCAAATATGATGTCTGAGGAAGAAGTAGGAACAAGCTAAAAGAGCTTAATGAAGAAGCTAAAAAGTTTTTAGACTATTAAATGAGGCCGAGCAGCTACTATTTGCAAGGTGTAATAAATACTCAAACTTAGCTTTTTTGGTCAAGCTAATGCATTTAAAGTGCATGAATCATTGGAGTAACTCTTCTTTTAATGAGTTACTAAAGCTATTAAAAGATGCATTTCCAATGTGTGAGAAACTACCTACATCAAACTATGGGGCAAAGAAGATTGTCAAGGATCTTGGCCTCCACTATGAAAAGATAGATGTGTACAAAAATAATTGCATGATCTATTGTAAGGAAGATGCAAAAGCAATTCAGTGCCGGGTGTGTGGTCTTTTCAAAATGAAAGTCAATTACAAAGGGTGGCAAAGGAAAAAAATTCTTGGAAGATTTTACAATATTTTTCACTTACATTGAGATTATAAAAATTATTTATGTCAAGTAAGATAGCTGTAGAAATGGCACTATGATAAACGTGTCAAGGATAGAGTGTTAAGGCATCCTACCAACTCTGTAGCTTGGAAAACTTTTGACCAAATTAATGAGTCATTTGCAGCAGATCCTCGTAATGTAAGATTGGAATTAGCTACTGATGGCTTCAAGTCATTTGAAAATATGAGTGTCAGCTATAGTATTTGGCCAATTATCCTATTCCCATACGATCTCCCACCATAGATGTGTATGAAATAGCCTTATTTATTCATGTTTTTGCTCATCCCAGGACCAAAAGCACCTGGCAATGACATTGATGTATTCTTAAGGCCATTGATTGATGAGTTAAAAAACTTGCGGGAAAATGGTGCATGCACATTTGATGCTTCAACGAAGGTAAACTTTTAGATGAGAGCTACAATATTGTGGACTGTAAATGACTTTCCCACTTATACTAATATCTCTAGTTGGAGTACAAAAGAAAAGTTAGCGTGTCCTTGTTATCATAGCCAAACTTCTTATTTGAAACTAAAGAATAGAAAAAAAGAAGTTTTATTATATGGGACATCATCGATTTTTACCACTTGATCACATATGGCATAATCAGAAGGCTCAATTTGATGGGAAGGAGAAAAGAGTTGCACCAAAGTGAGTAACTGGGGATCATATCCTAAATCAACTCCATCCATTAGATCGCATAATGCTTGGCAAGGCAGGGAAGAAGCAAAAACTTGTTGGATTTCGAAAAACTCATAATCGGAAGAAGCTTAGTATTGTTTTTGAACTTCCATATTGGAAAATGCTCTTGTTACCTCATAACTTAGATGTAATGCTTATAGAAAAAAATATATGTGATAGTGTGCTTGGGACTATGATGAATGTTGATGGTAAAACAAAAGATTCCCTAAATGCTCGTCTTGATTTTAAAGAGATGGGAATAAGGCATTCACTCCATCCTAGAGAGGTTAATGGGAAGATTGTGTTACCCTTTGCTTGTTACCCATTATCAAATGATGAGAAAAAGGATTTATGCTAGTGGATAGTGAACCTAAAGGTTCTAGATAGTTACTCTGCAAATCTATCTTGGTGTGTAAATGTCGAGCAGCATAAGATTTCTGGCATGAAGAGTCATGATTGCCATATCATTGTAGAGAGATTACTCCCACTAGTTGTGCATGATCTATTACCTAGACATGCTTCCGATCCATTAGTTGAACTGGGTAGCTTTTTCAAAGATTTGTGCTCCAAAGTGCTTCGGCTGAAGGATTTATATAATCTTGAAGGCCAAATTGCCTTAACTCTTTGTAAATTAGAAAGAGTTTTTCCTCCTTCCTTCTTTGATATTATGGTACACTTACTCATTCACTAAGCTTGGGAGGCTAAAGTTGCTGGCCCGGTGCAATTTAAATGGATGTACAAAACTGAAAGGTATGATGTTATTTATTGCTCATATTAGTTGAGAGCTTAAATATATGTTAATGAAGTATAACACAGATTGTGTTCTAATTAGATATTTGCGCAAGTTAACGGATTATATTCGTAACAATGCAAAGCTAGAAGGATCCATTGCAGAACGATATTTAGTAGATGAGTGTTTAACTTTTTGTTCCCAATATTTGCATGGAGTCAAAACAATATTCAATCAATCTAAGAGAAATGATGATAGAGGTTCATCTTCATTTACCGTCAATATTTCCTACACCCAGTCGTCATTTAGGAAAAGTAGATATGTGCGAATTGAATGATGACCCATGGAATGCTGCTATACTTTATGTCCTACATAATTGCAACAAGGAGTAAGATATCTTATTAAAAACGCATGTATGTGTGCTTCTTTTATAATTGGTGTGAAAGGCAAATTTCATGTTTTTCTTTTTACAGGGAACATAAAAACATGCTAGCTAACTTACGTTTTGCTAACATAGAAGAGGTGCATAGACGCGAGTTCATCCATTGGTTTAAAGAAAAGGTAAAATAAAGTAACTCAGAATGTAGCTTATTTATATGAAATATATATAATATGTCTTGAATCAAATTTTCTTTATGTATTTTGTAGATTACTGAGCTACATGATAGGGGGATGAACGGATCAATTGGGATATAGTTGCTTTAGCTTGAGGTCCTGAAAAGCGAGCTTTGTACTATATAGGTTATTATATTAATGGTTTCAAGTTTCACACAAAGCAACGTGAAGAGAGTAAAAGAAGTTAAAATAGTGGAATTATGGTTAGAGGAGAACATGGAAGTGATGATATTCCTTATTATGGATCCCTTACTGATGTTATTGAACTTTGTTATACTGAAGGGATCGGAGTCGCATTATTTAAATGTGACTGGTATGATATAACTAGAGAAGGAATTAGATACAAGAGAGATCATCATGGAATTACCAGTATTAACACTGCATGCAGGCTAAATACTCAAGAACCTTTTGTGCTAGCAAGCCAAGCAACTCAAGTTTATTATGTTGGATCCCCTAAATATCCCACTTGGAGCTCTGTGGTTGAAACCAGGCCAGAAAACTTTTCGAGATGCCCATGGAAGAGGAGGAACCATATCAAGAAGAGGAGATTAGATACATAATCTGCAAGTTGTCCAAGACGATGACGGGGATGATGAGCTAGATTGGAATAGGAATGGCTTTGATGACATGATTGTATGATGACTTTTGTTCATTTTATTTTATCAATTAGTTAAACAAAATTGGATGACTTTGACTTGCTTGGTTTATTAGACAAAATTGGTTGACATTGACATGCTAGATTAATTTATTGATATTCTGGTTTAAACTATGATTTAAATTCATACATATGTATATATATACATACATACATACATATAACTAATATGTGTACTTATAATAACTGTTGCTTATTTAAGATGTCATTTAAATGTCTATTTTTATAAGGTAAATGGCAAGAAAAAGTGAGAAAAGGACTAATAGCAGTGCACGACAACAAGAGGGTATCTCATCTACACCTCAACTTCATTTATTAGATGAACCACAACAAGAAGCTAGTGAATCTAATCACATTGGCTCATCAGAAGTTCCACCACAATCTGAGCCTTTAGTTGATGCAAGCAGCCATGGTAATATTCATCTTAAAATTTTATTTTGTTTGCTAAATTTTACTTATGAATATAATACCTAATTGTCTGGTTTATGTTATTTGTCTTGGCAACAGGTTCCACAATTGGAAAGAAAAGAGGTCGGGGAAAAGGTAAAGGAGTTAAACCAGGACATGGTACAAAGTTAGAAATTTTTGATAAGAGGTAATTATTTAAAATTTATTTCACCTGGTTAGTAAAATCTTATAGATTTATTATTTGATATGAATCTACTACTACTTTTATTTGACACTATATGTTAAACAATTTTAGTACTAACTATACATGCTTACCTCCATTATGCTATGATTGATTATAATTTTAGGATAATTACACCAGCAGCATGCCATGAGATCAGCAGTCTTTTTCACCAGAATATCAGTGGGCTTTGGACTACTTTTAGTCTATATCAAGAAAAGAATTGGAGACTTTATATTTGCGGTTCAAAGAAACTAGCTTTATATATACTTGTCCCGAGGAAGAAGTAAAGGAAGCATTTGACTTATATATTAAGACCAACTATTCTAATTGGATGTGGACCCTTAGAAGAGGTATTTTTCAAAAATATAAAACTACTGAGGAGCGCTACAATCACCCATCGGACAATATATCTCCATCAATTTGGAAACAAATGGTGGATAAATGGAGTGAGAAGAATTGGCAGGTTTTTTATTTGTTATGAATCATTTTAACTAAATATCTTTTTTTATGAAAAGTGAGTTCCTATAATTAATATTGATTATGGATAAATAATATATGCAGGATCAAAGTGAGAAAAATAAGGATGATAGGTCAAAGTCTGAATTAGCATCGGAGGCTTAGTTCCAATAGCAAAGTATAGAGTTGAGAAGGTATGATAATATATAATGTTTATTTTTTATTTTATTATACCATAAGAAATAATAACAAAGAACTACAGGTTTGTAGAAGTCTTGCCATATTAAATTCTCAGTGTCATGCCCTTCTTTCTTTCTCTATTTTGCCAATCTTGAAATATTTCTTTTTCCCGTATCAATGCCTATTGCTCCCAAACTATAAACGCAAAATCTGAATAGCTTAATTATAAAATACTAAGGTTGATCATCCACCTTTTCATATAAATATATAATATACTTTATGAATATTTATAGGTAAAAGAAACTGGTCATGAGCCGAGTATCATTGATTGTTGGAATAAATTTCATGTAAAAAAAGATGGAAAGACTTGGTCCACAGACAAAGCAAGGGAGATGCATGTAAGAAATGAATGTTATATTTATCCTTATACTATTAGGATATTATAATATCTAATTTTTTATTTTATATATTCTTTTTTTAAAAAAATTTAGGAGGAAATGGAATCAATTAAATCAGCTGCAACATCTAAAGGCTCTGCACCTAATGAATGGGAGATATATTGAGAAGTAATTAGGGAACCAAGTCATGGTCGTGTGCTTGGCATGGGCATAGGTTTGAAGGCAAAGGATGTATTTGGCCTCTCTTCAAGTCAAGGTTGTAGCAAGCATTGTAAAGAGAATCATGCTAGAGAGACAAAGGCATTAATTGATCGTATAGAGCAATTAGAAGCTAGATTTACTAAATTGATCAATGAAAAGGTGTCTTCAGTTGTACTTGAGATTCTACGGTCAATGGGTATTACACCATAGATACCTTCGCAAACAATTGCTACACACCCATCCAACTCGATATGATAAATTTATGTCAAATTATATATATTTTTAAATTTATTAAAATAAAAAATAAATAAATACTCATGAAGTTGCTAAATAATAGATTCTTACTTCTTTATTTCTTTGTTTCATAATAGGCTGATGTCAATGAAAATCAAGATGGCATACATGATGAAGATGAAGATGTTGATGAGGACTCCAAGAGTGATTTAGAAGATGCTTAGTTTTTCTTTTTTGTTCCTTTATTTTGAGTGGCTAAACTTTACATAATAATTTCTTTATTTTATGGATGTGGATGGTAAAATTATAACTTTTATGGCATTTATCATATGATGGAACTTTTATTACTTCTTTGATTAGCATCTTTGTATATGTTAAATTTCTATACTATTCTAATATATCATTAGAAGGTTATTTAAGAATAATATATTTCATTAAAAATGATATATTTTTTTATAAAATAAGAAATTATTGTAAATAACATATTTTCAATGGTCAAAAGTCCTTTAGAAAAATTTGATTCATTACAAATAAATTTTCTAATAGCAAGCATTCCCTTGAAATATAGTGGTCGCAAAAGATATCTTATCATAAATAGTTTTAGTGACATCTGTATATCATAAAAAATGCTTATTTATCATGATCCAAAAAAATTATTAATGATGGATACATGCCATCATCATAAAAAAAATTATCATAAATAATTTAGTGACGATAATATACCCTTATTTTGCAATAGAATACTGACGGCTTCCAAATTACTTGTGATGGATAAAATATAGTTGATAAAGATTACAAGCAAATCAATCAATCATAAACTAGTATTTTTGACGAACGTATAGTTCTCACAAAAAAAATGCTTTCCTCATTTGCTAATTCATTATTGACAGTGGTTAATCTCATTTGCGACAAATATCTTGTTGTCATAATAAAAGTCCTCATCTATTTCCCTCATTTGCTAATGCATTAATGATGGTAGTTAATCTCATTTTTGATGACTATAAATGGTTGGAAATGCACCATCATCAACGGCTCATCACTAATAAAACTTTTTGCGAGGGAGGTATTTGTGATGACTAGTGACGGTGATATATGGTTGGAAATATTTGTTTGTGACGAAAATTGGCTTTTAGCAAGGGGAAATGATCCTCAAACAACTCCTATTATATGGCATCGAATGATTATAAGGAGTTCTTGCTTTTCATGGCTTATGTGAATGTCTCAGGGTAATCATTCTTTTCATTCATATTAGTTAGATACATCATATATCTTAGAGGTATAGCAAGCTTCATTATTCTAGTAGTTCTCCTAAAAGATGTCTCTTGATCTGCTTATGGCGATGATGGGATAATTGATTCTTCATTAGCAAGAACCTCATGGGGTGGATCTTGATAAAGTATTGATTGCTTTTGAATATTATCCCCAAATAATACTAGGAATTATCACTTCAGTTTGCTTTTTAGGTCTAGAGATTCTTTTCTGTATTTTTTCAAATTAACACAATATCTAGAGGTTGTTCACTCCCACTAAAACTACGTACCATCCTGTAGTATAAATCTAACTTTATTAATTTCTATTATTTATGGTATATGAGATGGATGATAGAATCTATACTCTTTTATATTTCTGGATAACCAATGCAAAAACCATTAGTTGTTCTCGAGTCATCAAATGCCTTCTCATGTAGGTTGTTAACATTTTTATTCGGTTGGACATCTCTATATACTCACATATCCTAAACTAGATGGCCTACTAGTCCATGGCTATTAAGGGATCTTTTGAACTGTCTAGGTAGCAATTCCATTTAAGATATATGCATTTATCTTTATAGTCTCACCTCATAAGGAAATGGATAGGGTTGAGTAACTTATCATAGTCTAGACCATTTATTTAAGTATTATATTTCTTATTTTAGCTACACCATTTTAATTTGATATGCATGGCATCTTGTATTAGTCTTGTCATTTGTCCTATCTATGTGTATCTATTGTAGTACCTACCATCTCTATCTAATTTGACCACTTTAATCATTTTTTCTAACTATCCATCTTCCTTTGTCCTAAATTCTGTTAAGGCACAAAAAATATTTGTCTTCCCAAACAAAAGATAAAAGATATATACATTGTGAAAAGTCATCTTGAAGGTGATGAAATCTTTCTCACCTATTTGACATAGAGAAAGAGATTTATATATATCATGATAAATGATTTTCAAAGTTTCTTCACTCCTTTTGATACCTTTTTTATATATGTATGTCATCTTTTGCCTTTATGTAGTCAACAAAGCTCTCAAAATTAGTGAAGTTTAACAATTGTAAGATCCTATCCTTTACTAATTAACCTTTTAACCCTTTCTTTGGAGATGTACACCAATCTGCAATGCAATACCATAGAGGAGTTTCGTTGATTCTACCTCTTTTGTTACCAATAGAAGAGTTCACAAGAAAAGATTGTTCAAAGGAATGATCCAAGAAGAATTTATAAAGACTATCATATAGCAAATGGTAACCAATAACCATAGTCTTTAATTAAATTAAATCTATAGTTTGAAAAAAAAAAAATGAATGCTAACCATATCCAAAGCAGGTACAAAAATTAAATTTCTAGAAAAGAAGGAATCTAGAGGGTCATATTCAAATCCAAGACAAATCCAAAATCCTAGATTATCTTATAGCGTCCAATTGGCTTAACATATAAATGTATTTGATTTTCAATGTTACCGACATTCACTTCCAGTCAAAGGCCTTCTTCATATGAGTCTTGCAAATTGCTAGCAATGTGCACAAATGTATCTGAGTTAATCCACCAAGTAGAATTTGAAATATTTACTAAATTGAAATCAAAACATGCAAGAGCATGGTGTATCTTTCTTTTATAGCCATCTTTTATATTTTATGCATTTTTTCTTTTGATACCCCTTCTTTATAGAGAAAGTGTAATTTTTTTATTTATTGTTGGCTACACCTGATGCCACAATTAATGCCTTCTTCCCTACCTACTTTTCTTCTAGCTTAATGTGAAGCAAAATTCATATTCTATATCTTCTCTCCTCTTAATCCCTCCTATTCTTTCACACATTTGGTCATAACTTCCCAATCCTCATGTATGCATTATAGAAGACTTTAAGGAGATCTTACTCAAATGGGAGAGAAGTGAGAATAAAGTGGACTAAAAATGCATCAAATATGACAACTTTAATGTAATTTAGTTATACTACAATGTCCTCCATCTCCAAAATATGCTTGTATATATTATCTTTGCCTGAATATATCATTGAGATGAATCTTGTCATTAGGGTGCTGAGCTTAGCTTTATTAGAGCATGCGAATTACTACTCTATAGCACTTAAGAAATCGCATGCTTTGTCACATGAAGGGATGGATCTTCTAATGTGCCTAGCTAGCTGCATGGGATTTTTTCAAGAGCAAGTGAGGTGATTGGAATGTTTCCATTTCATATAAAAGCCCTTTTGTTTTGGTATATTTTCTTTCATATATAAGTAGTAAAGGTTCATCCAAGTCAAGGTCAGTATATCCTAACATGAGCACTATTATTTCATTCCATTCGAAAAATTTGACTTGTTAAGAAAAAATTTTCCTATGCCATCTATCAATAATTATGATAATTAATCTACAAATAAGTACTACATGCTCACATTATCATTAGGTAATAAGACTAAAAATTTTATCCAAAGCAAATTAGTATCCTTTGAATTTAACTTTGACAGGTAACTAGGAGCATCATATATCTCTCTTTTAGGCTAGTGCTATAACATGCTAGTGGCTATACCCACTTAGTAATATATCAATATTATTAGGGAATCTAATAATATATTCACATTGAGCACAAGCAATTACCATACTTTTGAGTCTGAAACTACTACTTAATCCAATGCACACTCCTACCATTTCATCCATCTAAGCATCAAACATGAAGATGATTTTTTGAGAGCGATTCAACACTTTAATCATTTATACACAATTATGATACTTTTAAAATTTTATAAGATCAATTATATTCATCAAAAATACATATTATAGAAAATTTATATTTTCATGCCTAAGGTCACTTTGGCAATCAACCAAGTAATCAAATGAAAAACTTTCTATCTTTTATAAATAGTATCAATCAACTTTATATGCAAAATATGACATTTACACATGAATAAGTAATCAATAAGAGCATGATATTTGGCCTACAATACTTAATTTGCACCTAAGAAATTAAACAACATATAAATTAAACATATAATGTGCAAAACTGGTATAAGGCATGTTATTATGTAGGTCCCTAAGGTCCTTAATTGTAAACAAATTATTCTGTCATTGATTGGTTCGCATGAACCACAACCAAATTAAATAAATAATGTATCTTCTATTTAATCATATGGACTAATCAAGTGTTATGTAAACAGACATAAATAAAACATGAGTGTAGTCCCAAATTAATTTAATTATGTATAGTTAAGATAATTACATATAAAGCATAGTGAATAAAAATAAATCTGCTCAATTTCATCTAGTTCAACCAACCAATTAAAGGGCTAATGGGTTATCTGCTCCGATCTAAACTTCTTATTTCAATAATCTATTACCATATGATCATATTTTGATTTTTTGCTTTGATACCTATGCAAAACCTATTTCTTCATTTATAATTGTGAGTGGAGGAGGGAGCACCAAATTTGATGACCCTCTTTCCCTAGAGATCATGAACGGTGGGCCATTGTCTAACATTTATAGGTGGGCCATCAACTTGGATCATCATTTCAACCTCTGATTTTTCAGCAATTGCAAGGCCTGATGGGAGGTCAATGGAGAAAGGAGAAAGGAGAGGGTTTCTAGTAATCTTCTTTCAAATGGGGGTTAGGTGATGCATGGATAATTGGAGAGGACAAAGGGTCGAG
Organism: Cocos nucifera; assembly: GCA_006176705.1. NCBI lineage: Eukaryota > Viridiplantae > Streptophyta > Magnoliopsida > Arecales > Arecaceae > Cocos > Cocos nucifera. Next base: position 143,248 of record QRFJ01002221.1, on the reverse strand, counting down.
GAAAGACATCAGTAGGCTAGCACAACATATAATGTGGTGATTCGGGCATGTGTTGGTTTGCCCAAGTGGTATATCAAGATTAGGACACTGCTGGCTGCCTCAATGATTCATTGGGAATAGGTATGATTGGTTAGCTTGAGCATTAGTGTTAGTGAGAAAGCCACGATGACATTGTTTGATGCCTCTCCTGACCCACTCTATCAGTTGGGGGTATGATATGATTTTGTCCCTCCTATCTTTTTTTCTTATTTATTTATTTGTTTACTTCACCGTTTTTAAATGTGATAGGCCTTCTCCAATGGCCCTGGAGTTTGGTAGGGTTTGGCACCTTAAAGGAGATCACGATGGCTATTCGCATGCTACTGGCAATCGACCAAGGAAGCTGTTCATTTATTTATTATTTCAAGAAATCTTGATGGACAATATTTATACTAATAATAAAATAAAGACTAATAATAAAATACAGATCATGATGGCTGTTCGTTTATTTGTTATTCATGCTTAACATCACTCTTTGTGGAACTATATTGAACTACATGGAGCAATAATTAAAATCATTTACATGAAGACAAAGCTATTGATGTCTTGATCTTTGATGCCAATATTATTGCATTGCAACATAAGAACATGATTTGGATGTGCTCCTCACCACCCACGAGTAGTATCTTGATTTTCCAAACCCAATTCTAAGTATTCTTGATGGAAGGACCCTGCAAGCATGCTCGCATGAGTTGGAGACCGAACCATGGGGAAATGTACATGCCTCACCCATTATAGACAACTATGGAGATTAAGATAAGAGTTATCTCTAAGACAGTAAGATAGAGTATCATTATCATAATCATCACAAAACTTTATCCTATCACTATATATCAGAGGTTTATCTTAAATGTAGAATCTATATTAAGTCCACAACAAAGTAAATCCATGTATGTGTTAGTGTGGTTCACATCTAGATGGATTGAAATCAGATCAAGTCCAACATCCCCTCATCGAGATTAATTGAGCAAAATTTCTTATCGATCAAAATAGTGATATCATAAATGACAAATCAATGCCATCAGAGTCAAAAGATGAGGTTTTACATGAGAGGACTAAGAATGCAAACACCATGAACAAAGACCATCTTCCATGGACATCTATGATATTTGTTGGATGCCTATGAAACTAGAGTTGCATAGATAGAGAAGTAGAAGCTTCTAGAACCTATGCCGATTGACGCTAAATGGGGGTTGCAATTATGTTCAAGCTTGAAAGATTCTGGGGCTACTTGGTGGTAGCATTACTACATTCTCATCTAAAGAGGCTTGAAAAAGAGGTTCATGATTAGTTGAGCCGGTTCCAAGTAACCAATCCTAGCAACTATGATAATAGTTGGATCGCTATGGTTGCAGTCTGATTCTGTCATGCTGCTGACTTGAGATTATGAGCTAGAGGTCATAGCAACCACCGCAAACTTATGAAGAATTCTTTTCATAAGAATGCAAGGCATTTCAAACATGATATCAATGTATCATAGCAGAATTAATAAATCACATCCAAAATTTAACTAACTAAAATCAACTTTAATCTCTCACCAAATTTCAACGATTATTAGAGGATCTTGTATCAATTAAACCTCAAATAATAATCTTATAAAATATAATAATAAATCTATATCTAAACTCGGTTGATATTGTCAACTCTTGCCTCTAAACTCCTTCCCAAAGTAGTATCCACATCCATAATTAAGAATTTGAATTAGAAAAGAAAGGATACGTAATAAGCTCGATAGCCCAATAAGTAATAAATTTCTCAACTAGATATTTCAGATATCATCATAAGATATGATATTCAAAAATAAATACCATGAATAAATGCAAATAATATATTCCATACTAATTAATGCAAATCAAATCCTTTCAAATATTCATATACCTTCATTTGATTCAAAATAAATCATATAAAACTTAATAGCCTTTGACTATGATCACACTTATTCCTGTGGCGGGACCAAAGCTCAATAATAATTAAAGTGCCAATGGATAACTACCATTGACAGAATCCACTGAATATCAATGCATAACTCCCATTAATAGAATCCATTGATTACTATTGAATAACTCCATTGGTGAGGTCTACCAACGAATACCCCCTATTGGTAGGATCCACTAAACACCAATGAATAACCCCCATTGTAGGGTCCACTGAGTACTAATGCATAAACTATATTACCAGGATCCACTAAACACCAATGTATAACCTTCATTTGGTAGGATTCAGAACATAGTCAAACTGAGAGTCCAAATTTAATTCATATCAAAACTCTTTTTATAGAATAACACATATTTTATCATTAAATCAAAATATGCATATGTGATTTTAGATCAGTAAACAATTATAGTAATAACCCAAGGAATAGTATTTTCAAATTGCATATCAATTTTTATTCAAAAAGTATTTTCCTAAGATTCATAATATATATATAAATCCATTAATAATTTGTTTGATATTTGAAATAATATTATATAAATGGAATATCTAGAGAATGTGAATTATTACTTACCTTACACATACTTGATAAACACATGAATTAGAATATTAGAAGCACCAGATTTGTTATTAATTGATTATTATTATCAAAAATTTGATGCTTCTTAATCTATTTTGTAGATTATTGGAGGTTTGGACTGATCAAGATTCAAATTGATTCAAATCCAAAGAAATACTCAAGAACTAATGGGCTAAGTGCAACCATTTGAAGGATAAGTCGCGATTAAGGGCTAGGAAGCAATCCTTTTGATCTAAGGGGCAACATTCAATGAACCATCCAATTAAGCCCTAAGACGAGGGAGAGAAGGACCCAAACTCCTCCATACCAAACTTCCCCATGTGCCCATTCCTTCCTCAATTCATCTTCACAAACTCCATCTCACACACTCTCAAAACTCATGCGGCTTGACCTTTCCAAGATTTCTAAGCACCTTTCCTAGCATTAAATGCGCCGCCCCACTTCCTTCCCTTGACTTTTCCACATGTCCACAAGGCCCTCTTTAAGCATGCCTCTCTCATGCATGCCCCCAACTACTTTAGTGCCAAATTCTCTATGCATTTTCCCTTAAATCCCTAATTTCTCATGCCAAAATTTTCCTACCTCCAAAACTCTCCACGTGGTTCCAATCCTTCCACAATTCTTTCACGCTATCCCTCTCTCGATCAAACTCTTCCATTCCCCAATTCTCTCTCCACATCCTTTTCATGCTACAATTCTAGCACCCCATCCTCCCATATGTATCTTAACGCAAATAACTCATGTGCCTCTCTTAAACACCAAAAACCATAGCACTACTCTCACATCACGCCCACTCTCTCTACTCTATAAATAAAGCCTCACGTCCTCCTCTCCTCTAGTCTTCAACGCCAACCATCTCTCTTCTTCATGCTTCTTCTCTTCCTTCCTTTTTCTATAAATGAAAATCCTTTCTCTCTTCTTCTTCCACTTTTCATCAAAAGGAGTTTGGAGTTTGAAGAGGAAGATGCTAGAAACAAGCAGAATTAACACAATGTGTGGCTAGAAGCACAAGTCTTTGAGGAGTAGAATAGGTATACTTTGTCTTGAATATTCTCTTTGTATTTATTTTTGATACTATTAGAAATTAAAAGAAACTTGTAAGATTTTCACCTTGAGTTTGATCAATCATACCATGCTTTTAAGTTCTTATGCTCATGCTTATGTAGTTAATCTTTGAATAGCCTATGTGTTCGTAGGGATGGATTGTGATCGGAAGATATAATCTGTGCTCAAGTAAAATAGACTATCTTAAGGATTTACTCATAGATCTATTTATCTATTTTACTTTTAAGATCTATTTTTTGATTTAAGTTTGATTAACTTATACTATAGGGAGATGGATCATGATCATAAGATATGATCCATACTTGAGTAAGATAAGTTAAGCTCAAATTTGATTATAAGACATCTTAATTAATTAATTTATTTGCTTCAAAAAAAATACCAAGATTATTATTAAAGATGGAATCAAAACCCCAAGACTCTGGCTATCATATATCTTTTTAAAATTTTATTTCTTAATTAAATAATTCTTAAATCATCAATATCTGCTAAGATAAATCTTTTATAAAAGTTTTCTTATTTTTCTTACTCTTTATTTTGTTATTAACTTAGTCTTTTGATACCTATGGATTCGACATTTAATTCATGCTATACTACTAAATAATTGCATTAGAGTTTATTTTTATCTTTGGTTGATTGCGACACTCAATCAAATTTTGGTGCTATTGCTGGGGATCAATAGTATGGTGGTAGCAAATTAAAAAAATTCTAGCAAATTAAAAAAATTCTATTTATTGCCTTCTTTAATTTTATTGCTTTCTTAGTTAACTATTTTAATTATTCTTGCCTTTATTTCAGTTACTTTATTTTTTAGCTTACCTTTTATTCTCGAGTTGACTTCTAACCTAATTCAAAATTTTCTTTTATTTCAATTGCTTTAAATATTCAAACAAAAAAAGAAAGAAAGAAAAAGATCACATAGCATAAGAAGTATAGAGAAATCAAAAATAGATTTTTTTTAAAAAAAATATTCTACTTCTATTTGGACATCTTGCTTTATTTGTATTTGCATTTTCATAACTAATCTTAAAGGCAAAAATCATTAATAAGATAAGATGAAGATTTGATCATCCTTTCTTAGCCCATAAATCATCTTTGTACATTTGCATAACCTAATCCTAATTTTTAAAATTAATTAAATATCAGCCCCTAGAGATCTTGAGCTCACTAGGATAGGAAACCCTAAGAATTAGACTAGATTAGTGTTGATTAGTTAATTGGTGTCTAGAAAAGTGATTCAGGGATAAGATCTCGAAGAAAGGTGATTACTTAATTAGGACTGTTGCCAAAGCATGAGAAGGTTCCACCGACCTTGCACTTACCTGGGTAGTTAGTCGATTAACTTCTGACTTGGAGGGCTCGAAGAAAATCTTGATACAATTAGGAGCTATCTAGGTCTAGGCTAACCCTAAGTTAGAGTTCAATTTGATTGCTAAACTTGTTTGAAAAAAAAAAAAAAGAGCAAACATAGCTAAAAATCTTCATCCATCTTCTTGGAAACGAATATCTGGATGACTAGTTAGAATTGAATTAAACCCTATATCAAGTCTAGTAGACTGTAAGGATACCATGAGTGAAATGGATCAACCACAAGCCTTGAAGAACTTGAGTTATCCAATTGGATCAGTCCAAACCTCTTATATTAAACTACTCTAGACAGATGTAAATTTTGAAATAAAATCCTAAATTATAAACATGCTGTCCAAATTCACCAGAATTGAAGATGCATACATCTTTATGAGAGAATTTAAGGAAGTATGTGCCACGATGTAGCTCCAATAGTTCACCAAGGATATTGTAAAACTTAGGCTAATCAATTTTGTCCTTAAGGATAATGCTAAAATAGGTTATATAGTCTTCCTAACCAATCCATAGTGACATGAGAGAGTTTTATTAAAGTGCTCTTGAGGAAATTCTTTCTTTATCACAAAACTGCCAAATTTAGGAATGAGATCAATCGATTCTATCAACTACCGGGAGAATCCTTTTGAAAGTGCTTTGATCACTTAATAAACCTTTTGAGTCAATGCCCACACCATGGAATTTAGACTTAAAGACTATGCCAAATCATTTATGAGGGACTAGACTCAAATTTCAGAACAATATTAGAATCAATGTGTCAGGGTTAGTTCATGAACAAGGAGCCTATAGAAGCCTAGCAATTTCTAGAGGATCTAATAGAGAAGAGCCTACAATGGGAGGTAACTAGGGAACCCGAAAGACCCACACTTTCAAAAGGGAGAGTACATCAAGTCCAATCATCCCTAGCTACTGAAGCAAAAATTGCAATCATGATCCATAGAATTGAAGCCTTAGAACTCCAGGGGCACATTCAGATGAACCAAGTTTCAATATCTATGTGTAATGGATGTAACGCACCAGATCAAATCATGGAGGAGTGTCCCTTCCTAAGGGGTTTAGTCGGGATTGAAGTAGCACAAGTAGGGATGGAAATAGCTAAGGTACCTGCAAAATTTGCTCGATTTGTATCCAAACCTGATTAACCTCTTGGCTACTCGAACCAATCCCAAACCTAATTACAAAATCAGCCTATATTCCCAAACCCATCCCATAGTGAAATTAGGATTCCTGTCGAGTACTTGAACCCACCCAATTATCTTATATTTGGGTCGGGTTATGCGGGCACACAAACCCACCATGTTATCCGAACCTGCCTAAAGTATAAAAATAAGCCTAATGGCCAATAGGCCCAATCTGAAAAAAAACTTGCTATTGAGAAGATAAGATGATCTTTTTGTAAATAAATAACCAATAATATGGACAAATCCTATGGTATACATCAACATCTTTATATACAATAAAAATCTTTGCATACAGTATTATAAAAGATATGATTAAACAACTAATTACAGTACACATGTTCACATGAAGATAAGATGATCTCTTTAAAAATAAAAAAACCAATAATAAGAAAAATCCAGTGATTTATACGATAATCTCTATATATATTAAGGATCCTTATGCAGAGCATCATAAGTTAAACAACCAACATCACACAAGTTCACATATAAAAAATCACTACAACTACAACTAGCAATAAGTTCTATTAATAAGTTTGGCCAACAATAGCCTACAAAATTAGTAACCATTTACTTTGGTCAATGACAAATAAAAAATGCCTCTCCAGGTGAGTTCCAACCACATTACTCCACATACACCATCAACTGATGACATCTTTTACAAAACCTAAGCATAAAAATAGACCATAAATAATTATAAGTTCCAATGAATTGGTGCTATAGTTTCTAACATAACATGCTAATTTTGTGACAACAATTTATACAACCATGTTCAGTTTTACAAAGTAAGGGAAAGGACATGTTAAACTAGATTTCTTACCATGTTCTTCACTAATCACTATTAATCAGGTTTCTTGCTTCAACATGGTGCACAGATTAATTCTATTTTATTTTCTTCAATCAAATGTTTGCAATGGTACAATAGAAGGCCTACATCATCCATATCTTGATCATCACATCATCCATATGATTATTACCATAACTCTCCTATTACTCAAAAGACCCTACAAGACATCATACTTCTACCAAGATTAAGCTCTCAAAACCCCAACGGACCAACTAATATGTAAAGAATCTCATATACTCTCAAGTGTCAACAATCAAAAGCACCAAGAAAACCCTCTGTTTCCCTTAGGTGCTTTCCTTTCCCACAAATCCCCATAGATTTCTAAAATAGGGAATGAAATGACAAGAAAAAGAAGCAAAAAAAAGATGTGGCAATGGGAAAAGCAAACCAAAATGATCAATCTATGTCGAAAAATCAAATAAAATCATCAATCTATATAGGAAAATATCTTACCTTTAAATTTTTTTCCCATAGTTTCTTCAATTTTGTGGACTCTTAGATACCTCTGTTCCCACTTCCTAGGACTCACAGGTTATCCACTATTTTTTCTATCCTCAAAAGTCTCGATCATGTGGGAGATGTCAACTTGGAGGATGGAGCGGCAGCCAGAGGAGAGGTGAATCTCATTTGGGTGGCAGCTTAGAGGTTAACATCACTTAGGGCTTTCAAGGAAAAGTTGATTCATAATCATGCCTCTAATCAATTGAGAGGAAGCAAGCAGAGCTGATCATGGCTGTCCGTGACCGCATCGTGAATAGCTTATTCACTTATTTTTTTCCTACTTTGGATCACAACATCCCACATTAGAGTTCCTGAATCCTGATACACTATCACGAGATGTGCAAAGGATAGGGAGTGATGCTACATGTTGGATATTTCCTCTGATACATATATCGAAGTTCGGTTAGCGGATACTCGAGATATGAATCCCAAACCCGTTTGTGTTTTAATGTTAGGTCCCAAACCCTATAGGATATGATAAACAGGTTCTATTATGATTTGGGATGGATCAAATATCTAGGATATGATAAATAGGTTCTATTAGGATTTGGGATGGATCAAGTATCCAAAAATATCTGCCTGACTGCCATCCTTAAGCATAAGTCAACGCTGCTTATCATAGACCTACAAATGATCCATATGCCCTAATTTATAACCCAGGGTGGAGGAATCATCCAAACTTTTTCTGATCACAAGGCATCAACTTAGATGGTCCTAACTTAAATCAGTCTCACCTATGACATAACCAAGCACTAAATAACCCACCAGGTTTTAGCAATGAAAATAGATTCAATACAGTGGAGAAGGGTTTAGAAGCCTTGGTGAAATTAGCTTCTAATATAACCACCACCTTAAATAGCTTCATGCAGACCATGGACCAACTTCTAATAGAAAACACCCAAGTCATCACTCATCTAGAAATGCAATTGGGCCAGTTAGCTAATGCTGTTAATGAAAGAGAAAAATAAAAATTATCCAGTCAACCTGAGCACAACCCAAGAAATTAAAATGGTCCATGACCCCAACATGAAACCAAGTCAACCAAGTGAATGCTATTCATGCCTTAAGATTGAGAAAATAAGTGGATAACAAGATATATACATATGACATTAGAGAAGACTCATCTACCAAGTTACCTTACGAACAATCCACCTTACAAAATCAAGCTCCTAAAATTGACAGTGCATGAAGCCCAATAACCACAATTCCTAGAGCTCCTTTTCCAAATCGACTAATGTCCAATAAATAATCAGAATACTTAGAAAAAATGCTAGAGGTGTTTAAATAAGTCTAAATAAATATCTCTCTACTAGATATGATTCAACAAATTTTGATCTATGCTAATTTTTAAAAGACCTATACACCAAGAAAAGGACTATGATCATCCCTAAGAGAGCTTTCTTGGCAGCAAGTATAAGCTCATACTTATCAAACCATGTGCCTATGAAATATAAGGATCTAGGTTCTCCGACAATCTCATGTATTATTGGAGAAATTCATATTGAGAAGGCCTTGCTAGATTTAGGGGCTAGTATAAATATTCCGTCTTATTCAATTTACGAGCAACTAGGATTAGGAGAATGTAAGTCAATAGGAATCACTTTGTAACTAGTAGATCAATCCTTAAGGATCCCTAAGGGAATGGTAGAGGATGTTTTAATCAAGATTAGCAATTTTATCTTTTCCGTAGACTTCATCATTTTAAAGACTGAACCAATTTCGAATCCTAAAGGCCATATTCTTGTTATTTTAGGAAGACCTTTTTTGGCTACTACTAATGCTAAAATTAATTATCAAAATGGACTTATGAAATTATCTTTTAGGAATATGACCGTTAAGTATATTCAATCTTGAACAGGAATCCACCTAGCATGCTAATGTAAACGTGATCCAAAACAATATTTATGAACCTATTGACATTAGTGATGAGGATTTTGACCTTGAAGAAAGACTTTGGCTAAATTATGAACATGAAGATATCGATGAAACACTTGTTGACCATAAGATTAGTCAGAAGCCTATGACTGAAGCACTCATAAAAATGGCTAGAACATTATCCAAGCCATTAATAGAGGAGGCACCTAAATTAGAATTAAAACTCCTCCCTACAATCTGAAGTATACATATTTAGGTCCAGCAAAAATCTTACCAGTAATTCACATCAGACTTAAACCTAAAATAAGAGGAGGGGTTGCTAGTGGTCCTGAGAAAGAACCGATAAGCAATAGGTTGGACTATGGTTGACATCAAGGAGATCAGCCCTTCAATCATCCAACATAAAATTCACCTGGAGAAAGAAGCTATAGGTATTGGTTGACCTCTTTATCAAAGTTTAGTCTGCCTGAAAACTTTAAACTTAGCACTTTTTGAGAGGTAGCCCAGCTTTTTCATTTGAATTTTCTTTAAATTTTAGTATACTTATCTTTTTTTTTAAGTTTTTAGAACTACCAAGCTAAGTTGGGGCAAGAGCCAAATCTATATGAGCACATCCAACCAAGATGGAGATCCCAGTATAGAAGTATTTGTGCAATACACGAGCACCTAGTTCAGGTGACATCTCTCCTTATCTTATTTTCATATCTTTATTTTTTCTTACTCCATTGAGGACAATGAAAATTAAGTTAGGAGTGGGGATAAATAAAGTAATTAAGTCCTCGAATATGATAACAACGAGTCTTATATACCTGATTTCATCCCAATTTGAAGTTAATGAAGCATCTTAATCTTTGATTGATTAATGATTTAGAGAATTTTTAAAATATGGAGGATCCAATTATTAAGAAAACATAATAAATGGTCAAGTCTAAAACAATATAAATTTTTGACTGATTCTAGAATCATCTTTCTATCTATATCAATAAAGAATCTACTTTGTATGGGTATGAGTGCAAAATGTCAATGGATGCAAAAAAAGAGGTAGCTCTAAGGATTGTTTTTATTTAGTAACCGGGCCTCTTTGTCTAAGTAAGCATTGATATTTGTATCAAATTATGAAAGATGTGAAAAAGTCTGTTATACAGTTAGTCTTAATTTGTAATCTTTTTAACTCGAGTCAATAAGTCCAAGGGGTGTTCTACATCTAGTACCCTAAAGCCAATTAGTTTGGGAGTGATTGGCCTAAAGCTCGCTATAAGGATTAGATAGAAAGCTTAAAAGATTAGAATATTGTACTAACTATACATGTTTTATTTATAAAAATAAAATAAATAGTCCTAATCGCAAGAAGATAAAAACAGTAGCTTACATTAAAGCTAGATGATTTAAAGAGTAAAGTAGAAAGTCGGTCAAGAAAAAAATCTAGAATTTTATGTTTTTCAGTTGACCATCATTTGGGATGGAATTAATAATCCAATGATGTATCTCTTAATTCTCTGAATGGGTATCAACTAATTTTAGAATAGTCTGAAGAAAGTTTCATATCTAAATGAGTCGGTATATACTTCTAATTTTATTTTTTACTCAAGGATGAGTAAAGTTCAAATTGAAAGGTACGTATGATAAATATATGATTAGAATACTAGAAACACCCGATTTATTATTAATGATTATTATTATCGAGAATTTGATGCTTCTTAATCTATTTTGTAGATAATTAGAGGTTTAGACTAATCAAGATTCAAATTGGTTTAAATCTAAAGAAATACTCAAGAACTAATGGGTTAAGTGCAACCATTTGAAGGATAAGTCACGATCAAGGGCTAGAAAGCAAATCCTTTTGATCCAAGGGGCAACATTAAATGAACCATCCAACTAAGCCCTAAGAAAAGGAAGAGAAGGACCCAAACTCCTCCATGCCAAACTCCCCCATGCGCCCACTCCTTCCTCAATTAATCTTCACAAACTCCATCTTATGCACTCTCAAAACTCACGCGGCCCTACCTTTCCAAGACTTCTAAGCACCTTTTCTAACATTAAATGCATTGCCCCACTTCCTTCCCTTGACTTTTCCATGCATGCATAAGGCCCTCTTCAAGCATGCCTTTCTCACGCACGCCCCCAACTACTTTAGCACCCCAATTCTCTAAGCATTTCCCCTCAAATCCCCAATTTCTCATGCTAAAATCCTCTCGCCTCCAAAACTCTCCATGTGGTTCTAATCCTTCCATAATTCTTTCATGCTATCCCTCTCTTGATCAAACTCTTCCATGCCCTAACTCTCTCTCCACATCCTTTTCATGCCACAATTCTAGTGCCCCATCCTCCCACGCATTTCTTAATGCAAATAACTCACGCGCCTCTCTTAAATGCCCAAAACCCTAGCACTACTCTCACATCACACCCACTCTCTCTACTCTATAAATAATGCCTCACATCCTCCTCACCTCTAGTCTTCAATGCCAACCATCTCCCTTCTCCACACTTCCTCTCTTCTTTCTTCTTCTCTTCCTTCCTTCTTCCACAAATCAAAATCCTTTCTCTCTTCTTCTTCCACTTTTCATCAAAAGGAGGAGTTTGGAGTTTGAAGAGGAAGAGGCTAGAAGCAAGCAAAATTAACACCATGTGTGGCTAGAAGCACAAGTCTTCGAGGAGTAGAATAAGTCTTTAATTTTCAATCTTGTATTTTGTCTTGAATATTCTCTTTGTATTTATCTTTGATGCAATTAGAAATTAAAAGAAATTTATAAGCTTGATCAATCATACCATGCTTTCAAGTTCTCATCTTTCAAGTTCTTATGCTCATGCTTTCATAGTTAATCTTTGAATAGCCTATGCATTCGTAGGGACTGATTGTGATGGGGAGATATGATCCATGCTCAAGCAAAATAGATTATGTTAAGGATTCACTCATAGATCTATTTATCTATTTTGGTTCTAAGATCTATTTTATGATTTAAGTTTGATTAACTTATACTATAGGAAGACGGATCGTGATCAAAAGATAAAATCAATACTCGAGTGAGATAAGTTAAGCTTGAATCTGATTATATGATATCTTAATTAATTAATTCAGTTACTTTAAAATAAAATATCAAGATTGTTATTAAAGATGGAATCGAAATTCTAAGACTCTCACTATCATATATCTTGCTAAAATTTTATTTCTTAATTAATTAATTCTTAAATCATCGATATTTGCTAAGATATATTTTTTCATAAAAGTTTTTTTATTTTTTAATCTTTATTTTATTACTAATTTAGTCTTTTAATCCCTATGGATTCGACATCCGATGCACATTATACTACTAAATAGTTGCATCAGAGTTTATTTTTATCTTTGATTGATTACAATACTCAATCAATACTCCAATTAGTCCAAATATTGCTTAAAATTTCTTTTCAAAATCTTTAATCAATAGATCCTAATACAGTATCCGACTACTAAACATATTCCTATCGAGACAACTGCACCCCTATATAGAATCAAGTCTAATAATCAGAAAGGATATGGTCAATTATATAATGATAAGATTGATGGTAGTCACATTCAGTAGTAATTGGGTTGGTCCAATTGTCTAACTTCATCAGATCAAGATTAGCCTATGATATGTGTAGTTTAATAGAGATCGAACATGATCAAATTAATAGTATCCATCAAGAGCTAAGGTGGAGATCAGTACGCCATCCAACAATTAGAGGTCAATTGAATCAAATAACTTCATTTAATTAAGATTACTCAAGATGCAAGGATTTGATAGAGGCCAATTAAAATTAAATCTTATGATAATTGATAAAAGCTCAGATAGTACAAAGCTATTCGACAATAAGATGATTTGAAGTCTCTCTATTTGGTCAACTTGGATTTAAAAGAATAAAGCTCAAACTCTTCACTATATTCATAAATCAGGTAGAGAGAATATTAGAGGAGAGAGAAATTAACAAGATGGAATAGGGCCAGTTAGGTAACATTAGCCGGCATACTGATTAGTTTGATCAAGATGATTTAGTCAAATTATGATTGAATTAATATCAGATGGTGCAATAAAAATCATAGGTGATCAAATATAATGGTATTTGGTCTGGCCAAGATGGATGTTGGTATATAATCCAACATCTACGAATCAGAATCCCTTCACCAAAATCGATCAAACTTATTGAAATAAAGTTCTTTTGTAGATCTATCTTAGAGAGAGAAATTCATGAAGAGAGAAACAATCTAAAGAGAGAAAGTTGTAGAGAGCAGCTATTCTATAGAGAGAAACTCATAGAGAGAGAAAGTATGGAAGAGAGATGAGAGAGATTAGGGATGAGAGAGGAACTCTCTCTTTATTTTCTTTCTTTCTTTCTTTCTTTCTTTCGTTTTCTTTTCCTTCTTTACTTTCTTTCATTTTTTCCCCTCTTCTTCTTCTTTGGTTTCTTGATAAAACAAAAAAAGGCCAATGGCCTTGGTGGTCAACACTGAAAGGCTGGCAATAACAATGGTCGGCGGCGACACAACCAAAGATTTGGCATTAGGTGGTCGACGACCATGATCGGCAAGATGATGTACACATAAATCAGCCAAAATATACTACTACAAAAAAGGGCTACGGCAGCGATTCGTAACCACTGTCGTAGCCTAGAAAATTACTGCCATAGGCTATGGTAGTGATTTTCTAACCACTGCTACTGCGGCCACTGCTGTAGCTCTATAGCAGTGGTTGTTGCAGCGGTTGTTTGAACCATTGCTATACATAGCCTATTACAACGATTTATAAACTGCTATAATAGATCGATCTATAGCAGTGGTTATATAACCACTATCATAATTAATCTATAGTAGCAGTTTATTAACCGCTGCCATAAGTCTAATGCAGTGGTTGGCACTATTTGTACTAGGAACCTATGGCAATGGTTGGCATGGATATGGCAGTGATTATAAAATCACTACCGTAGATTTTGAATAATTAAAAAAATAAAATTTTTATTTTTTTATATATTTTACCTGATAAATATAGATATATAACATAAAAAATATAATAAATACAAAAATTATTCTAAAATACTAAAATTTTATTATCGAATAAAATTTCTTATAATTTTTTTTTTAAAAAATAAAATACATCAAAAGTCTCCTAAATCTACGTCATCATCGTCGTCATCGAAAGTCGAAGCTGCAGCTGCAGCCGAAGCTGGAGCTAGAATGCGGGCCAACATATCTTCGAAGCTCGTGACTCCAAAATATGCGCTGAATGTCAACATCATGTCTCTCACGATACCCTCCAGATGAGATATGCGCTCCTCAGCCCGATCTGCCCGCATCACAGCATGATCTGCCCGTGCCAATGCTTTCTCAAGCTCCTTCCGACCGACGACATCGAAAGTCTGTGAGGAGACGCTCATCTCAGATCAGTAGCTCATCGGCATGTGTTCGGACCTATATCGGATCATCCCAGAGTGCTCAGGCCTCAAGACCTGAGACAGATAGTCATGGGGCCTAGAGGTATCCGAACCTTCACTCGCAAGTGCATCTAACTGATCCTATAATTTAAATTGAAATAAAATTTTATAAGAAATGCTATAATACTAATTATATATACTAATATATTTAATACTTATAAAAATATGCTCGATCGTGGCGTTCATCGGTCTGCCAGTCTTATCCGTGCGGTTGGATCGAAAGATTTCGCTACGATTGGACATCACTCCATCTCTCATCAGCTATAATAAAGAATAAATTTATCAAAAAGATGATAAAAATATGAATTTAATTTATCTAGTAAGATTTAGAATTAATTACCTCTCTATATACATGATTGGCCATAGACTCACGGCCTAGAGTGTACGTATACTCCTGATTGCACGATTCTCCCAATTTTGATGGAAGATAGTCTAACAAGTATTTAAATAAATAATAAATATTTAAATAAAATTTTAAGCATATTAAAAAATTTAAAAGTAAAAAATTTTATCTCGAACTCCTGGCTCCTCCAGTGTCTAACCATCTTCTCCCACTGACTCGGAGGACAGTCCTGTATCCAGAGAATAAGCTCCTTCAAAGTGTCTCGTCGGTGCTCGAGTCATCCTTTGCAGAGCTTAACCTTATAACTTCAGTATAACTCTCTGATCTTCTTCAGTCGAGCATCTCGAGCACTCTCGCGATCGAAAAAGTCGTACCTCCTCTGCATAAATTTATCAAAATTTAGTTTTAAAATTATTTTAATCAAACATATATAGTGTAAATATATAAAATACATAAATATAAGTAAGATACATATACTTATCCATATCTCCTTCCATATTCGATTTCTGACGATAGCATCCATCAAACGTCAGTCTTTGGGCTCTATGAAAATGATGTCCGACCGTCTCACAAGTACTCCAAAAAAGAAATGCATCTTCCGCATGGTTTCTCCACCGCCCTTCCCTCCGGATCGTAATAGACTATCACCTGATGCTGACGATTCCACATGTGTGCCATACGTGTGGGACCGTAAAATATCCGACTAGATGATGCACCTACAATGTAAATACGTTATGCAAATATATAAGTATACAAATACTATATAAAAAATAAAGTTGTGCTAATATAATAAAAACGTACACTCAGATGTTTGTGTAGTAGCATGTGCCTCAAATATGAGCGACGGTAGAGGCTCAGCTATTGGTGGAGTAGATACCATCGGTAGAGTAGATGCCAACGGTGGAGGTCCCTGAGCAGCCAATGCTGAGGTGGACGGAGTATGCTCCGACTACTCCTCGAATAATAAACTGCACATAACCGACTGAGGGGTAGGAGTGAAAGCTAGATGACGTTTCGATGTCATTGTTGTTAGATATATGTGCCCTAGAAGCCAGAATTGGCTGACACTTGTAATACACTTCTAGGAGCAAAATTATAATTTTGACTAAAAGCAATAAATGGGTTATTTTCTATCACATATGTGTATTTAGTGTCTGTGATACATCCTTTGAGTTAATGGTAATGATAATTCATATTTTCAAGAGTTGAAAATTTAAGACATGAATAATCATTGTTAACTCATAAATTGCTCCCGACCATAGGATCATCACGAGGATGGTGATTGATCCGGAAGGTTGGTGTACAATCGCTTCTCTTTAGTAGATGAGTCTTGAGTCTACGGTGTGGAGACACCGGAGCGAGAGTACAGGTACTCGTTAGAGAATGAGGGCACTGAGCGTGACCACCTCGAGTAGTCATTAGGGAAGTCTACCTTCTCGTCAATGACTGACTCGATGCTGCAGTAGTGTGTCTGGTTCTTTGACCTGAGGTGCATCGATAGTTCACCTTGAGGGTGTTATAGTTTGACTACACCATTACTCGGTCTCCTAGCCATATGGAACCCTGAGGTGTATGTTGGCTATAGCATGTTCATTGTAGGAACTGGATGGCATCAAGATGGAATCTATCTACCTCGGTGGTAGAGGAGCAGCCCTATGATAATCATGAGAATCAAGTCCAGAAGCCCATGGCCATGGCAGAGTGAAATAATAGAAAGAGTTTCTATTTAGATTTTCACATTGGACTCGAATCGAATGATTACATCATATGACAGAGACTAGGGTTTGACGAGTTCACCTAAACCCTAATCTGATCGGGGCTCAAGATAGAAGAACTGAATCACACAGGTAGCTGCACCAAGAGGTTCGCATTCAGCTCTGATGGGTTGCCACCATATACTGCTAGGTGTCACTGGTGGATTTTGGGAGCAATTAGAATGATTTAGATGATCGATCATTCTAGCTGTTCGAATCAGAAGAGTTCTGATCCATCGAAAGGAGTTTCGATGATGTCGATGATAGAGATCATGACATATCCCATTACCATACAGAACTGAACCTAACTGGGTCACACAAACAAGGGTTTGAATCTGGTGATCATCAATTGAACTGATCTAGTTCAATTGATCTGAATGAGATTCAATTAGGTTCAAGGAAATCGTGCTAGCACTCGATTGAACCTAACGTTCTTCTTTTGCTATCATAAATAAGTTGTCCTGTCTGAGCCAAAGGAGTTTGTGCTCAATCAGAGGCCTTCATATGGTCTGACTGGAGGTTGTCCAAGTCAGAATAGGTTGTCTTATTTTATAAGACATTACCTGCCATTTTTGGTCACCTGCCATTTCTTGTTCTTTGACTTTGGTCAAAAGTCTACCTTTGACTGGTCAAACATTGACCATTGACACTTTGACTTTTGACCACATGTCATGCACCTATTGGAGAGCTGGTGGGGGCCTGTCCCCCTGCCAGAACCTGGCAAGGAGAAGGGCGCACGCCACCCTAGGCGTGTGCCCAAGTTGGAGGCGCCTAGGAGTCCTTGTTGGACAAGGACTCCATCTCCCTTTTTGGATTCCAATTAGAGTTCTTCTAAGAACCAACTTTGACTGGTCTTAGGCACCCTCTAAGGAGGAATCCAGGGGTCTCTATTCCCACCAATCAGATTTAGATCTGATTTCACAAAGGGTTGTGATTGGTTGGGAAGAAGAGGAGTTGGATCATAGCTAGTCTATAAATAAGACCCTGTATCCAACTCAGAAAAAGTGATATGATGAGATCATAGTTTCTCCACGCCCCAAGGCTGCCTCTTCCCCTCCCTCTCCATGCCAAACCACCTTCTCCCCTTGCTCTCCACGTCCAAAAGGAGTTTTGGACCTTGGTTGGTGCAATTCAGATCAAAGAAAGGCGATCAAAAGTAAGAAGGCTGCGCTGCTGCAAAGGACGACTGCTCATCTTCAAAAAGAGTTTTGAAGATCCTCCAGATCAGATCTAGATCTGATTTTTGGAGGCGTGATAGAGAAGAAGAGGATCTCCAAATCTAATCCGAGTGGATACCGGTAGAGGCCAGGCGCTTGCATGGCTAAGATCCAGAACCTTCCGCTGTAAACAGGATCATCAACAAGGTAATATGATTACCCAGATCAGGTAAATTAAATTTGATTTAATTTATCTTTTAATTTTATTTTATTAAAATAATAAGAATCAGATCTAAAATATATCAAGATCTGATTGGGATTAAGAGAAAAATTTTTGAAATATATCTCTTGATCTGATCAGATCTGAACGAACCTGGACCGAAAAATTAGAATTTTCCTTCAATTGTGACCTGCAATGTTAATGAACATTAATCAATATAACATGTTGAATAATAATATTAGTATAGCATCAGTAAATAGTCTATAATATATACATTAATTAATTGATAGGTCTATCGTTATGCAATGTAATAAACAAAAGCAATATGATATAAACATCCAAAAAATGTTATGTAATAAGTTTTACAATATGAATTACATTCATAAATAAATAAGGATGAGCAACAGTCGTAGATTCGATATCTTGTGCGAACCTTGGTGTTAATC
Source organism: Cocos nucifera (assembly GCA_006176705.1). Taxonomy (NCBI): domain Eukaryota; kingdom Viridiplantae; phylum Streptophyta; class Magnoliopsida; order Arecales; family Arecaceae; genus Cocos; species Cocos nucifera. The sequence goes on along the minus strand of QRFJ01002221.1, from coordinate 124,510 downwards.
CAGAAATCTGAAAGAAGAACAAAGTAGATGATGGTGGCATCTTAGGACTTAAAGTTGGAATCTTAAAGAGACATATTAAATTCTATTCGCTCAGAAGCTGAGCCGGCTCCGTGCCTGAGACAATCGACTCCGTGCCTAAGATATTCGGTTAGGATCCTCCCCCAACCGACTCGATCACGATCCAAGTTGGCTCGATTGCGTATCCAAGCCGGCCTGGCTGTGTGCCATCCCCTTGATCACTCTCTCTCTCCCTCTCTCGATCTCTCTCACCAATGACGGTGGCAAGGGCGAACCCCTTCCTTCCAGCTTTTCCATCTCTCGATCTTCCTCTCTTCCTCTCTCGATCTTTCTCATCGATGAGGTTGGACCCCATCCCTCCCTCTCTCACTCTCTCGATCTCCCTCGCCGATAAGGCCGGACCCCATCCCTCCCAGTGATGTCGACGAGGCCGGACCCCCTCCCTCCCTCTCTTGCTCTCTCGATCTTGCACTCTCCCTCTCTCGATCTTCCTCGTCGATGAGGTTGGACCCCCTTCCTCCCAATGATGGCGGTGAGACCAGACCCCCTCCCTCCTAATGATGGTGGTGAGGCAGGATCCCTCCCTTCCTTTTTCAAGTACAGACTCGTCGGGTATTTGAGTTCGGATCTGGTACCATAATTAAAATTAGGTCTGGATCTGAATATCTAGGTTCCAATATGAATCCAATCCATTGACAGATCTAGTCCATAGTCGCCGACATGGCATGATCCAAGGATACCGCCACAGCACGACCCAAAAACTACGACATATAGATAATTATAATATTTATAATAAATATTTATAATATTTATTATAAATATTCTATAAATTATTATAAATATACATGATTAATAAATAATACTATAAAATTAAAAATAAATATACCTACAACTATAGAGATGGGGTCGTACTGAAATCTTCGAGGGTCGCTGGTAATGATGCTAGAGGAGAACGATGGCACTAGAGGTAACCCATGAAACAAAAGCAAGATAGTGAGATAGAGAAGCGAGAAAAAGGGGAAAGAGAGAGAGAGCAAGGGCGACCGAGGATGGGGGCCAGGGGAGGGGCATAGTGACGAGGAGGTCGAAGGAGGCTTCGCACTCGACCGGAGGAGGATTAGAATGGTGGTGGTGGTGGGGGGTTGGGGTTTCGCGGGGACCGAAGGAGGGTGGAGGAGGGCTCACCGAAAGGGGGGTTTGGTTTTGCACCGGGGCCAGAGGAGGATAGAATGTGGGGGAGGGGTTTCACAGGGGCCGACGGAGGGTCGAGGATGGATGGAGGTTCACTGGAGGGGGTTTCATAGGGGACCGAGGGAGGGTCGGAGGGGGGTTCGTCGGATGGGGGGTTCACTGGGGATCGAGGGAGGGTCGGATGGGGTGGGGGGAGGTGGGTTTCGTAGGGGGCCGAGCGAGGGTGGAGGGGGGTTCACCGGAGAGGAGGGTTTCGCAGGGGGCCGAGGGAGGGTTGGATGGGGTTCACCGGAGGGGGGGTTTCACTAGGGGTCGAGGGAGGGTCGGATGGAGGGATAGAGGAGGCGGGGTGGGGGGTGGCAGGTGGCGGAGAGGGGCGGTCGGGGATAGAGGCCGGAGGGGAAGGGGGAAGGAGGGGTGGTGTTGGCTAAGGAGGAAGGAGGGGTGACGTCGGTTGGGGGGAAGGAGCCTCACCGACGATGAAGAGGAGGGGGAGAGAAAGAGAGATCGAGTGCGCATGTGAGGAAAGAAAAAATATAAAAATTTTTAACCTAATCTATAGCAATAGTTATCGAACCACTGTCATAGATCTACGACAGTGGTTCTATAACTGCTGCTGTAGATCTATAGCAGCGATTTTTGATAACTGCTGCTATAGGTTGAAAATAATTTTTTTCTTATTTTTTATTTAAATATTATATAATTTTAAAATTTAATATCCATCTTCATCATTCATTATCTAAATAATTATCATTAGAGTGTCGTCGCAAAAGATTACCTCGATTCGATGGCCGTAGCTTCATTGATCAAAAAAATTAATTTCGATGATCATGAACAATGATGCGATAATATGATAGATGGAGATCTCCGATAGATCCAAAAACCTGCAATGATGATCTTAATGATGTTTGTATCATACTATCAAAGTTTCACTTCAATCAGATATCGTTATCATGGTCAATTTAGTACGGAATGATTTCGATCGTTAAATTAGAAACAAGCGATTAAAGGATTAAACGACGTCTGATTATGAGATAATTTTTTAGTTAAATGACCTTTGTTATAATTTTAAATATTTTATATGGTGATGATAGTACAATTCAAATCATTTTCGTATAAACTGTTCATGTTAAGTAGATATTGCAAAAGTACGAGCGTAACAATAAGTGAAGTTTCAGAATGGTTATTAGGAGACGTATAGTTTTAGATCGTTCTTCATCTCATGAGTTGAATTTTATAATCACCATCATAAAAAATACTTAAAATAGTAGCCCAGATCATTTATAAAAAAAATTATCTCATAATTGAATACCATTTAGTCCTTTGATTACTTGTTTATCATTTAACGATTGAAACTAATCTATACTAAATTGATCAAGATAACGATATCCAATTGAAGTGAAACTTTGATAGTATGCTATAAACATCACCAAGATCATCGTTACAGATTTTTGGATCCATCGGAGGTCTTCATCTATCAGATTATCGCATCATCATTCATGATCATCAAAATCAAATTTTTTTGATCGACGAAGCTAGGACCATTGGATCGAGGCGATCTTTTGCGATGATACTGTAATAATAATTATTTAGATAATGAATGATGAAGATAAATATTAAATTTTAAAATTATATAATATTTAAAAAATATATATATATGGCAGCGGTTACAATTAACCACTGTCATAAATCAGATTATAGCAGCGGTTCCTACTAATCGCTGCTATAGGTCTGACTTATAGCTGCGGTTACAATGAACTGCTGTTATAAATCGATCTATGACAGCAATTTTTTGTAACCGCTGCTATAGGTCCGACCTACGACAGCAATTTTCTGTAACCACTACTATATATCGGACCTATGGCAGTGGTTACAAAAACTGCTGCTATAGATCTGATCTATAGCAGCGGTTAACGAAAACCGCTACCGTAGGAGCTAGGACAACAGTTTCGAAAATCGCTGCCATAGTATGCGCTACCATAGGCCATTTTTGTAGTAGTGATAGGGACTAATCAAGGCCATTTTCTTAGTTATTCTTGGGTACAATTTCACTTAGCAGTAGTTGGAGAGGGAAAGAGATTAGAAAATAAAAAATTTCTTTTCTTAATTTTCCAACGAAATCGATGGTCGGCAGTGGTGCATAAGCCCATGGGGAGATAGGGAAGAGAGAGAGAGAGAAAGGAAAACTGGGGCTTACCTTAACTAGGCTTCAGCAAGCTCTTCAACCCCTATTTTTGGCGGGCATGGTGGTGGCTTTCGGAAAAAAAACTTCAACAATTTCATCAGCTTGAGGTCTAATCTCTGATGGGAAGAAAGTAAAGCCTTCTTCCATTTTTTTTATTCTTCATAAGTCGGATAGTTCATACAATTCTAGCATGAATCATCCAAAAAGGTTTGAAAAAATGATGTCTTTGAAGGCCAATAGAAGGTCTTCAATCTTGGTACACATCGTCTCACTACTATGCTTTGCCATATAAGCGGCCATCTAGTCAGCAACACTATTAGCTTTCTAGCATACATGATGAACCTCCATAGAAAGGCAGCTCCCCACTACATATATCCATGCATTTTAGTCACGTAAAGTACATACGTGGTTAAAAGATCAAATTCTAAAAAAAAGATTATATATACCCACATTTGTCAAACATGAAGATACTATAATTAATTTTTAACTTAGATTTTAATGATTAAATATAAATAAATTAAATCTATTAATTGATAAATATGGATAACTCAAATCTGCTAAAAAAATATACTAAGTATTTGTAGAAAATGGATTAGCGCCACTACTATAAATAAAGGCTTTATTGACAAAATTTTTTGATAGACGTGATTGGTCAAAAAATTTTGATGGATCACCGACAAATTTTTATCAATAAAGGAATAACAAAATATAATTGCCATGTCTTAAAATATCTAACAAATTTCTAATGAATTATTTCAAAAACAACTCCATCAGAAAATCTATTAAATTTTTTTTCAATTTTTTTTTTAAAAATATAAAAAAAATTTGTGACTAATTTTATGATAAATTATTTATCAATAACATTTCTAATAAAAATTTTTATCAGAAGCATAATTTTAATAATTTTTAAATTATTAAAATAATTATTTCTGACGAAAAGATGGTCAGAAATATTTCAACAAATAGAAGTAGATTTTGTGATGGATAATCATTAGAAATTAGCATCACAAGTTTGAAAATAAAATTTGAGATATATTTTTTAATTTTTTATAAAATAAATTTATAATACGGGGATGGATTGATTTAGAGTCCAAATCCTTAGATAGCCTATACACCTATACACCACCTTAGCAACCAAGGCCTAGCCAAAACCTATTTATATAATGATTGATAAACTATTTATACCATTTAAACTCTTATGTATAAATCTAACTCAAAAATCTTTTCACATCGACTAAGCTTTCCTATTCGGCCACCATATTTCTTGTTTGGCCACTCTAACTTCACTTGATTGAGGTTCCTAAGGATGGAAAAAATAGTGAAAACTCCAAAAAAAAAAGAATCAAAGAAAAGCAGAGGAAAGATAAAAAAAAAATAAAAGATAAGATCTTTTCCCAAAAATTTCTCAATGCTTTTTTTTTTCTCTAAATAGGATTTCATCCCGAGCCACCTCCATGTCATTCTAGTTTGGGTCCAACTTAGTGAGTGCTAGGAACCCTGACCCCGGTTTGGCTGACTTGTCCCAGCCCAACCCAACTTCCCCTCGTCTTTTCTCTGATGAGTGTCGGTGAGCGTACTTTGTTGGAACTCGCTGGCCAAGGCTCCGAACTAAAATCGAGATTTCTCTCACTGTTGTCTCGATTCCTCTATGATCTCCTTCAACAGCTGAATCTTTGTAAAATATCGCTGCAATTGTTCCATCTCCTTCGATGTAATTTTCTCTTGTTGGTCATCGAAAAACTCTGCAAATCACTCCAGCAACCATTCGATTAAAGGCCTGAATGGTTGCACGAATTTTGATGCAGATGAATAATCGTATTTCAGATGCCCGGTAAATAATAACCCTTTCCCTTTGTAATTAACAGCTTCAAATGTTACCCCAGAGCAGCAGAATGCACTTCCTTCTCCGGTTATTTAAGTACGAGATGGTAGAGGGGTCTCCTACCGCGCTTCAGCTTCCGAGCGAAGCGAAAAGGCCGAGCGTCTTCTCGGAGCTCCTGCAAGAAGAGGCAGAAGAGAATCTCTAGGGTTAGGGTTCCGTCTCTATGGCTGGCCCTGGCATCCACGCCTACCACCAATAGTGGGTGTCATCACCGTAGCCGGCGCCGGTGCCGGCAGCCCCTGCCATCCATGTTGGAAACCCTAATCGCTCCATCCCCGATGAGGTACGGCCTCCCCTCTCTTTCCCCTCTCGTTCTTGGTGCTAACCCTCGCTGTCTCCGATAAATCACCGACGATTTCTTGGTTTTCTTTCATCTCGAAGGTTCGGACAATCTTTATCTCGGGTCTCTCGATGGATGCGAAGGAGAGGGAGTTCCACAATCTCTTAAGATGGTTGCAGGGCTTCGAGGCATCTCAGATCAACTTCAAAAGGGAGCAGCCCATGGTTTTTGCCCTCTTCTCTTCTCCTCAGCATGCCATGGCAGCAAAAAATGCTCTTCAGGTGATTGCCCCACTATTCTCATCATGTTTATTGCTCTTCTAGTTTGGATATGTGGACCTCGATCGGTTCAAAATAGCTAATGCTGGCTGTGGTGTTCAGGACGTGGTCTTTGATGCTGAAACAAAGGCTGTCTTGCACACGGAGATGGCAAAGAAGAATCTCTTTGTCAAGAGAGGTGCGTAACCCTATTTCTTAGGGTTTCTTGCTTTCATTTGGAGTTTGCTATTCACCAGGGGGAGGGAGAGATCAACTTAACCGATTTGATGTCAAAACTTTTTAGCATATTTCGGTACCTATTCAGCTGCTAATATATCTACTGTCTCTGCATCAATTCCTTACTAGATTGTTAAGAAATTGCTTATTGGAAAGTAATTTATGCGTGGACAAGATCAAATTGTTATATGTCAACAAGCATAAACTCAATGGAATGGCAAGCAAGATGCTGCCCGTGAAGAAAAAAGTTTAAAGATTAATGTCATGTTGTGGTTGGTCCGTACCAATAGAAGAATGTGAAATTGTGCTTTGTGGCTTTGAAGGTAGACTTGCTGACATGTATTTTTGTGGACGGTCCTGTGCAGCCAAAATGCAGTTATACTTCTAGAAGAAACTGGACATGTGAGTAATGATTTTATGGTAAAAGGGCTAAAATTTCTTGAAGCAGCAAAGGATGAAAATCTGGTGGGTCTGAAGCAGTATCTTGGTTATTAAAGGAGTGATTTTAAAGAGGATTGTGACCCAATTCCTACTCATGGTCTATCACTAGTCATATCTTAGCAGTATTAGATGTTTTATAACTTTGTTGGCTTATGCTTGGAGTTCTTAACGAGATTGCTGCTGTTTATGCTTTGCTATGTCGTGCTCAACAATAAAAAGGTGAAGTAGACAATTACTAATGCGATTTTCCAGAAGTAGCAATTAGAAGTACACTTATGCTTTGCTTGGTAGATTCTTGCATCCCTCATCTGGTTATCTACTTCTGTTTTTTGATATCATAAGTGAACATATCAGCGTACACAAGCATAACACCAACAATATGCTGATATCTACCTGGTAAACTGGCATAACACCAAATTCAATAAGATCTTTTAGGTTAAACAATCAATTATTTATACTTATTTTATTATCTATTGGTTTCATCGAGTATCCTATAGTTTCTGTAAGCAAATTCCAATTGGATAGCATCATTTTCTATGAGTTATGATGGTGAAACTGTTATCTTTGCACCTTGGTCCTTTCACTTCATAGATACCAAGCAGCTTGTAACATCTTAAAAATTTATATTTTTCTACGTTCTAGTCTGTATATGTTTGCTTGTGAACATTCATCTGTTTTCTGTCCTTATAACATACCTTTCATCTTTTTTCTGTCCTTGTGATGTGCTGAACCTAAAATATATCTGTTGAGTTATGAATTATGTAACATGTATGCCTGTGATTCTCTTTTTTTAAAATGTTGTGGCCAACTCAAGCTCCATTGACCAGAGAACATGTGTGCGAAGTGGTGGAGGTTCCGCATGTGAACGGGAGGGTCTTCTACTTCCCCCAAGGTCACATGGAGCAGGTGTGAATATTTTTCTTGTATAGCCCTGAAATGAGTGGGAACTTGGTGTATATAGTTCATCTTTTGTCACGTCTAAGAGATTAGTCGCTGGAGATACATTTGTTTTCCTGAGATACGGGTGAAAGAATTCTCCGCTTTCTTTTCATCATATATGTGTGGCAAGTGCAATAGGCTAGTTCTAAGATGTTGAATGCATTTCTATAGAGATGAGAGTGGAGAATTGCATGTGGGGGTAAGGCGCCTTACAAAGCAGCGAAGCATGATTCCAACATCAGTGATATCAAGCCAAAGTATGCATCTTAGAGTGCTTGCAACTGCGTCATCACATGCTATTTCAACTGGTACTCTGTTCATCTTTTGCTACAAACCAAGGTTGGAAATGCTCCTTCAGTTTGTCGCTAGGAGGCCTGGTTGTTCCAATTGCTTTTGTTATTTTTTTCTTTAGTTAGCTGATGTGATTATTTGCACAAACTTATATCGTGCATCCATCTTATCAGAACAAGTCAGTTCATCGTCGGTGTTAACAAATACTTAGAAGCTGTTAAGAATGGATTTACAGTTGGGATGAGATTCAAAATGAGATTTGAGAGTGAAGATATTCCTGAAAAATGGTTAGCTCTACTTTTCTACCAAATTATATCTCTTTAATGGATTTTTCTTTTGTTCTAAGTAATTATTTTCAAGACTAAGCAGGAAGCAAATGGGGTCTATTATGATTGGTTGATTGTATGTTTGTTGGTTTAGTAAAATCACCATTCTTTGGGACTTGTTAATGTTTTTTCTTAGTGTGCATATTTTAAGTAGAGATCATGGTTGGTGAACTTAAATTACTACGTACATCAATTTCTTCTGTATTTGTTATTTTTCTTTAGGTGCAATGGGATGAAGCAACAGATATTCTACGATCAGATAGGATTTTTCCATAGGAAATCAAACTTTTTAACATTCCTGCCTCTGCTTTAAAACATGTCATTAGCTAATTTCTATGTGCCTTTATTTTTTTAATTTTATATTAATATTCTTTATAAGTTAATTTCTTAATTTATTATGGAGAATAACTTCAAGATAAGGTGTTGTATGTATATTTTTTTTTGTTGCTTAGGAGGTATATTATTTATTAAATTTTGCATTCAGTCTTAACTATCAATATCTTAAACTTGTAAATATTGTTACTTATTATTATATGTTAGACTCTTAAAAAATTTTACTTCAGTATTCTTTACTTATTTTTCTTTATATATATATATATATATATATATATATATATATATATATATATATATATATATATATATATAGACATAGATTGGAGTTGGTTGAATCTACCAAGATGAAGATTGGTTTATAAAGTTAGAATTTATATATATATAACACATAGATTCTCATTTTATCTAGTATTTATCTTTTTAGGGATAAGAGTTTGAAAGATGTGTTTTGTGGGATTTTTGTTTTTTATGCAACTGCGTCCGATGCTCCATTACTGGTAAAAGATAAAAGTCAAGCTTTAATGAAACATACTGTGGGTACTCATATTGTTTGGTGGAAAAATTATATGTGTATCTATATATATATATTTTTAATAGTGATTTAAGCTCTAAAATGATATATATATATATATTGTAGAAAATGGTGCAGAATTTTTAGCATGCTTTTTATTTTTTTTTTAAATTAAATATTTAGTGGAAGCAAAAATTAATCTACTATTAATTCTACGCATGCATTGATCACATCAATAAATCCTACTCAGGTTCTAGACATGTTGATATGTATTTAAAAATTTTTTAAATGCATTCGATCAGCAAATCATATGTGCTGATCAACCTGTGTTCAGAATACAATATCTTAGCATGTGTAGCTGAACTCTACGATCCAAATTAGCTAGAAGAAGCTCTCACATCGTACTACCGCTGCACAATCGTTCGGCCTCTATGGTGAGTCCACACGGAGCTCTTGGTTTAGATCAGCTTCATCGGAATGCTAGCTCCTCGTCGGAGCCTTCGATGATTGATATCGGTCGATTCGATCGACCATCTTCTTTTTGATCTCTTGGATGCTCTGAAAAATCAAAACAAGAAGTTTAGAGGACGATGAGGTAGTATATCAATTTTAGTGATGATCAGACATTCACAACACTCAATCACTTCATCCGAACCCAGAGTTCTAATTCTAGGATTTCATACATCCAAAAATTCTGATGTCCGAAATTTCTCTCATGCTCTCTCTGTTTGGAATTTTATCATGAAATTAATTTTTATAGATAGAGGACTTTTCTATCTATAGATACTCCACTTAAATCACATTTAAAGAGGGCATCCAAAAGAAAGAAAAATAAGATTGCATGAGAGAAAGAAATTAGCGTAGGAAATAAATCCTCTCACACCCTGAACTTTTTTACACACAAAACCAATGCCCCCCTCTACTATTCTCTCTCCCAAAAACACCTCACTTAACCTTCCTATCACGCATGCCCAAAATAAATCTCATTTAAAAAGGAGGACATTCTATGGGAATTCCGCATGAAAAGAGATGAGGTAGCATGTTAGATTGGTTTCAATCACTCGCTTTGAATTTAAAATTCAAACGAGTTTTTGTCCCATTCCAATGCCACCCCTTAGTGGTTGATGCGTAGGACTCTCCTTCTGCATGCCCATATGCCACATTCTCCAAAAAAAAAATGTATGACAAATAAAGGAAGGGCGTGGGAAGTTGATAAGATTGGATTGGTTCCAACCTGTAACAAACTAAGTTGAATTCAAAATTCAACTTACATTGAATCGATCCAACCCTTGGACCAGATCAAAGACAGAAAGAGGGGAGGTGCACAATTCCTTTTGGGCACTTATGCAAAACCAAAGATGCATGAGGAAAGGTGTGGAAAAGTCAAAAGTATGGCGTAAGGAGAAAGATTTGAAATTCAAACTTCTTTTGACTTGGTCTAAATTAGTTTCAACCAAATTAATTAAACTAGACTCAATTAGATTAGGTTAAATCCAAGCAAATTTGATTTAATCCAATCTAATAAAATTGTAATCAAATTAAAAATTAATTAGGTCCAACTCCTGATTAAATCAGAGACGAATCTTTCATAGCGATTAGGTCATCATATGACTTGATCGGGTCAAACCCAATCGAATTAAATTCAATCAGATTTGATCAAATCATCATCGCTCAATCAAATTGGGCTAATCAACAATCTAATTGCTAATTAATCTTTCAATAAACATATAGTCCCAATTGGATGGATGTCTGGGCAATAGAGTTTCATCTATATGAAACTCTTGAAAAATCATGAACTAGTAGGACTCTTGAGCCCAGTGTCCCAAACGAATGAAACTCATGATCACAGAGTCTCAAACTAGTAGGACTCTTGATCATAAAGTCCCAGACATGTAGAACTTAAAGTCCTAGTCTAGTAGAATCCACAAAGGTAGAGTCCTGATAAGTGGTATAAATACACTAATCAAATTATTAAATAATTTATTTTATTCATAAAAAAATTGATATTTTTATTGATCTTATGTAGGAAAAAGGGATACCAATGTAAAGATCTTAATTTTATGATTCAAACAAAATAAATTTCAAGCAAAATGGAGTTCAATTGGCCCCAAAATCAATTTTCAAAGAAAAAAAATTAATTAAAGCCGGTTGGTCCAGACCAAACCGGCTCGGAAAATCGGCTCAACCGGCCCGGCCCGATCGCCTGCTAAATCAACCGACCCACCTGACGTCAGCATGCTGTCAGAGTCATCGCGGTTCATGGTGAGTCGCTACAGTATCCCATCCAGGGGCATTCTAGGGATTTTACATAATGCTGTGCGCTTTGACTGGTGGATGTCGATGCGATCTATAGAAGAACCGGCTCGCGATTGGTCTACACAGGCCTTAGGTGCGATCCAACGGTTCCTGTCGCTGGAGTTTTGATTTGATGGTTGAGGTTTTGTCGCTAACGGACGGCATCCGTTCCTCTCGGTGAAATTCCAACGACGGCCAGGGGTTCCCAATTTTAGTTAAGTTACAGGGGTTTCTTCAGCACCATCGGACGGTCCAAACACCATCATCAGCAAAGATCCAACGGTCATGGCTTATTTTGATTTGATTTAGGAGATTAAATAGAGTTTTTGAGTAATTTTAGAGCCGTTGGATGCTAATCTGAAGGTCAGAATTGATCCAGGGCTCTCTTTGATTAGTTTTAGGAGTTTTAAACCCAATTTCAATGGGATTTCAACACAAGACCACCTTTTGCTCTATTTAAAGCTTGCTGCTGATTTAAAAAAAATGGGAGAACCTGAGAGGGAGATAGGGAGAGAAACGGAGAGAATAGTTTGAGAGAAATAGAGAGAGGGGGAGTTACTTTTATTTTATTTTTCTTTCTTCTTTCTTTATTTTTCTATCTTTTATTTCTTTAAGATCAAGTAAGCAGCTTTCTTCTTCTTCATCAAATTCTCTACCCTATGAGCAATGGATGACCAATTTCAGCAACAAATAATCATTTATTTAGATTTTCTCATGCTTTTTATTTTATTTATTATTTTTATTTTTTTTACTATGAACTAAATTTCTTTTACTAAGACTAAGGTATAGCTACTCTTTTGATGTAATATTCAGTATAATTTGCTTTAATTTTATATTTTATTCATAAGGAGTATATAATTCTATGCTTAATGCTTTTAGATTATTGGCTATCTTTTAATTGATTTGATGAACATAGATGATACGGACCAAGTACGTCTATGTTATTGCTTCTTAATTTATATATCTTATATTTTGAATCAATTTGAGATTCATATGCATGCGAAAATTTATGTGCTTTGGATGTGGCGTATTTTAATTAGAGGATTTCATAGAGATTAATGCATCGATATTATTTAAATTATGTTTGGACAAAAGGATAGTTAATAAATATTGATAGTTTTACTATGCCTAGATCAAAGGATAGTGAATATCTTAGGAAACTCCATCGTCATATGAAACAAAATTAACCTAATTACCTAAATATTATATTGATTGAGTTTGTGAACTGATTGCCTTAGTAACCTATTGCTCTTGAATTCAACCCTAATAATTATATTCTCTCTATCTTCTTATAATTTATTAATTATTTTTTTATTTTTTATTATTTTTTTTATTTTTTATAAATCAATTATCTAAATAAAGCTTAGAAATTTTTTTTTCAGTACTTATTTTTCAATCCTCTAGGGACGATACTCTACTCATACACTTTATTACTTGATCGATTGGTGCACTTGCCATAGCGATAGATTAGCATGCATCAAGTCCTAGTCCAGTGGGACTCCTGATTATAGAGTTCCAATCCAATGAAATTTTTGACCACAGAGTTCTAGACCATTGGAACTCTTGATCAGCCATCAGATCAGGTAGGAACTCCTATTGTGTGTAATCCCATAGGTTCAAATTTTAAGTTGGTAGCACAGGAACTAATTTTCTATATCAATCGATATGACCATCTAGCAATGGTACTTGATGTCCAAATAGATCGAATAGTTGCAATGCTACATCGACGAACCTATGACATATGGTTATCATATAATTCATTCCTTTGACCTCAATGCTTAAAAGATGACCGAGAATTTAACCATTAATTTTGAAAATCATCTACAGTGTATTTCAAAATTTTAATATCCATCGTATGGACTATCCCGATCGAGATTTTACTAAATTGAAATACAGTGATGCATCTGCTCTAATTAAGTTCAATCTTAGACGCCAATCCATTAATTAGGTTCAATCTGATCAACCTAGTAATTTAGGGCTAGATCGCTCAGCCATGAATCAAGTCTATCTTAGTCTTTCTTAAAGACATGGACTCATTCAACTATAACTATTGAAGTTGAAACTAGAGTATTCTTGACCTAATCTATTTCAATATTTGGTTAGATTTGATCAATTACTCTAGTTCAGTCCATTCTTCAACTAACCTTAGGTCTAACCCAATTAATGGACCTAATTTATTTAACTTTTTAACCCATAGTTTTATGCATTTATCTTAGGATCTTTAATTCATAATTCTAGATTCTATAAATAATATTTAATTTTTTTAATTAAATTTTTGGGCTGATGGATTGGGATTTGATATTTTGAAAATAATTTTTAAATTTTGAAAGATTTTATTTTCTGTTCACCAAATGGATTGACTCATTTTATAGATGGATCAGCTTATTTCATAAACATCAATCCTATTGCTAGTTTCATAACAGAAAATAAAGCATATAATGAAAATTAAACTATGAATTACTTTTTAGATCGAATCTAAATACATTCATATTTAACTTTCATATTGAAATAATTTTAATAAATAAAATTCTTTCACTATTCATCTTAATGAATAAGTTTACGGTGGCACCCTCACCGCCATAAGGGATCTCTATTGAATGAGAGGAGATGGCCTTTAAACCATACTTATCCCTTATGATCGGACGGCTTGGTGGCTTATTCATCCTCAATTACTAAGTTATTTGGATCTAACACGTTTAATATGCTAGCATTTAATTGATCTAATTATATATTAATATATGTCAAGCAACCCTTGCTTTGATATCATTGTAGAAAATGGTGCAGGATTTTTAGCATGCTTTTTAAATTTTTTTTGAATTAAATATTTAGCGAAAGCAAAAATTAATCTACTATTAATTCTACGCATGCATTGATAACATCAATAAATCCTACTCAGGATTTAGACATGCTGATATGTATTTAGAAATTTAAGTGTATTTGATTAGTAAATCACATGTGCTGATCGACCTATGTTCAGAATACAATACTTTAGCGCGGATAGCTGAACTCTATGATCCGAATCAGTTGAAAGAAGTCCTCACATTACACTGCAGCCACACAATCATTCGGTCTCTACGGTGAGTCCACATGAAGCTCTTGGTTTCGATCAACTCCACCAAAGTACTAGCTCCTTGCTAGAATCTTCAATGATTGATATCCATCGATATGATCGACCACCTTCTTTCTGATCTCTCGGATGCTCCAAAAAATTAGAACATGGAATTTAGAGGACGATGAGGTAGTGTATCAATTTTGGTGATGATCGGGCACTCACAACACTCAATCACTCCACCCGAACCTAAAGTTCTAATTCTAGGGTTTCATATACCCAAAAATCTTGATGCCCGGAATCTCTCATGCCCTTTCTATTTGGAATTTTACTGTGAAACTAATTTTCATGGATAGGGAACTTTCCTATCTATAGATACCTCACTTAGATCACATCTAAAGAGGGTGTTCAAAAGAAAGAAAAATAAGATTGCGTGAGAGAAAGAAATTGGTGTAGGAAATAAACCCTCTCACACCTTGGACTTTTCTATGCACAAAACCAATGCCTCTCTCTACTATTCTCTCTCCCAAAAACACCTCATGTAACCTTACTTCCTATCACACATGCCCAAAATAAATCTCATTTAAAAAGGGCGACATTCTATGGGAATTTTGCGTGGAAAGAGATGAGGTAGCGTGTCAGATTGGTTCCAACCCTTTGCTTTGAATTCAAAATTCAAACGAGTTCTTGTCTCATCCCAATGCCACCTTCTAGTAGTTGATGCGTAGAAGGACTCTCCTTTTGCATGCCCACATGCCATATTCTCAAAAAAAAAAATGCACGATAAACAAAAGGAGGGCGTGGGAAGTTGATAAGGTTGGATTGGTTCCAACCTCTAACAAATTAAGTTGAATTCAAAATTTAACTTACATTGAACCGGTCCAACCCTTGGACTAGGTCAAAGATAGAAAGAGGGGAGGTGCACAATTCCTTCTGGGTGTGGGAACACTCATGCAAAACCAAAGATGCATGAGGAAAGGTGTGGAAAAGTCAAAGGTATGGTGCAGGGAGAAAGATTTGAAATTCAAACTTTATTTGACTTGGTGATAGGGACGCGATGTTGTCGTTAAGACACCGTGTTTATCAGTTTAATCCGACTTCTTAAAATAATTTAAAAAATGCGTAGATAGCAATGAGTTGGGTCGAATCCACAGAGAAGGTAGTGTTTTTAGATTTGAAATCTTTGATTTTATAAAAGAACAAAATAAAAAAGAAGAGTTTCGAGATCAAAAGTGAAGTCGGAAAATAAAAAGCGAAAATTAAAAGGTGCAAGAATTTAAACTTGGTACTAAGATCTACTAATTAGATCTTAGCATCTACTTGCAATAAAAAATAATAATTAAAGTACAGAAATTAAATTATAATAAAAATTAAAAGCAACAAATTAAAATGCAAAAATAAAATTTTTATTAATTAAAATTTTAGAATTTAAATACATAGAATTTAAAAAGAATAAAATAGCCTGATCTCTGATCTTGGATCGGCATTGGCAGAAAGATGGTGTAGAAGCTCGGCTCTTCTTCTCGACACTCGTTGCTTCGAAGCAGCCTTTAACCCATAGCCTGGCTTCGCCCTGTACCAAAGCTTCACCTTGATCGGAGATGTTAATTTTTGATGGCCTGGGGTCCTTTTTATAGAGCTAGGAGGGCTGGATATTTTTTCTAAAGGCAATATGGGACTAATAGCCTTTGTAATCATAAAAATATAAAGAAATTTGGATAAAATTTGAATCAAAACAGCTCTGATACGACTCTGCTAAATCTGATAAAATCCAGCCGTTCAACAGGAATCCAACGGTCCAAAAATCATCAAAATCGGATGCAGATAAGCTCAGATCGGGTCGGATTAAATTCTGGCCGTTGGATCGCGCTTGATCGAGGAAATCTGGCCGCAAATCGCGCTTCGGGAGTCTTGATCACCGCCGGCAGCATTCTGGACCGTCAGATCATCGCTTGGATCGAGCGCTGCCGTCCGATGGTGATCCGCGTGATGTTTGTATCTGAATAAAATTCGGAAGCAACCACAGCCGTCCGATCCTGACCGCAAACAACCACATCCGTCCGATCGCGCAATAACTGTTCCCATGGACCGCATAGGACCGGCCGCACCGCACACCGCAACCAATCAGCACCGCTGTTATCGGACGAAAAGACTAAATTACCCTTGTGAGCCGCGATAAATTTCTGTAGACCCTTAAGGGGTCTAGGTCCACCACGTGGCAATCTCTGATTCGCCGGAATTTGCTGAGCTGGCGGTCCACGCCTAGATCGTGGACCGGCTGATGGCTTCAACGGTTGAGTCGGCTTGATGGCTCGGCTTGGCTTGGTGGCTCGGCTTGCGGAGTCGACTGAGCCGTTTTCTTTTTTTATTTAATTTTTATTTATTTTATATTTTTAAAAATTCATATCTTTTTCATTTTAGCTCCGTTTTACTTGAAATTTATTTCGTTGTGATCAGAAAAATGAGCTCTTTCTATTAATAATAAAATTTTATTTTTTAATTTTTATTATTTTTTTATTATTTTTTAATTAATTTTTTAATTAATAAAAATATGAATTTTTTAAAAATTATATATAAATTAATTATTAATTCTTAAAAATTAATATAAATTAATTAATAAATTAATACTTTTATTAATGAATTTATGATGTTTATCACACCCCCCAACTTAAGCTTTGCTCGTCCTCGAGTAAAGAAAGAATTTAGTTTTAAATACCTTTTAACTTTAGAGTTTCGAATTTTACCTAAGCAATTTTCAAAATGGCCATTGATATTCAGTAGAGCTTAAATGAGATATATCATTGGGGTATTAATACTTATCAATAGAAAAATTAAGTAAAGAACATTAAATTTTTCAGAACTTTTTCTAAATTATTTCACTTTTATCTCTGATTTGTCTAAACTTTCATATAGGCAAGTGTATTGCTACTTCCATCCTTCATTTTTTATTTTCACATTGCCCACTTTTTGACGCGAATATCATTGCTTACTTAGGCAACGGGACCCGGTTACTTGGTGGGAAACCAATATTTTTTTTTTTTTTTTTTTTTTTTTTTTAACGTTGTACCACTATTGAGTGTCTTAACTCCTTAAGCTTTCTATTTGATCCATGTAGCGAGTCTTGGGCCAATGACTCCCAAACCAGTTGGCTTTAGGGCACTAGGTATAGAATACCCCTCGGGCTTACTAGCTCGAATCAAATAGGCTACGAGTTAAGACTAGCTTTACAACGAGCTTCTTTGCCCTTCCCACCTTTTGACGCGAAACTCAATGCTTGCTTAGGCAAAGAGGCCCGGTTACTCAGTGAGAAGTACTTGGAAACTATTTTATTAAAATAAATTTTTATATGAAGAAATGTATAGTTATCCCTACACAAGCCTATAAAAAGTAGACTTTTCTTTGATGCTAGTAGAAATAATTAGAAATGCTCCAAAAAAAAAAAATTTTATGTTCTAGACTTAACTCTTTATTGAATTTTCTTAATACTTGATTCCTCAATATCTCACAGATTCTCTGATCTGTGTATCAATTTTCTTTTAAAAATGCTTAGTTTTATTCGATTCTTAAGCATAATCAAGTATCTAAATACTAAATACTAACTTTTTTCGAGGACTTAAAATTTTAAAATTTTTATTTTTCTCTCCCCCCAACTTAATCGACATTGTCCTCAATGGAGAAGAAGAAAAAATAAAGGATGTAATAAAAAATATGGAAGAATACACCTAACTCAGTATATATATATATATATATTATTTTATTTATTTATTTTTTTTTGGTCCAGCACATGCCTTTGAAAATTCGAGCTCTCCCTCCACTTATTCAAATTATCTTAAAAAAATAAATAAAAAAAATAAATTAGATAAAAACTAAATATTGGGTTGCCTCCCAACAAGCGCTAAGTTTACCGTCTTCAGCCAGACACAATGTAGCTCACTATCCTGTGTCGAATATTGGATTGACAAATTCCAATGGTTTTGGATTGCCAATCTCAAAAAGATGATTTTTAATTCCATTATTAATATAATCTTTGTTAATTTTAGGAATATAATTTATGATTCCATTCTCAGACCCATATTTATTAAGAATTTCTCCTATTTGTTTTTCTAAAATGCTCATGAATGGAGTTTTAGGAGTTAAGTTTGATTCAATGGGTGCTGGAATGGTGACTAAAGGCGGTTTTAATTCTGGAGGTAAATTAATGTGATCCTGCTTAAACAACTCCATTGACATTTCATTACATGCCTTTTGATTTTTATAAGAAGAACCAGCTTCTAGGGTTGAAGGGAATAGGACATTAGGTTTATAAGTCTCGGGTAAATCATCTATTCTCTTTTCCCTTATTTCTATCTCATTTAAACTGGAACTAGCATCAGTACTAATTCCTGGCTTGGGTTCTTCTATGTGGTTAGTCTCAGTACTAACCAGTTCCTCTAAATTTTCATTTTGGCTAGCATCAGTACTAGCCTCTCTCACCTGGTCTTGGTATGGGTCCATAAGAATCCTATAGCTTTTAAGTTCAGGAATTACTTTGGTATTCTCAAATTGGGGATTCTTAGATGAAACATTAGATTGATAATTTAATCCAGGTGGTTGGTGGTCATTAGGTGGGTTGTTTGAAATTGGTAGGTTCGGTAGTTGATCTAGTTCTCTCCTCATGTTAGACTCAACTAATTATCCTATTTGAGCTTCTAGTCTGGCGATAGATTGCTGTTGAGTTAGAATTAATTGTTGAAGTTGGTTAAATCTATCATCAGCTAGATTGGTCTGTTGAGGAGGTGGGTATGAAGGCTGATTATAATATGATGGCTGGTTAAACTGACTAGGCTGACCATTATTATAGGCATAATTTTGATAATTTTGCTCAAGTGAAATTTGGGTCTGAGCCTGAGTCTGTTGGGATGTCCAAGAAAAATTAAAGTTACTCCAATCTGAATTATATGAATTTGAAAATGGGTCATTAATCAATTTGGAGTATCCTTGAGTAGCTTGAACTTGTTCTTGGATAAAATATGGAAACTGTGCAGTCATAGGATATTCACTTACATGATGGGTTGGACTAGCACAGATTGAATAACTCTCCTGATAATTAGAAGATTGTTGACCTAGGGTTAGGAGTTGATCTATTTTCTGATCAAGAAGGTCAACTTTATCTAATTTTTGGACTATTAGATTCATGTTAGCCATTTGATTATTATGTTTAATGTGAATCAACCATTCAATTATGTTCAACTAAATCAGAAAAAATGATTTCCTACCATGCATGTATTAGTGTAACCCTAATGTATGGTTCAAAAAAATTTTAGAATTTTTTTTTTATTATTATTATTATTATTTTATTATATTAAAAATTATTTTTTTTAATTATTTTTATTTATTAATTTTAATTTAATTTAATTTAATTTAATTATTAATTTTTAGTTAGTTTAATTTTTATTTTATTTTATTTTTAGAGGAGAAAGGAGAAGAAAGAAAAAAAGAGTTCTAAAGAAGAGGTCCTAAGGAGTCCTAGAACTAAGAAGAAAGAGAAGAATTCGGTTTAATTAGATTTAATGTTGGTTAGCAATCAAGTTGGTCAATCAATCCTGACTAAGGGTTATCCTAGATCTAGACAGCTCCTAACTGCCAAGGTCACCTTCAAGCCCTCCAAGTGTAGGATTAGCCAATCAACTAGCCAGGTAAGTGTAAGGTCGGTGGGAGTCCCCCCGTTGCTTGCCTTAGACACCAATTGTGCTTGGCCAGGTAAGCGAACGGAACCAATTAGAAACCACCTTCCTTCGGGCCCAATCGTCCCTGAACCACTTTCCTAGACACCAGTCAAATTGACTTATCCTAATCCGGTTCAACTCTTAGGATTCCTTGTCCTATTGAGCTCGAGTTCTTAGGGTTGATGTCTAATTGATTTTAAAATTAAAGGCTTAGGTCAATGCAGGATGCTGGTTGGTTGTTTGTGGGCTAAGGAAGGGTGATCAAATCCCCACCTTATCTTGTTTAATTGGGTTGTGCCCTTAATTTGATTTAATATGAATATGCACGAAAAAAAAAATTCAATCAAAGGGTTTTATGCAATTTAAACTAGATGCATGCAACTAATTGAATTCTGAAAGGCTTACCTTGCTTCCAGCAATCATCAACAAAAAATAAAAATAAAAATAAAAATAAAAATAAAACTAATATGATGCATGCTCTAAACAGTTAGGGTTTCTAATCTTATCATGAGGCTTTTAATTAGGTTTAAATAAATATTTTTTAAATTAATTTAAAAATAAAATAAATAAATAAATAAAAAAAAGAAAAGAGGACTAGGGTTAGGATTGATCTTACCAAAATTAGATGCTTTCTTCGTTTTCTCCCTTTTTTTTTATAAAATAAATAAAAAAAATTAGTAAGCAATATTAAAAAAATATAATTAATTTACAAAAAAAAATCAAAGAAATCAAAGAAAAAAATAGCATCTATTTCCTTCCCCGGCAACGGCGCCAAAAACTTGATAGGGACGCGATGTTGTCGTTAAGACACCGTGTTTATCAGTTTAATCCGACTTCTTAAAATTATTAAAAAAAACGTAGATAGCAATGAGTCGGGTCGAATCCACAGGGAAGGTAGTGTTTTTAGATTTGAAATCTTTGATTTTATAAAAGAACAAAATAAAAAAGAAGAGTTTCGAGATCAAAAGTGAAGTCGGAAAATAAAAAGCGAAAATTAAAAGGTGCAAGAATTTAAACTTGGTACTAAGATCTACTAATTAGATCTTAGCATCTACTTGCAATAAAAAATAATAATTAAAGTGTAGAAATTAAATTATAATAAAAATTAAAAGCAAGAAATTAAAATGCAAAAATAAAATTTTTATTAATTAAAATTTTAGAATTTAAATACATAGAATTTAAAAAGAATAAAATAGCCTGATCTCTGATCTTGGATCGGCATTGGCAGAAAGATGGTGTAGAAGCTCGGCTCTTCTTCTCGGCACCCGTTGCTTCGAAGCAGCCTTTAACCCATAGCCTGGCTTCGCCCTATACCAAAGCTTCACCTTGATCGGAGATGTTAATTTTTGATGGCCTGGGGTCCTTTTTATAGAGCTAGGAGGGCTGGATATTTTTTCTAAAGGCAATATGGGACTAATAGCCTTTGTAATCGTAAAAATATAAAGAAATTCGGATAAAATTTGAATCAAAACAGCTCTGATACGACTCTGCTAAATCTGATAAAATCCAGCCGTTCAACAGGAATCCAACGGTCCAAAAATCATCAAAATCGGATGCAGATAAGCTCAGATCGGGTCGGATTAAATTCTGGCCGTTGGATCGCGCTTGATCGAGGAAATCTGGCCGCAAATCGCGCTTCGGGAGTCTTGATCACCGCCGGCAGCATTCTGGACCGTCGGATCATCGCCTGGATCGAGCGCTGCCGTCCGATGGTGATCCGCGTGATGTTTGTATCTGAATAAAATTCGGAAGCAACCACAGCCGTCCGATCCTGACCGCAAACAACCACATCCGTCCGATCGCGCAATAACTGTTCCCATGGACCGCGTAGGACCGGCCGCACCGCACACCGCAACCAATCAGCGCCGCTGTTGTCGGACGAAAAGACTAAATTACCCTTGTGAGCCGCGATAAATTTCTGTAGACCCTTAAGGGGTCTAGGTCCACCACGTGGCAATCTCTGATTCGTCGGAATTTGCTGAGCTGGCGGTCCACGCCTAGATCGTGGACCGGCTGATGGCTTCAACGGCTGAGTCGGCTTGATGGCTCGGCTTGGCTTGGTGGCTCGGCTTGCGGAGTCGGCTGAGCCGTTTTCTTTTTTTATTTAATTTTTATTTATTTTATATTTTTAAAAATTCATATCTTTTTCATTTTAGCTCTGTTTTACTTGAAATTTATTTCGTTGTGATCAGAAAAATGAGCTCTTTCTATTAATAATAAAATTTTATTTTTTAATTTTTATTATTTTTTTATTATTTTTTAATTAATTTTTTAATTAATAAAAATATGAATTTTTCAAAAATTATATATAAATTAATTATTAATTTTTAAAAATTAATATAAATTAATTAATAAATTAATACTTTTATTAATGAATTTATGATGTTTATCACTTGGTCCAAATTGGTTTCAACCAAATCAATTAAATTAGACCCAATTAGACCAGGTTAAATCCAACCAAATTAGGCTTAACCCAATTCAATAAAATTCTAATCAAATTAGAATATAGTTAGGTCCAGATCCTGATCAAATTAGGATTGAATCTTTCATGGCGATGAGGTCATCATATGATCTGATCGGGTCAAATCCAATTAAATCAAATTTAATTAGATTTGATCAAATCCTCATCGCTCAATTAAATTGAGTGAATCAGCAATCTAATTACTAATTAATCCTTCAATAAACATAGAATCTCAATCGAATGGGTGTCTGGGCAATAGAGTTCTATCTATATGAAACTTTTGAAGAGTTTCAAACTAGTGGAACTCTTGAGCTCAGTGTCCCAAACGAATGAAACTCATGATTACAGAGTTCCAAACTAGTGAGACTCTTGATCATAGAGTCTCAGATATATAGAAATCAGAGTTCAGTCCAGTGGGACCCATAAAGATAGAGTCCCAGTTCAGTGGAACTTCTAGTCATAGAGTCCTAATCTAGTAGAATTCTTGATCACAGAGTTTCAGACCATTGGAACTCCTAATCAGCCATTAGATCAAGTAGAAACTCCTATTATATGTATCCCTATAGGTTCGAATTCTAAGTCAGTAGCACAGAAATCAATTTTCTGTATTATTCGATGTGACTATCTAGCAATAGTACCCGATGTTTGGATAGGTCGAATAGTCGCAACGCAACATCGACAAACATGTGGCATATGGTTACCGTATAATTCATTTTCTTGACCTCAATGCTCAAAAGATGATCTAGAATTTAACCGTCTATCCCGGCTAAGATTTTGCTAAATTGAAATATAATGATGCATTTGCTCTAACATTTGGAGGGGTCAATCATATCTTGACTCACGCATTGACTAAATAAGTACTTGACTGTACCCAGTAGCCTTTCGTCACTGAATTAAAAATTTAGATAGTCCGGTACCTAAATATAGTGAGTTGCTTGTAAGTCACCATGGTGATCTCAGATCTAAGGGACATATATATTCATATCCTTCACGAGTAACTCTTGGCAGTAGAGAGCTACGTAGTTGGATCATGTTCAATGAAATGTACCCTATACTTCATCTGCATGTCATACCAGTATCTTCATACTTCTTGATTAAGAGGATAACCAATACATATGGCACATAATGACCAACACTCGATATGTTGTCATCCTAGGTAACAACGTATCATTTGGTCACGAATAAATTTAAGAACTAAACGATAAATCCTCCTTTATCGAGTCTAAATAGTCCTAAGGACTTCATCACAGAAGAGTTCATTATAGGAAGCTGCACAAAAGTGATGAATTATGAGAATAATAATTTTATTTATTTATAATTTAAGTATATTTTACATTTAGCTCAACCATCTACAACTTAGATAATTGACTTTAGGATACAATTCCACACACATATATATATTTTCTTTCTTTTGCAGATTCAGGTCAGGGATATGATGGATGGTTGCAAAGAAAGGTAAGAATTGTCTTGCTGGTGGCTTCAGAAGTTGATGAACTCAGATTTTGCAAAGTTAACAATTTGGTGTTATCAATTTAAGTTTACTTTATTCTCTTTTTGTTATAGCAAAAGTGAGCTTAGAACTTTTATATAAAGTGCAGGAGATCACCTGGAACTTGTTTATTATATATTTTGAGTTCTAGTATTTATTTTCTTTTATATTCAGAAATCTTATGGTGTATGGCATTGTTCTTTGAATTTTGATGAAACTAAACAGATTGGTGAGATAATTTTTTTGAAACTATCACTATATATGTTTGGTTCTCTTTAATATAAATGGTGAAGATTACCTTATTTGCAGTTATTTCATCTCTTTGAAGCTATTAGTCTTCATATATTATTCAGTGGTACAAGATGCTTAAATAAGTTAACGAATGTACTATTTCTGTTTTTATTTATTATTATTGATGATTCATGTTTTGAAATTGAATAGGGCAGTAACGTCTAAAAGTTGATTATATACCCATATTTTATTAGTGATAGTAGATGTTCATTTATATCGATGCTTTGATAAATCCTACGAATTTTGATTTGTGTATATTTAGTTATCCATATTTAATAAAGAAGGATGTATATTAGGTCTATATCGACGTATACACTCTCATCTACAATAGATATGACATGGGTGAAATAGAAGATACATAAATGAAAAGAAATAATATGGATACAAGCTACACCCACGTTGGATATACCTATGTTTAACTAAACGTGTATACCAATATGGGTGTAAACGTATCTTCATATTTTTTAGGCTTTTACTCGTGTCTTTTTCACATGGGTGTATCTCAGTTTTTTTTTAAGTTATATAACTCCCTTCCGATGGTGATTTTGGACTTTGATTAGGAGTCTATCAAGGAAGAAGATTCCCATTGGGAATTCTATTTCATTTCTTTTTTTTTTTTTTTTTTTGATGCTTTAAGATTTCCATGCAAATCATTTTGGATCCTTTTTTTCTTTAAAAATCATGTGGTGGTGGGTTAATGGGTCGGGGTATCATAGATTCTTTGACTTCAAGTAAGATTCAAGATTTTTAGGCAGGCATGCTGTTCTTCATATCCATGTTTTTGGGCTTTTTTCTAGTTTTCACAACTATCTTCACATTTCGCTAAGAACGAGCAATGGTTTTCAGAGAGGTTTGCAAAAATGTTCAAGCTGAACTCATTCTTCATGGCTGGAAACATGTTCAAGCTATAGTGTTCTACCGTGTACTTCATGGTGGACTTGAAAACAGACCTCACTTGGTCTTCGAAAGGTAAGTTGACAATATTCCTTAGCATTATAGCTACTCTTGGTAATTGGTGTAGCTCCAATGGATGTCAAGAAAGCAACACAACTAGCTTCTTTGATCATTATGACATTCATGTTATATGATGGGTTCTTTATGCAAAGGTTTCATTCTTCATCTCATGGATTCACTACTTGTCTTTTAACCATCATACCACAAATTACTTCTCAAGATTCAATATAGCTGCTCCAGTCTTAGCCATTCTGGATGTAGTCTTTGACAAAATAGATAAAGGGTTAAAGAATAAATAATGATTTGAATTCCATTCACTGCATATATTATTCACAAAAGATTCATCAGTTATACATAGAGGATTATCCATGAAGGATCTAACAATTAGGGAAAAACTCTAACTTAAGCTAGTATCAAGCTACCTAGATTACATGGAATTTACAACAATTAAGGTAACTAATTACTCCTATAAGCACTCTATATAAATAGAAAATATAGCTCATGCTAACACTCTTTCTCAAGTTGGTGCATAAATTTTTTTGATGCCCAACTTGTCTAATGAGCTGTGGAAGCTTTTACTAGAAATAGCCTTCGTAGGTATATTTGATACTTCATCTTCTAATTGGACAAACAAAAATTGAATGACTTTTTCTTCAAGATTCTATTTGATGAAATGTCTGTCCACCTTAATGTATTTGGTATGGTCATGTTGAACTTGATTGTGAGAAATCTCTATTGCTGCTTTGTTATCGCAAAATAAATTCATTTCAGAATTAGGTGGAAATCCAATCTTGGTTAATAGCCTTCTAAGCCAGAGAAATTTGGCCATCCCTCTAAACATCGCTTCAGCACTAGATAATGCCACACCTTCTATTTTTTACTCCTCCATATGTAACCAAATTACCACCAACAAAGGTGAAGTATCCAGATGTAGACCTTCTATTAGACAAAGCTCCTGCCTAATCAGCATCAGTGTAACCATCAATATTGAGATGATCATTCTTAGAAAATATGAGTCCTCTTTCTAGAGTAGATTTCAAGTAGCGAAGTATCCAAGTTACCACCATCATATGATCTTCACTGGGATTGTGAATGAATTGGCTTACTACACTAATAGTGTAGGTAATATTCGGACGTGTGTGTGATAAATATATTAGCTTACCAACTAATCTTTGATACCTCTCTTTATTAGTAGGTAGCTGATTTGGATATTCTCCAAGTTTGTGATTCTTAACAATTGGTGTGTCAACTAGCTTGTAATCAATCATTCCCACTTTTGACAATAAATCTAATATATATTTTTTCTGGAAAAAAAAAATACCTTGACTTGACCTGGCTACCTCGATTTTTAAGAAATATTTGATGAGTCCTTCAAGGTTCTTCAACTCGAATTCAGTACTTAGCTACTCTTGAAGTTTGAAGATTTTCTCTCTATCATTTCCTGTGATAATCATGTCATCCACATAGATTATCAAAGCAGTTACCTTTTCATCTCTATGTTTCAAACAAAGGGTATGATCTGAGTTGCTTTGCTGAAAACTATACCTTCTCATTGTTAAGTTGAATCATCCAAACCATGCTCGAGGTGATTGTGTCAGTCCGTATAATGCCCATTGCAACTTACAGACAACTCCAGTTTTTGATGTAGTGTAACCTGGTGGAATATCCATATATACTTCCTCCTCCAGATTTCTATATAAAAAGGCATTCTTCACATCGAATTGATGAAGTAGCTAATCTAAATTTGCTGCTAGAGATAACAAGACTCTTATAGGCTTAATTTTGCCACTGGTGAGAATGTCTCTTGATAATCTATGCTATATATCTCTGTATAGCCCTTGGCCACCAACCTAACCTTGTATCTTTCAATGGACCCATCTGCCTTATGCTTAATGGAAAATACCCATTTGCACCCCACCATTTTCTTTCCTTTCGACCGTGGAATAAGATCCCAAGTTTTGTTCTTTTGTAGTGCCTGCATTTCTTCCTAAATTGCCTTAGACCATTTCAAATCTGCCAAGGCTTCTTGCACACTGCAAGGAATATGACAAGAAGACAGGTTATGTGCAAATGCTTTAAGTGGTTCGAATAGTCCCTGGGTGGTCACATGATTAGTAATCATATACTTTGATCCTTTTCTTTCAACATCCAAGAAATATTAAGCTGGGGGCTTACCTCTATTGTGCCTGAAGGGTAAGTGTTAACCAATAGAAGTATCCAAAGTATGACTAGAAGATGGTATAGAAGAACTCACCTCATGGATATTCTTAGGAAGGGGATCGTTGGGTGCATAAGAGAGAGAGGTACTTTCCATAGAAATTTCTAATCCACTTTCCTTAATAATGTTACCATCATCTCCTTTGCTCTCTATATCAATTTTTGCATCAATCTTTACACCATCTTCATGATTTTCAATAGCTATCACCTCATTATCGTCTTCCACCTCATTGTCATCTTTCTTATATTGGTTGGTTTCCCGACTCTGATGACTCTCCTTGAATTTCGAACAATCCCATCATTTCTGTTCTTCATCCCATGCCTCCCCTTGAAGAGCAAAAGTGGACATCGATAAAGGAAAGAATTTTTTAGATTCTCAGAAAGTGACATCCATGGTGATATAGGTACATTTAGTGATAGGGTTGTAGCACTTATATCCCTTTTTGTATGTGGTATATCCCAAGAAAATGCAACGAATAGCACAAGGATCAAGCTTAGTCCATTGATTTTTATGGAGGTAGACAAAAGCAATACAACCAAATACTTGTGGAGGAATAAGCATCATGGACGACAATGAAATATGGTTAGATAGAGCTTGTAATGGAGTCTTGAACTCTAATATTTTTTAGGGCATTCGATTTAATAGGTAAACTGTTGTAACAATAGTATCATTCCAATATCTATCGGGCATGTTCGCTCCAATTAACAAAGCACGTGCAGTTTCTATGTGTTTGTTCTTTCGTTTAGCCACACCGTTCTATTGTGGTGTTTGAGTACAAGAATTTCATAAAGAAGGCTGTTGGTGCAGAAATCCGTCGCCGCCGGAGGTCGCCGCAATCGAGGCCGCTGGGCGCCGCCGGGGACCTGCAAAACGAAGTCCCGCCCGGAACCGGTGGGGTGGTGGCTCCGGCAGGACCCTCCGACGGTCAAGTTAGTTTCCGACCAACAGTAATGGAGTGCCCGGAATGAGTTCCCGAGCTTAGAGATGTGGAGGGGAGCTTAGAGAGTCGAGAGTTCAGAGAGCTTAGCCTTAGTATGTCGGGAGGGGTCCTTTTATAGCGGAGCTCAGTTGATGGTGACGGCTGTGCCGTCTGGCAGAGAGTCGTCGGGCAGCATGGAGCTTGATGGTGACAACTGCAGCCGCGTGCTGGCGGACCGCTCGAGGTTCGGCGGAGTCAGTCCCACTGGTGCCGTGTGCGGCGGATTGAGGGTGACAGCCATCGCCGCCTGGCAGTGGGTCGCTATCGCCCGCGGCGGACTGACCGATGGTACGGCGGACTGACTGATAGTAATGGTTGCAGAGCTTGCCGAATGAAGGGTTGAAGGCCTTCGTCGTGTGCCCATTTCGGGGGAGTTCGGGCTCCCGAAGAGGAAGATGGGAGGGAGTTCGGCTCCCACAGGCGTCTGGCAAGAGGTATGCAGCTAAGGCTCGTCCGCAGAAGAGTTCGGCTGCTGAGGAGTTGAAGCTCGGCCGTCTGGGGTTCGGCCGGCTGTTGGGCTCGGGCTGAGGCTTGGACACTCGAGAGTTCGGTAGGAGCTCGGTCGGCCGAAGTTTGATGAGGGCGACCGCTGAGGGGTTCGGCCCAGTGACGACTGCTGAGGAGTTCGGCCGCTGAGAGGACTTCATTGAAGCTCGGCCGCTTGGAGTCGGCCCGAAGGAGTTCGGCCGCTGAGAGGTTCGAAGGAGCTCGGCAGGCCAGTTGAAGGACTTCGGTCGCTAGTTGGTTCGGCCAGGGCTCGCTGAGGAGTTCGGTCGCCTAGGGTCGGTCCGAAGGAAGTTCGGCCGTGGGAAGTCCGAAGGAGTTCGGCTGCATGGGCTCGCCTGGAGTCGGTCCGAAGGAGTTCGGCCGTGGGAAGTCCGAAGGAGTTCGGCTGCAGGGAAAACCCGGGAGGAGCTCGGATGGCCGAACGGGCGTCTGG
The DNA here is from genome assembly GCA_006176705.1 of Cocos nucifera. Taxonomy (NCBI): domain Eukaryota; kingdom Viridiplantae; phylum Streptophyta; class Magnoliopsida; order Arecales; family Arecaceae; genus Cocos; species Cocos nucifera. Next base: position 95,235 of record QRFJ01002221.1, on the reverse strand, counting down.
GAGGAGTCCGTCTCCTGAAGAAGTCCAGCCGCTTGGAGTCCAAGGAGCTCGGCCGTCAGGAAGTTCGGCTGGCGGTGGGAGTTCGTCCTCTAGGCAGTTCGGCCCGGACCTCGGTACAGGGGGGTTCGGCCTCTAAGCAGTTCGGCCGAGACCTTGGTGCAGGGGAGTTCGGCCTCTAAGCAGTTCGGCCGTCTTAGGGGCTCGGCCTGGCGCCTGGCGCTGAAGCTCTTCAGCAGCTACTGGTTACATTGGGCTGAGCGTCGGGCCGGGCTTCGGCAGGAGCGGGATTTATCCCCAACAGTAGCCCCCCCACTCCCGAGTTCAAAAATTGAAGGAAGGGAGTACCAAAACAGGCGACTGCCGAAGTCTTCTTCCAGGCTCCGCATTGGTTGCAGCTGAAGCTCGGGGAGGTCTCATCTCCAGCCAAGATTGACGCTGAAGTTGAGGCTGAGGCTTGGGGGAGACCTCATCTTCAGTCGATGTTTGGAGTTGGGATGGGACTCGTTTCCAGCCAAAATTGGTGAAGTCGACGTTGAGGCCGGAGTCAATGTCGCCCCCCGTGGTCAGAGGTCGGAGTTGACATCGCCTTCATCAACCGAAGTCGGTTCGGGGGAGACCTCCTCTTTTGCAGTCAAGGTTATGATCGCTTGGGGGAGATCCCGTCTCCCGCTGATGCTGACACCGAAGTTGAAGCTGAGGTCCGAAGGAGACCTCGTCTTCTGTAGTGAAGCTTGCCGTAGACTCTGTGGCTAGGCCTTGAACCTTGCTCACGTTAGGACGAGGTTCTCCTCTTGTTCCTAACGGGCTGTGGGGGCACATCCGGACCGTCGTCCTCGCTTCTCCCCCCATCCCGTCCTTCGTGAACGGGGTCTTCGACTTTGCTCACGCTAGGACGAGGTTCTCCTCCTGTTCCTAGCCGGCTGTGGGGGCACATGAGGACCGTCGTCCTCGCTTCTCCCCCCATCCCGTCCTTTGTGGACGGGGCCTTCGACTTTGCTCACGCTAGGACGAGGTTCTCCTCCTGTTCCTAGCCGGCTGTGGGGGCACATGAGGACCGTCGTCCTCGCTTCTCCCCCCATCCCGTCCTTTGTGGACGGGGCCTTCGACTTTGCTCACGCTAGGACGAGGTTCTCCTCCTGTTCCTAGCCGGCTGTGGGGGCACATGAGGACCGTCGTCCTCGCTTCTCCCCCCATCCCGTCCTTTGTGGACGGGGCCTTCGACTTTGCTCACGCTAGGACGAGGTTCTCCTCCTGTTCCTAGCCGGCTGTGGGGGCACATGAGGACCGTCGTCCTCGCTTCTCCCCCCATCCCGTCCTTTGTGGACGGGGCCTTCGACTTTGCTCACGCTAGGACGAGGTTCTCCTCCTGTTCCTAACGCGGCCGACTGCTCCTTTCCTGTCATCGCATAGATTTCGCATCCAGAAATAATATTTGCAGAGGGGAGGATTTTACCGAAGGGAAGTCGTGGACAGCGCGCTCTCGTTTGAGGGGTCGACGGGGTGTTGTTCCTCGGAGCTCCCTCGAGCAGCAAGTCCCGTCCAGACGACCTCCTCTATCTCCTGCCGGCCTTCATAATTTGGACCATGCTTCTCTTGACTTTGTCGCTGGGGATGACAATCACCGATGTAGCTAGCTCCTAGCTCCTCCCCGGGGTGGCGTTGACGACGCCGCGGGACGGCCAACCTTCTTGACCTTTCCAGTTACGGCAGTGCCTATAGCCGATCTTCTCCTTGATCGCACATGTTTGGAGAGGCCGTAGTCCTTCAGGTCTTAGGCGGTTGGCTCTCGGCTTTGCCGAGAATTCGAGTTAGAGGAGCGGGTCGTAGTTGCGGAACCTTCCGGGAGGGGGGCTTCGTTCCGTCCTTGCCAGCGCCGAACTTTATTTTGGAGGTTGAGTTGAGGAGTTCGGCTTTCCACCGAGCTTCATTTTACCTCGATGCCGAGCTTTGGGGTGAGCCTGGCTTTTCTTCGAGCCGAACTTCATTCCTCTTTCCCACGAGACCCGCCGTGGGAGAACTTTCTGCTGCTCTTGTTCGGACGAGCTCGAGGGGAGCTCGGCTTTTCTCGCCCGAACTTCGTTCCGCCTTCAGTGAACACTTTGTAGGCGGTTCCTTTGGGGGACATTCTGGAGCGTGAGTTCGGCCTTACTTGTGCCGAACCTCGTTCCACTTTCCCGCGGAAGCTTCCGCGGGAGGACTTCATACTTTTTTGTCGGAGCTTCCTCGCTGACGGGCTCATAGGTGGGTTCGGCCTTCCTCACGCCGAACTTCATTCCGCTTCAGCGGGGGAACTCCTGCTCTCCGTTTCTCTCTTAGGGGCGATTGGGCTCCTCCCTAAGGCTGATTCCTCCGCATTTCTTCGGCAATAAGTTCCGGGGTGGACGACCTCCTCATGCTGAACTCCTCAATTCGGTGCAAGCTCTTGTTGCTGGGAGACGGCGAATCGCTGATGCACCGAGATCTTTCCAGGGGCCATGTGAATGACGCCGTAAGGTGGCCGACCTTCTTGTAGTCTGGCTACGGCAGCGCCCTTAGCCGATCTTTTTCTGCTTCAGGCCGGTACCGGAGGAATTTACCCAGCCGACCCGTTCTGACGAGCTCCTCATCTTTCAATTTGAAGGCTTCCTCCGCACGGGCATATCTCTCGGCTCGAGCCAGCAGGTCGGCGAAGTCCCTGGGATACCTTTTTTCCAGAGAGAACAGCAAGCTATTTTTCTGAAGGCCGCCCTTAAGTGCGGCCATCGCGACAGACTGGTCCAGGTCCCGGACTTCCAATGCCGCGGCGTTGAATCGAGTGACGTAAGTCCGGATGGATTCCCCTTGCTTCTGCTTGACGCTCATCAGGGAATCTGAACCTCGGCTCGGTCGTCGGCTGCTGATGAAGTGGGCCGCGAACCGACTGCTCATCTGGTCGAAAGAGAAGATCGTGTTGGGCTTCAACGCCGAGTACCAGTTCCTCGCTGCTCCCTTTAAGGTAGACGGGAAGGCTCGGCACAGCACGGCATCTGAAGCGCCGTGAAGCAGCATCATGGCCCGGAAGGCCCCCAGGTGATCAACCGGATCAGAAGTTCCATCGTAGCTTTCCAGTTGAGGGAGCTCGAAGGTCGGTGGAACAGGTTCTTGCATGATTTTCTGCGAGAAAGGAGGGTCTGCACAAACGTCGTCACCACGCGAGGGGGGACGAAGTTCTTCAATTCGCCGGTTCATTTCCGAGAGCCTTTGGCCCAGCAGGTCCTCCCGGTCTCTGATCTCCAAGGCTTTCTGGTGAGATGGGCGCGAGGCTTCACCCTTGGTCGATCTATGATCCGAACAAGGGCTCTCCCTCCTCCGCCTCTCCAACCCGGGTATCGGAGGTCGGGCTGCCCAGGCCGGTCGCTCTCGGACTGGATCATCCGACCTCGGAAAGCCCCGCGCCGGTCGGGCTGGCACTGGGACTTGTCGGTGCAGCACCGCCTGCACCGCCTCCGTGAGACCGCGAACGTGCTGGATGAGCTGGTTGAACTGCTCCGTATCCACTGCGGTTATTGACGGGGGCTGAGTCACCGGGGCCGGAGCAGGGACAGACGGACTCGGAGGGGATCGAGCCGCGGAAGCCGTCGAGCGCCGCGTCGAAGCCCTTCTGGGGGGCATTTCCTCTTTCCAGAGAAGGAATACTGAAGAGGGAGGAAGAGAGATCCGGAGCAGGGGAGGGAAATCGTCGCCGAGCACTCCTTTAAGAACAAGGGAACCTCGAAGGTTCAATCCCTTGTTCCCACAGACGGCGCCAATCTGTTGGTGCAGAAATCCGTCGCCGCCGGAGGTCGCCGCAATCGAGGCCGCTGGGCGCCGCCGGGGACCTGCAAAACGAAGTCCCGTCCGGAACCGGTGGGGTGGTGGCTCCGGCAGGACCCTCCGACGGTCAAGTTAGTTTCCGACCAACAGTAATGGAGTGCCCGGAATGAGTTCCCGAGCTTAGAGATGTGGAGGGGAGCTTAGAGAGTCGAGAGTTCAGAGAGCTTAGCCTTAGTATGTCGGGAGGGGTCCTTTTATAGCGGAGCTTAGTTGATGGTGACGGCTGTGCCGTCTGGCAGAGAGTCGTCGGGCAGCATGGAGCTTGATGGTGACAACTGCAGCCGCGTGCTGGCGGACCGCTCGAGGTTCGGCGGAGTCAGTCCCACTGGTGCCGTGTGCGGCGGATTGAGGGTGACAGCCATCGCCGCCTGGCAGTGGGTCGCTATCGCCCGCGGCGGACTGACCGATGGTACGGCGGACTGACTGATAGTGATGGTTGCAGAGCTTGCCGAATGAAGGGTTGAAGGCCTTCGTCGTGTGCCCATTTCGGGGAGTTCGGGCTCCTGAAGAGGAAGATGGGAGGGAGTTCGGCTCCCATAGGCGTCTGGCAAGAGGTATGCAGCTAAGGCTCGTCCGCAGAAGAGTTCGGCTGCTGAGGAGTTGAAGCTCGGCCGTCTGGGGTTCGGCCGGCTGTTGGGCTCGGGCTGAGGCTTGGACACTCGAGAGTTCGGTAGGAGCTCGGTCGGCCGAAGTTTGATGAGGGCGACCGCTGAGGGGTTCGGCCCAGTGACGACTGCTGAGGAGTTCGGCCGCTGAGAGGACTTCATTGAAGCTCGGCCGCTTGGAGTCGGCCCGAAGGAGTTCGGCCGCTGAGAGGTTCCGAAGGAAGCTCGGCTGGCCAGTTGAAGGACTTCGGTTGCTAGTTGGTTCGGCCAGGGCTCGCTGAGGAGTTCGGTCGCCTAGGGTCGGTCCGAAGGAGTTCGGCCGTGGGAAGTCCGAAGGAGTTCGGCTGCATGGGCTCGCCTGGAGTCGGTCCGAAGGAGTTCGGCCGTGGGAAGGAGTTCGGCCGAAGGAGTTCGGCTGCATGGGCTCGTAAGAGTTCAGCCCGGGAGGAGCTCGGATGGCCGAACGGGCGTCTGGGAGGAGTCCGTCTCCTGAAGAAGTCCAGCCGCTTGGAGTCCAAGGAGCTCGGCCGTCAGGAAGTTCGGCTGGCGGTGGGAGTTCGTCCTCTAGGCAGTTCGGCCCGGACCTTGGTGCAGGGGAGTTCGGCCTCTAAGCAGTTCGGCCGAGACCTTGGTGCAGGGGAGTTCGGCCTCTAAGCAGTTCGGCCGTCTTAGGGGCTCGGCCTGGCGCCTGGCGCTGAAGCTCTTCAGCAGCTACTGGTTACATTGGGCTGAGCGTCGGGCCGGGCTTCGGCAGGAGCGGGATTTATCCCCAACAAAAATTTCCAAACTTTAATTCATTTGATAAATTGGATTTGAGATTATTTGATATTTAAATGTGAAACAAAAAATAGTAATTTTGAATTTACGAATAAACCAAGATAAAGTAGTTGTGATGGGGAGTCGCAAACACGAATGAATCTGTAAAGAATTCACTTTTATTAAAATTAATTGGAAAAGGTATACGATGACTCTTAGCTAAAATGCATGTATCATATTTAAAGTTAGAATCATGTATCTTTGAAAATAAGTCAGGAAACAAATGCTTCAAATAGCTAAATGATGGATGCCCCAAATGATGATGCCACAACCAAATTTGTTTCTTCTTAGCATTAGTTGAGTGTCATTGCATATTATTGGCTCTATCAGAATTGAAGTCATCCATGTAGTATAAACCCCCTCTCTTAGTACCATGCCCAATGATCTCTTTTGTGAGAATATCATTAGACCTACACAATTTAGCTCTTCAGTTGCTTGACTTACAAATAGTAACTTATTTGAAAGAGATGGTACTAATAAAATATTTGACAAAGAAAGAGAGGGTGATAAGGCTATTATTCCTGCCCCTGCATTGGATATGTGACCCCATTAGCATTAGTGATTTTAGTCACTACTATAGAATAGGGATACGGCAGCGGTTGGTAACCGCTGCCGTAGTCTAAAAATCACTGCCACTGCGGCCGTCACCGTAGGTCTATGACAGCGATTATTTGAATCACTATTATAGAGAGTTTATAGCAGCGGTTTTCAAACTGCTGCCATAAATTGACATATAGCAACGTAACCGCTGCCACTACGATCGTTACCGTAGGTTTATGACAGCGATTATTCGAACCACTATTATAGAGAGCTTATGGCAGCGGTTTTCAAATTGCTGCCATAAATTGACATATAGCAACGATTTTATAACTACTGTCATAGACAGCCTATCCAGCGATTTTGTAACCACTGCCATAGAGTCTATAGTAGCGATTATAAAATCGCTCATATAGATCAATCTATGGCAGTGGTTTGTGAACCGCTGCCATAGAAGCAGCGGTTACAGAATTACTGCCATAGATCTAATGCAGCAGTTGGCACGTAACTTATGACAGCGGTTGGCATGCCTACGACAGCGATTTTACAATCACTGTCGTAGCTTTTGAATAATAAAAAAAATATATTTTTTAATTTTTATATTTTTTTACTTGATAAATGCAGTTCAATAATATAAGAAAATATTATAAATATAAGAATATTTATAAAATTTATAAATTTTATTATTGAATAAAATTTATTATAATATTTTTTAAAAAAATATATCAAAAGTTTTTTAAATCTATATTATCATCGCCATCGGAAGATGGAGCACGAGCTAGAGGAGCTGGAGTTAGAGCTAGAGAGGCTGGCGTTGTAGGAGTTGAAGCTGGAATGTCGACCAACATGTCCTTAAGGCCCACGAAGTCAGCTCCAAAATATGCGCTGAGCCTCGTCACCATGGTGCTTAGGATGCTCTCCAGATGAGATGTGCACTCAGCATGAGCAGCTCGCACTGCAGCCTGATTTGCCCGTGTTGTAGCCTGAGTTGCCTGCACCAATGATTCTTCAAGCTTCTCCGATTGATGACATCAGAAGCATGTAAAGAGATACTCGTCTCATACTAGTAGCTCATCGGCGTATATTCAAACCTACATCGGATCCTTCTAGAGTGCTCAAACCCCAAGACCTGAGATAGATGGTTATGGGGGCCAGAGATGTCCGGGCCCTCACTCGCGAGCGCATTTAACTGCTCTTATAATTATAAATTTAAATAAAATATTATAAGGAATGCTATAATACTAATCATACTAATATATTTACTACTTACAAAAATCTTTTCGATCGCGGCATTCATCAGTCCGTCCTTCTTATCCGTACGGCTGGATCGAAAGATTTCGCTACGGTTGGGCATCACCCCATCTCTCATCAGCTATAGCAATAGATTAGTTTATTAAAAATATAGAAAAAATATCAATTTAATTTATCTAGTAAGATTCAATATTTATTATCTCTCTATGTATACGATCGATCATAGACTTACGGTTGAGAGTATGTGTATACTCTTGGGTTGCTTAGTTCTTCCAGTTCTAACGGGAGGTAGTCTAACAAGTATTCAAATAAATAATAAGTATTTAAAAATATTTAAATATAATTTTAAATATATTAAAAAATTTAAAAGTTAGAAATTAAATCTTGAACTCCTATCTTCTCCAATATCTAACCATCCCCTCCCAGTAACTCGGGGGACAGTCTTATATCTAAGGAACAAGCTCCTCTGGAGTATCTCATCAAAGTTATCAAAAGTCAGTTACAAAATTATTCAAATCAAATATAGTATAAATATATAAAATGCATAAATATGATTAAGATTCACTTACCCATATCTCCTCCCATATTCGGTCCCTCATAGCAGCATCAATCAATCGCCAGTTTGTGGGCACTACTGGAATAATATCAGACCACCTCACAAGTACTCAAAAAAAAAATGCATCTTCCATGTGGTCTCTTCTACTGACCTTCCCTCTGCGTCATATTGCACCATCACTTGATGCTGGCAGTTTCACACATGCGACATGTATGTGGGGTCGTAAAGTGTCCTACTGGATGATGCACCTACAATGAAAATATGTTATGTAAATATATAAGTATATAAATACTATATAAATAAATAAATAATATAATAAAAATGTACATTCATCGGCCATAAGATCGTGCGACATGGATGCCAATGGAGATGCATCGATGGGTGGAGCATGTGTCGGAGATATGGCTGATGGTGGAGGCTCAGATGCCAGTGAAGTAGATATCGATGGAGGAGTATATGCTGATGGTCCCTGGGCAGTCGATGCAGATATGGATGGAGTATGCTCCGACTGCGACTCAGATGCAGAGCTCCATGTAACCCACCGAGGGATGGGGGTGAAAGCTAGATGGTATTTTGGTACCATCGTGATCTGCAACGTTAATGAATATTAACCAATATACTATATTATATATTTATATGTGTATTAAGATACAAAAAACTATCAAGAAGCTTTGTGGGTTCTCGATATCATCCTAAGGCAGCATTCAGCAAAGTAGTAAGTTGATTTGTTTATGTTTTAATAATTCAAGGCTGAGAGTCATGGGATAAGTGAACAAGCAGTAAGTAAATAATCTATCATCCTAGGGCCTAAGGCTATCGGCATGTCATGATCCAAGGTTGCCGGCACAGCTCAGAACTCATCGATGGAGGTGAGGGTCTCTTAGCGGTCGGCATAGCTCATGACCATCGACACGGTCCAGAACCTACTAGTGGAGATTTTTTTATCGGTTGGCATGGTCCAAGGGTTGTCCATGGCCGTCGACACGGCACGGCCCAAGGTTGTTGGCACAATTCAGGATCGTCCATAATCGTCGATACGGCACGGCCTAAGGCCGCCGACATGGCACGATCCAGTGCTGTCTATGATCGTTGATACGGCACGGCCCAGCCCAGAACCCACTGGCACGGTCTAGAACTAGCCGGTAGGAGTCTCTTATCTGCTGACACGATCCACGATCGATGGATAATTATAATTTTTATAATAAATATTTATAATATTTATTATAAAAATTATATATATTATTATAAATATTATAAATGATAAACAAATAATACTATGAAATTTTTTAAAAAAATTGCATCTATGGCTATAGAGAGGGGGTCACATAGAGAGCTCCGAGGATCGCCGGCAGTGGCACTAGAGGAAGATGACGGCGCTAGAGATCACCTGCGAAATGAGAGAGATAGTGAGTTGATAAGAGCGTGATATTGTCTTTAGGACATCGTATTTATCAGTTTAATTTTGACTTCTTAAATTGATTAAAAATTGATAGATAGCAGTGAGTTGGGTCGAATCCACAGAGAAGGCAGTATTTTAATTTTGAAATCTTTGATTTTTATAAAAAAAGATTTAAAAAAAATTAAAGTTAAAAAATAGAATTATAAATAAAAAATAAAATTTAAAAGATGCAAAAAAATTAAACTTAGTACTAAGATCTACTAGTTAGATCTTAGCATCTACTTGCAATAAAATTAAAGAGCAAAAATTAAATTTGTAATAAATGAAAAGAGCATAAAATTTAAAGAACAAAAAAATAAATTTTACATTAATTAAAAGTTTAAAATTTAAATATATGAAATTTTAAAAAAATAAAAAATAAAAATAGGTTGATCTTTGATCTTGGATCGACGTTGGCGTGAAGATGGTATAGAAATCAAACTCTTTATCTTGGCATCATCTACCTCGAAGCCATCATGAATCGCAAGCATGACTCTAACTTGTACCATCATCTTTTCATGATCGAATATGTTTTGATTTGATGGCTTGGGGGTCCTTAAATAGGTGTTGGAGGACTAGAGTATTTTCTTCTAAGTAATGTGGGACTAAGGGAGTGTTTTGATCATCAAATATGGAGAAATCCTGGTAAAAATCGAATTAAAAAAATTCTTGGATCGAATTCTGTGCAGTTCCATGAGTTTTAGCCATCAGATCTGCATCCAATAATTCCAAAATCACCAAAAATCGACATATAGTAGCCCAAATCAAGTCGGAATTAATTCTGGCTGTTGGATGGAGTTGATATGGAGAAGATCGAGCCGTTGGATCATCGCTAGGTATTTAACTTACTGTCGGGTTTTATATCAGCCATCTGGTAGGATAGCTAAGAAATTGATTCAAAGAAGGAAAAATTCCTTGTCGTTCGATCTTGATTTGGGTGAAATCTGAACACCGGATCGAGCTCTGAAGTGTTCGAAGCCATCGGATCGCACGCTGGGGAGAGATGAATTCGAATCAGAAAAGAAAAACTCCACAACCATCGGATCTAGACCGCAAACCACCAGAACCATTGGATGGTGCAATTACTATGTTCATGTGGACCATGTAGATCGAGTGTACCGCAGATCGCAAATCCATCAACACTCATTTTGCCATAGAAAATTACCATTTTGCCCTTGTACATCATGTGAGAATTTTTCTGAATCTTTTAAGGGTCTTAGTCCACTACATGGTAGCCTGTGATTTGCTGCCTTCTACTGAGCTGGCGGTCCATGCTTGGGTACATGGACCGATGGGTCAGCTTTAGTGATAGTGTTGGCTAAGTTGGGACGCGCCGATTGAGCTGCTTTCGGTGGCTTGGCTAGGTGCGCTAGCTTAGCTGGGCGAGTCGGCTGAGTCGAATTAATTTTTTTTATTTTTTTTTTGAAAATTCATATCAGGTCTGTTTTAGCTCTGTTTTGCTCCAAAATTTATTTCGTTGCAACCAGAAAAATGAGCTTTTTCCATTGATGAATATATTTTCTAAAAACAATAAATAAAAATATTTAATTTTTAAAAATAAAAATAATTTAATTAATAAATTATTATTTTTAATGGTGTATTTATTATAATTATCATGAGTTCGAAAGAGAAGAGAGAAAGAGAAAGAGGAAAGAGAGAGAGAAAGAGGGAAGAGAGAGAGTGAGAGATGGATAGAAAGAGAGAAGAGAGAGAAAGAGAAAGAGAGAGATAGAGCAGGGAGGGGGTCAGCCGAGGGAAGAGAAGGAGAAAAGAGATAGAATGGGGGGTCGGGCGGGCGAGAGAAGAGAGGAGAGAAAGAGAGATATAGGAAAGAGAGGAGGTGGCGGAGCCGGCAGCCAGGTCAACCGGAGAAGAAAGGGGAGAAGGGTGGCTTAGGTCGAGAGAAGAAAGAAGAGAAAGAGAGAGAGAGAGAGCAGGGAGGGGGTCGGACTGAGAGAAGAGAGGAGGTGCAGAGCGGCAGCTGGGTCGGTCGGAGAAGAAGGGGAAGGAGGGGGGTCGGCTGACGGAAGAGAGGAAAAAAGAGATAGAGAGAGAAGGAAGGGGGATCGAGAAAGGAGAGGTGGTTGGAGCCGGCGGTTGGGCCGATTGGGGAAGAAGGGGGAGGAGGGGGAGTTGGACCGAGAGAAGAGAGGAGATGGCAGAGCTAGGGGGTAGGCTTGCCGAGGAAGAAGGGGAAGGCGGGGGAGGTGGCGAAGCCAGCGGGGGAGGATGCAGCACCGACCGGTGAAGAAAATGGAGGGGGGTCTCATCGGTGGCGAAGAGGGGGGAGAGAGAGATTGGAGAGGAAAATAAAATGGAGGCGGGATTTGAGAAAAAATAACCTATTTATGGCTGCGGTTTTCGAACCGCTGCCATAGATCTAAGGCAGCGGTTACTGAAAACCGTCATATGTTAGAAATCAAATTTTTTTCCTCTAAATTTTGTATAATTCTAAAATTTCATGTCCATCTTCACTGTTCATTATCTAAATAATTACCATTAGAGTATCATCATAAAAGATCACCTTGATTTGATAGTCCTAGCTTCATCGATCGATAAAATTTGATTTCGATGACCACGAACGATGGCACGATGATTTGATAGATGGAGACTACCGATGGATCCGAAAATTTACAATGATGATCTCGATGATGTTTATAGCACACTATCAAAGTTTCACTTCAATGTGATATCGTTATCATGGTTAATTTAGTACGGAATAATTTCGATCGTTAAATAAAAAATGAGTGATCAAAAGATTAGACGATATTCGATTATGAGATAATTTTTTAGATAAATGATCTTGACTATTACTTTAATCATTTTTACGATGGTGATCATAAAATTTAAACCATGGGTCTAAGAATGATCCAAAACTATACGTCGCTCGATACCAATTCTTAAAGTCCTTTGGTAATTATGCTTGTGCTTTTACAAGATCTGCTTAACGTGAACAGTTCATACAGAAATAAGTTGAATTTTATGATAATCATCGAATAAATTGATTAAAATTATAGCCAAGATCATTTAACTAAAAAATTATCTCATAATCTGATTCTATTTGGCCTTTTGATCTCTTATTTCTTATTTAACGGCCAAAATCATCCTGTACTAAATTGATCATGATAACGATATTCAATTGAAGTAAAACTTTGATAGTATGCTACAAATATCACCGAGATCATCGTTATAGGTTTTCGGATCCATCGGTGGTCTCCATCTTTCAAATTATCATGCCGTCGTTCATGATCGTCGAAATCAAATTTTATTGATTGATGAAGTTAGGGCTATTGGATTGAGACGGTATTTTGTGAAGACACTCTAATGATAATTATTTAGATATTAAATAGTGAAGATGAATATTAAATTTTAAAATTATATAATATTTAAGAAAAAATATGAAAAAAGCTCTGATAGTGATTATACCCAACCACTACAATATATTGCACCTACGACAGCGGTTACACTAAACTATTGCAATAGGTTGGACCTATAGCAGTGGTTATAGATAATCGCTGCTTTAGATCCAATCTATGACAGCGATTATATCAACTGCTATCATATGTCATATCTATTACAGCGATTATCCTCAATCACTGCTATAGGTTTGACCTATGATAGCGATTTCGTATAACCGCTGCTATAGGTAGACCATAGCAGCGGTTAGCGTAAATCGCTGCCATAGGTCCGACCTATGGTAGCGATTCTTTATAACTGCTATTGTAGATTCTATTGCAGCGGTTTTTAAAATTGCTGCCATAGTATGTGCTATCATAGCTCCTTTTTTTATAACTACTCATGACTCTTCTCGAATTTTGAGCAATCCTATTATTTCTGTTCTTCATCCCATGTCTCCCCTTGAAGAGTAGAAGTGGACACCGATAAAGGAAAAATTTTTTTAGATTCTGAGAAAGTGACATCCATAGTGATATAGGTATGTTTAGTGATAGGGTTGTAGCACTTATATCTTTTTTGTATGGTATACCTCAAGAAAATGCAACGAATAGCACAGGGATCAAGCTTAGTCCATTGATTTTTATGGATGTGGACAAAAGCAATACATCCAAATACCTATGGTGGATTAAGCATCACGGATGACAATGAAACATGGTTAGACAGAGCTTGTAATGGAGTCTTGAACTCTAATATTTTTTAGGGCATTTGATTTAATAGGTGCACTACTATAACAACAGCATCATTCCAATATCTACTAGGCATGTTCGCTCCAATCAACAAAAGCATGTGCAGTTCCTAATATGTGTTTGTTCTTTCGTTTAGCCACGCCGTTCTATTGTGGTGTCTGAGTACAAGAAGTTTTATAAAGAAGGCCATTTAATTTAAAATAGACCTGAAATTCTTGATTAATATACTCTCCTCCATTATCTGAATGAAAAATCCGGACTTTAGCTGAGAATTGACTTTGAATCATAGCATGAAATGCTCGAAACACACCAAATACTTAGTATTGATTTGATGATAACAAAAACATTTGAGTATAGATTAGTAAATTACTAACGTTGTTTGTGAATATATATAGTTGTAAATTTCAAGAGCTCATAAACTCCAAGTGTTCCCATTCATCTAAATGAAGATTCATTATTCAAGATTTTAGAGAAGATATTTCAGATTGGATATATCTTTCAAGAAGTTAAAATGAAGATTAAATCAAGGCAAAAGAACAAGTCTAGCCTAAAAAAAAAATGGAGAAGAAAGAGTCATAAACAGTTTTTGGCATGCATGGCATGCAAACTGGACCGACCTAATTTCAGACTGGGCCGATCTAGTCTCACTGAAAGCAAAAGATAGAAAGGACAGAAAGTAGAATTTTTCATGATCTAGGGGACTGAGTCGATTAGTTTTCAACTGAGCCAATCCATTGACAACTAGGCCGATCTAGTCAGAAAAGTAGTCATCCTAGTCTTAGAAAATAGAAGATGACAAAAATAGATATTTTGGGATCTCTAAGACTGAGCCGACCTAGCTGAAAAATAAGTCGACCTAGTTTGGACTGAGCCGATCTAGTGTCTATAATGGCTAGTTTTCAGTTTTGCAGTTTTTTTACTTCATACGTCTTCCAACGGCTATTTTTGATCTTCCAATGGCTAGATCACTTCTAGAAGTCTATGTTAGTGACTTGTAATGGTGGAAAACCTTTGGGATACTTAAAGAAATACTTGGAACAAGAAAGAGAATTTTTGAACCTCCAAGAGAGCTTTCAAGCAGATTTTTAATTTTTTCAAGTATGTGAGCCTAATAGTGAAAAGAAAGGAGTGTTTCTTAGAGTTTTTCTTGTCCTTCCAATATCCTCAATCAGAGAGAAATTAGGCCATCACCATTGAAGATCAATTCCTACTTCTTTCAAACACTCAAAGAGAAGAAATCAAGCCTACAAGCCAAGCTCCTAGATTTTCTTCTCTTAAGCTTCAAAGAGTTTGTTTTTATTTTATTTATTATATTTTTCATTTTTATTTCAAGTTTTTTGGGGCGAGAAACTTAGGTTAGTCCAAGCCTAGAGTTGGACGTTGTATGGTTTGATTGGTGAGCTAAAGTAAAAATCAATCGGGATTGATTGTTAGCCCGAAAAAATAATCATTGTATGGTTGTGGTTGGTGAGCCAAGGTCAAAACCAATTAGGTTGGATTGTGAATCCAAGTAAAATAGTCGACTGTAATCAAGCCTAGTGATTATAGTTGAATTTCTATGTGGTTTACTTAAGAAGTGGATGTAGGTGCTGAGTTTGACACTGAACCACTATAAAATCATGGTGTTTATGATTGTGTGTTATTGTACTATTGATTTCATTCACTGCACATTACATAGCTTATTTGATTTGGCACTTAATTAGTTCAATCTACTCATATCTTAAGCTTAAAAATTTGAAATACTAAATTCACCTTCCTCTTAGGAAGCCATACTTGGGCAACAAGTGGTATCAGAGCAGGTGCTCTAATATTAGTTGTTAATCAAATTATCAAAAAGCTAAAGATTAAATGGTAATCCCAATTGGGACTCCATTGGTTGAGGGGTAATCAACTAATAGACTCTCGCTATTCAATGGAGCTAACTATATCTATTGAAAAACATGAGTGAGAATATTCATCTAAGCATAAGATTATGACATGTGGAATGCCATAATATTAGGACCTTACACACCTACAATTATGGTTGATGGAGTGTCTATCCCAAAACCTGAAAAGGATTGGGATGAACATGACATGAAGAAAGCTCAACTTAACACCAAAACAATGAATGCTTTATATTGTGCTTTGGATGCTAATGAGTTCAATAGAATATCAACATGTTTATCCACCAAAGAAATTTGGAATAGACTTGAAGTTATCCATGAGAGTACTAATCAAGTCAAGGAATCAAAGATAAATATCAGAGTTATTTAAAATGGAACCATATGAAACCATAACTGAAATGTTCACTAGATTCACTAATATTTTAAATAGTTTGATAAGTCTTGGAAGAGATTATACTAACAGCAATGTTGTGCATAAAATTCTTAGGTCTTTGCCAAAGAATTGAGAGCCAAAGGTGACTGCCATTCAAGAGGCGAAAGACTTAAACACTCTTGCATTGGAGGAGTTAACTGGGTCACTCATGGTCCATGAGCTGAACATGAACCAAAGACAAGAAGAGGAAGTGAAGAAAAAAAATAGCATAGCATTCAAAGCTCTGTCATGTATGAAGAGAAAAGCGACTCTGAAGAAGATTTGAAGGATGATGAAGAAATGATACTAATTACTAGAAGATTCAAGAAATTCATGAAAAGAATGAAGAAGTTTGAACCAAGGAAAAGAAATTTCAGCAAGGGCGAAGGTAGCAAAGAAAGAGAAAGAGAAAAAGAGAGATCAAATCACTTGCTATGAATGTAAGAAGCTCAGACATTTTTGAATAGATTATCCATTGTTAAAGAAGTGCTCAAAGAAATTAAAGAAGAAAGTATTAAAAGCAACATGGAGCAATAACGAAGATTCATCTTCAAGTGAAGAAGAATGTCTAAGAGAAGAAAAAGTCAATCTTTGTCTTATGGCATTAAAAGATGAGGTGTGCTTGACATCCATCAGAGCTAAAAGAAGGTGGTACCTTGATAGCGGATGCTCAAGGCTCATGATGGGAGATAAATCGTAATTTATCTCTCTTGAAGTTAAAGATGGAGGTGTTGTAACATTTGGAGATAACGGTAAAGAAAAAATCATTATTCTCGGTAATATATTGATAACACCCTCTATTAGCATAGAAAATATTTTGTATGTTGAAGGACTACTGCATAACTTAGTATAGGTCAATTTTATGATAAGGGTTTTAATATTTCATTTAAAGCATCTCATTGCATTGTAACTAGTTTTTTAGATGAAAGCATCAAATTCATGGGAAAAAGATATGGAAATGTTTACATTGTTGATCATGATGAACTTAAAAATGAGAATATTGAATGTCTTGTTGCTATGAATGCTAAACTAAATGAATCAAGTTGGATTTGGCATAATAGATTAGGTCATACAAGTATGGACTCACTAGCAAGATTAATTAAACTTGATTTAGTAAAGGGGTTACCTAAAATAAATTTTGAAAAGGACAAAATTTGCAAAGCATGCCAACTTGAAAAACAAACAAAATTCTCTTTCAAATCTAAAAATATTGTTTCAACTACTAAACTTCTAGAACTACTTCATATGAATTTGTTTGGATCTATCTCAACTACTAGTCTTGGAGGAAAAAGATACGGCTTTGTTATAATAGATGATTTTTCAAGATATACATAGATTTTATTTTTATCACATAAAGATAGTGGTTTTGATATGTTTGTTGATCTATTTAATAAAATAATAAAAAAAATATAATATTTTATATATAAGAAGTGATCATGGTATGGAATTTGAAAATAAAAAATTTTAAATTTTTTGTTCTAAAAATATAATCAATCATAACTTTTCAGCACTTAGGACATCTCAATAAAATGGTGTAGTAGAAAAAAAGAATAAGACATTGATTGAAATGGTATGAATCATGATTTGTAAAAATAATCTTTTAAAATATTTTTGGGCGGAAGCTATTAAAATCGCATGTTATGTGGTAAATAGAGCTCTAATTAGACCAATCTTAAAGAAAACTCCATATGAACTTTATAAAGAAAAGAAATTAAATATTTTATATTTTAAAATTTTTGGTTGTAGATGTTTTATTCTTATAAATGATAAAGATAAGTTAGTAAAGTTTGATGCAAAATTAGATGAAAAAATTTTTCTAGGATATTCATCATATAGTAGAGCATATAGAGTATTCAATAAAAGAACATTGATTGTGGAAGAATCCATACATGTTATTTTTGATTAAATTAACTCTCTTAAAATAAGAGAAGAAGAGGTTGATGTGGATGCAGAAATTCTAGAAAAGAAAATGAAGGATATATCCCTTGAAGATACTCCCTCTCAAGAAAAAGAAGACAAAAAGCAAGAAGCTGAAGAAGTGTTGCCATAATCTCAAAATGATCAAGGTACATTCAACTTACCAAAGAAATAGAAGTATGATCAAAATCATCCTAAGAAATTAATAATAGGCACTACTATAAAAATGGCCTATGACAACGCTTACTATAGCAGCGGTTTTCGAAACCACTGCCATAGCTCCTACGGTAGCGATTTTCGTTAACTGCTGCTATAGGTCGAACCTATGGCAGCGATTTTTGTAACCGCTGCCATAGGTCCGACATATAGCAGTGGTTATAGAAAATCACTACCGTAGGTCGACCTATAGCAACGGTTCATTATAACCGCTACCATAAGTCGGACCTATAGCAGCGGTAACCGCTGCTATAATCTGATTTATGACAACGGTTAATTATAATTGCGGTCATATATATATATATATATATATTTTAAATATTATATAATTTTAAAATTTAATGTCAATCTTCATCGTTCATTATCTAAATAATTATCATTAGAGTGTCGTCGCAAAAGATCGCCTCGATCCGATGGCCCTAGCTTCGTCGATAAGAAAAATTCGATTTTGACGACCACGAACGACGATGCGATGATCTTAATAGATGGAGACTTTCATGGATTCAAAATCTACAACGATGATTCGGTTTGATTGTTTGTACCGCGCACTATTAAGTTTTACTTCAATCAGTTAGTATAGGTTAGTTTCGGTCGTTAAATGATAAACGAGTGATCAAAGGATCAAACGGTGTTCGATTATGAGATAATATTTTTTATAAATAATTTTAGATACTACTTTAATTATTTTTTATGGCGGTGATTATAAAATTCAACTCGTGAGATGAAGAACGATCTAAACTATACGTCTTCTGATAACCATTCTGAAACTTCACTGGTTATTATGCTCGTGCTTTTGCAATATCTGCTTAACATGAATAGTTTATATGAAAATGATTTAAATTTTACTATCATCACTGTATTAAATATTTAAATTATAATAAAAGATCATTTAACTAAAAAATTATCTCATAATCGGACGCCGTTTAACCCTTTTTGATCGTTTTTTATTTCCTAATATTTAACGGACCAAATTATTCCGTACTAAATTGACATTGATAAATGATATCTGATTGAAGTGAAACTTTGATAGGTATGCTACAAATATCATCGAGAATTATTGTTGTTAGGTTTTTTGGATTCCATCGAAGATCTCCATCTTTTTAGATCATCGCTCGTCATTTTTGATCGTCGAAAATTGAATTTTTTGATCGATTGGAAGTTGGGCATCGGATTTGGGCGATCTTTTGCGGACGATACTCTAATTTTGATAATTATTTAGATAATGAACGTGAAGTATTGGACATTAAATTTTAAAATTATATTAATATTTAAAAAAAATAAGAAAAAAAAATTAATTTCATATATGGTAGGGTTCATCAAAAAATCACTATTGATCTCGTAAGCGGTTTATATTAAAACCACCTGCCCGTAGATCTATTGTGATAGCAGTTTTGGGTAAACCGTTGTTATAGATCTACGGTAGCAATTCGATAAACCGTTTGCGTAGATTCTATTGGCGCGGTTCGGATAACCACTTGCCATAGGTTTAGGTTAAAAATTTTTTAAAATTTTTCTTTCCCTTCCCATGTGTGCTTTGATCTCTCCGCTCTCTCTTCCCCCTCCTCGTTACATTGTCGATAGGCTTCCTTCCCTTCGACCGCCCGTTGCTCTCCTCCCTCCTTACCGGCGTCGAACCCTCCTTTCCCTTCGGACTCTCCCCTCCTTTCCCCTCCCTCTCCGTGCCCTCCATCCCGAACCATCCCTCCCCGCCACCCCCCATTCGGCCCCCCTACCCCTCCATCTGACGTCCCTCGGCCCTTAGTGAACCCTCCCTCCGGCGAACCCCATCCGGACCCCTCTTCCTCGTTCTCCCACGAAAAACCCTCCTCCAGCGAACCCCCCTCCACCCTCGCTTGGCATTCTTGAAACCCACCTTCCCCGCCCCCCATCCGACTCTCCCTCGTTCCCCAACGAAACCCTTCCTTCGTGGTGAACCCCATCCGAACCCTTTCCTCGGCCTCCTAGTGAAAACCCAACCCCCTCCTCCGACGAACCACCCATCCACCCTCGACCCTCTGTCGGTCTTCCGTAAACCCCTTCCCCACACTCTATCCCTTCTGCCTAGTGCATACCAACCCCCTTCCGAACGAGCCCCCTTCCACCCTCCGCCCCCCGCAAACCCCGCCCCTCCACCACCACCATTGCGACCTCTTCAGTCGAGTGCGAAGCCTTCTTTGCTCCTCCTCTCACTATGCCCCCTCCCTTGGCCCTCACCCCGGCCATCGCTGCTCTCTTCTCTCCTCTTTCTCTCTTCTCTATCTTCACTATTTTTCTTGTTATTTCAACAGGTTACTCTAGTTACGTCGTCTTCCTCTAACATCTGTTCGCGAACCCTCACTTTGGTTGCGACCTGCTTCTCTATAACCGCATTAAATTTTTTTAATTTTATAGTATATTTATAATCATATATTATTTAAATAATATAAAAATATTATAATAAATATTATAAATAATTTATTAAAATATTAATAATTACTGCATGTTCGTAGTTTTTGGGTCGTGCCATCGTAGCCTTGGATCGTCCATGTAGTAGTGTGGATCTAGATCTGTCAATGAAATTGAGATCGCTGATCGAAACTTGGGATTTCAATTGACGCCAATTTTAATTATAGTTACTGGACAACTCGATATCACGGATTCTGGTACTTGAGAGAGGAAGGGAGGGATCCACCTCGCCGTCATCATTGGAGGAGGGGGTCCTGGCCTTCGCCGCTATCATTGGAGGAGGGGTTCGCCTCATCGCGAGGAAAGATCAAGAGAGGGAGAGGTGAAGATACGAGAGAGTGAGAGAGGAGGAGGGGGTCCGATCTTCCGAACACTTGGGAGGTGATTAGGGTCCGACCTTGCCGGCGAGGGAGAATTCAAGAGAGAGAGAGGGGTGATTGTATCCGGCCTCGTCGTTGGGAGATCGGAAGAGGGAACAGGAGATTGAGAATGAAAACTGGGAGGGTTCAGTCCTCGCCATGTAGCGATGAGAGAGATCGAAAAGGGGGAAGGGATTGATCGAGGGATGGCCATACAGTCGGCTGGTTTGGATACGCGCCGAGTCGGCTCAGACCAAATCGAGCCGGCTGGGGGAGACCATACTGGATGCTCAGCAACCGGAGCTGGCATCTCAACACCGGTAGCCGGCTTGACTTTTCGAGCGAAATAGAATTTGATAAGTCACAATATATATTGATTAATGTTCATTAACTTGCAGTTCATGATGGCACTGAAATGCATCTAAGCTTTCACTTCTGCCCCTGGCCGTTACGCCGCAGTCAACATCCGATGGAGCAAGTCGAGCATACTCCGTTCCACCTCGATATCGATTGCTCAGATCTTCCACCATATCGCAAATTCTACCCACCGTGCAGCTGATCTTTACCGGTCCCATATCTGAGGCACATTACATATGCAGACATCTAAGTGACGTTATTATATTAGCATAATTTTTTTTTTATATTAGTATTTATATACTTGTATATTTTCATAACGTATTCCCATGCAGGTGCACCATTTCAGTGGGACATTTCGTAGTTCCCACACGTATGTGCACATGTTTGGAACCGCTAACATCAAGGTGATGCTCTATTACGATCAATAGGTAGGTCGTAGGGAACCGCGTGGAGATCATTTCCTTTTTTTAGGAGTGCTTGTGAGACGGTGGACATTCAACTCTCGTAGAGCACAGAGATTAGGTCGTTTGATGGATGTCTTCCATCAAGAATTGGGTATGGGAGGAGATATGGATAAGTACGTGCATCTTACTTATATTGATGCATTTTATATGTTTACAACTATATATGTTTGATTAAAATAATTTTATAACTGATTTTTGATAAATTTGTGCAGAGAAGGTATGACTCCCTCGATCACGAGAGGACTCGAGATGTCCGACTGAAGAAGATCGGGGAGTTGTACTGGAGTTACAAGGTCAAGCTCCATAGAGAATGGCTCGAGCATCGATGAGACACTTCGGAGGAGCTTATTTTCTGGATACAGGACTGTCCTCCGAGTCAATGGGAGAGGATGGTTAGACATTGGAGGAGCCAGGAGTTCGAGGTAAAATTTTTAACTTTTAAATTTTTTAATATGCTTAAAGTTTTATTTAAATATTTTTTAAATATTTATTATTTATTTGAATATTTGTTAGGCTACCTTCCATCAGAACCGAAAGAACCATATAGTTCAGGAGTATACGCACACTCTAGGCCATGAGTCTATGGCGAGTCGTGTGCATAGAGAGATAATTAATTCTAAATCTTATTAGATAAATTAAATTCATATTTTTTATCATCTTTTTGATAAATTTGTTCTTTGTTATAGCTGATAAGAGATGGAGTGATATCCAGCTGTAGCGAGATCTTTCTATCCAATCGTACGGACAAGACGGACAGGTCGATGAACATCGCGATCGGACATATTTTTGTAAGTATTAAATATATTAGTATATATGATTAGTATTATAGTATTTCTTATAAAATTTTATTTTAATTTACAATTATAGGATCGGTTAGATGCGCTCGCGAGCGAGGGCCCGGATACCTCTGGGCCGCATGACCATCTGTCTCAGATCTTGGAACTTGAGCACTCTGGGAGGATTTGATGTAGGTCCGAACATACGCTGATGAGCTACTGATCTGAGGCGAGCGTCTTTTCACAGACTTTCAATGTCGCCAACCGAGAGGAGCTTGAGGAGGCGTTGGCGTGGGTAGATCATGCTGCAACGCGGGCAGATCGGGCTGAGGAGCACGCATTTCATCTGAAGGGCATCGTGAGAGACATGATATTGACACTAAGCATGCATTTTAAAGTCACGGACTTTGAGGATATGTTGGCTCTCATTCCAGCTCCGGCTCCAGCTTTCGATGATGACGATGATGACGATGATGTAGATTTAGGAGACTTTTGGTGTATTTTATTTTTTTAAAAAAATATTATAATAAATTTTATTCGGTAATAAAATTTTAGTATTTCAGAATAATTTTTGTGTTTATTATATTTTCTTATGTTATATATCTGTATTTATTAGATAAAATATATAAAAAAATAAAAATTTTATTTTTTTTAATTATTTAAGATCTACGACAACGATTTTATAATCACTATCATATCCGTGCCAACCACTGCCATAGGTCCCTGATGCAAATGGTGCCAACCATTATATTAGATCTATGGCAGTGGTTAAGAAATCATTGCCATAAATTACCTATGGCAGCGGTTATGTAATCGCTGCCATAGATAACCTATGCATAACCGCTCCCATAGATAACCTATTACATAATCGCTGCCATAGATCGATCTATTGCAGTGGTTTATAAACCGCTGCAATAGGCTATCTATGGCAACGGTTCTAATAATCGGTGCAACAACCGTTGCCATAGAGCTACGGCGACGGTTGCAGTAGCAGCGGTTAGAAAACCACTGTTATAGCATATGACAGCGATTTTTTGGACTACGTCAGCAGTTATGAACTGTTGTCGTAGCCCTTTTTTTGTAGTAGTGAGGTGATCCATTTCATGAAGTTAAAATTAGATCATTTCTTAGAGAAGCTATAAATTATATTATATTTATATCTCATTTAGAATCTAAAAATGTAATTGAAGCTAAAAAATATCCAAATTAGATATTAGCAATACAAGAAGAGTTAAACCAATTTGAAAGAAATAAAGTTTGAAAATTAGTTAAAAGATCTAAAAATTTTTTTGTAATTGGTACAAAATAGATCTTTAGAAATAAACTTGATGAAAATGGTAATGTAATTAGAAACAAGACTAGATTGATTGCACAAGGATACAATCAAGAAGAGGATATTAATTTTGATGAATTTTTTGCATCCATAGCTAGACTTGAAGCTATTAGATTGCTCTTAGCATTTGCATGTTTCATGAACTTTAAACTTTTTCAAATAGATGTAAAAAGTATATTTTTAAATGATTTAATTAAAGAAGAAGTTTATGTAGAATAACTTTCAAGTTTTGAGAGTCAAGATTTACCTAATCATGTATATAAATTTAAGAAAGCACTATATGGATTAAAATAAGCACCTAGGGCTTGGTATGGTAGATTGAGTAAGTTCTTATTAAACAATGATTTTAAAAGAGGTAATATAGATAAAACATTATTTATTAAAAAAAATCAAGTGATCTATTGATTATCCAATTATATGTTGATGATGTAATATTCGGTGCTACTAATGAGGTTTTGTGTAAAAAATTTGCTAACCTAGTGCAAGGTGAGTTCAAGATGAGTATGATGGGAGAGCTCAACTTCTTCCTCGGACTCGAAATTAAGCAATCAAATGAGGAGATCTTCATCAACCAAAGCAAATACATCAAGAAAATACTAAAAAAATTTGGGATGGAGAATGTCAAAAAAAGTAGCACTCTCATGAGCACAAGTTGCAAGCTTGATGAAGACCCCAAAAAAAAATAATAGATCCTAAGCTATATCAAGGTATGATTAGATTTTTACTATATTTAACTGCAAGTAGGCCGAATATAATGTTTAGTGTATGCATGTGTACGCGTTATCAATCAAATCCTAAGTAATCACATGTATTAGAAGTTAAAAGAATCTTTAAGTATCTGATAAATACTCAAGATGTTGGTTTATGGTACTCTAAATAATTAGATTTAATTGGTTATAGTGATTCAGATTTTGCTGGTTGTTGTTTAGATAGGAAGAGTACAAGCGGTACATGTCAATTTTTATGAGTGAATTTGATCTCTTGGTTTAGCAAGAAACAAAACTCGGTAGCCTTATCTATGGCGGAAGTCGAATACATTGCTGCTGAAAGTTGTGATCAACTATTGTGGATCAAACAATAATTAGAAGATTATGGTATTACTTGTAATAACATTCTTATTCGATGTGACAATACAAGTGCCATAAATTTAACTAAAACTTCTATATTACATTCAAGAACAAAATATATAGAAGTAAGACATCATTTTATTAGAGAGCATGTTCAAAATAATGATATATTTTTTGAATATATACCCAGTGAAAATCAAGTTGCTGATATCTTCACTAAATCCTTGAATGAAGAAAGATTTTGCACAATTAGAAAGCAATTAGGTTTATTTGATCCGATTTATTAAATGAATATCTTGTGATAATTGATTTTCATATGATGAAATGAGTGATTTTGATATGGTTAGTTTCCTTACATTCATTCAATTTTTATTTCATTTAGAAAAGAAAAATAAATAAAAAATTTTCTAGACTTGAAACTCAGAATATTCAAGTTTGTGCCAAACTGGGCCATCCCACTATTTTCTTATAGAAAACTTAGTCGTCCTAGTACTGGGCCGACTCAGTTTTTCTTTATAAAAAATTAGGCCGGCTATGTTATCGAGATTCTTTCTTTTAAACGAACAGACTAATGGTTCTTTTATATTTCGTTTCTTAGCGGTCTACGGAAGAAACCCTAGAATCCTAAAATTCTTTCCCTAGAATTTTTTTTTCATCGAATTTGAGTGGGGTTTTGGGATCATGCTGTGCAAGAAACAAATCGTAACCCCTAGGATCAAGCATGCATGTCTAGTTCCGCCACCTAGAAGGAGGATTAGCGGTGGAGAACGGCAAACAAAGTTTCATGAGGACCGTTCCTCTAAGTCATCTCAGTCATTCTCACCTCCTCTAGGACCATCCACTCAACCCTCTCACCCTCCATCTCCCTCTTCTACACCCGTCTCTCTCTCTTCTAGGACTGTTACAACTGGTAGAAGGGTAGATTTTGGCTTTTTGGAAAAGGAAGGATTTGCATTTGGTGAGGGGTTGAAGTATCAAGGTTGGAAATATCTATGTTTTGGAATCAACCTCCCAACCTATCCGAATTTAGTACGGGAGTTCTATGGAAATGCTAAGGTTAGCCCTAAATTATTTGAAACAAAGGTAAAAAAAGTAATGATCAATTTGACTGTAGAGAAATTTGGGAGCTTACTTAGGGCACCCACTGAAGGAGTCGAGAGACTAGATGATCGAGTGAGTGGATTGCGAATGTTATTTGGTAGAGATGATGCCATGCACTTTGAGAAAATCCATGCTAGAGACTTGCTCGTGGAAAATAGATTGCTTCACCGTATTTCAACTAGGATTTTGGTACCCAGAGTAGGAATGTTTGATTTTCTCAAAAAAAAATGACATAGCTGTGATGTATTATATTATAATGAGAGAAAAGTTTAACTTTTCAGCTTTGATTTTGAGGGTGATGCAAGAAGCATTCCAAAGAGAAAAACCTGCACTATCTCACGGGATGTTTTTGATATTGGTGTTTCAAGACTTTAGAGTTAGTTTGGAAGGGGAACCTAGTAGGAAGCTTAAGCACTATGATATATACAATTTGAAATCGATGCATAGGTGAAGTTTAAGAAGGTTAATGGAATTTGGGTGAAGTTAGATGAAGAAGAAAAAGAGAGACATGAGCTAGAGCCCGTGCCACAACGTCCAGCACCTATTCCATCTTCATCCACTGTCACACTAGATGAGGATCAGATTAAAGAGATAGTGCAGCGCATCTCGGTCAGAGTATATGATAGACTCTCCGGTAGTATTTCCTCATTGATGAAAAATGCTGTGAGGAAGGTGTTCGCTGAGCAGCATACTTTAGCACCCATGGATCCAACCTCATCTGACCCTCCAGAGCCTAATGTTGATTAGGTTGCTTATAGGATCCATTTAGTCATATTTAGAATATTTTGATTGCAAATGTTCATATCTTCATGATATGTAATGTTTAAACTTTAGCATTTTGTACTTGGACCTTTTTGTATCCATGAATGAATGAAGTTTGATTTTGGTTTGTATTGTATCAAATTCTCCTAATGAATGAATGAAATTTATCTCTTTATATTGTATGGTTAAATGGAATTCATGTTTGATCAATTTTTTTCTTATATTGTGTATTTGATTTTTTGATAATGACAAAAAGAGGGAGAAAAATGAGTATAAAACGATAATTGAAATATAAATTAAGTGAAAAGAATGGGCATTATTTAAGTAAGAACTAAACAAAGAAGGTGCAAGCGATAGCGATTTAATTATAATTATAATTATGGAAGATATTATAATTTGAATTGCTAAATTAAAATCTCGGCACATAGTAAGGAAGAGCAATACAAAATTTGACTTAAAATTGAACATACTTATCATATTCAGAGGGAGCATATGTAAATTGATAAAAT
The DNA here is from genome assembly GCA_006176705.1 of Cocos nucifera. Lineage (NCBI taxonomy): Eukaryota > Viridiplantae > Streptophyta > Magnoliopsida > Arecales > Arecaceae > Cocos > Cocos nucifera. The sequence goes on along the minus strand of QRFJ01002221.1, from coordinate 68,458 downwards.
CTAAATAAATATGATGTATGAGTTAATTGGTAAGATTGAATGAAAATATCATTTTGAAATATGAAGAAAATGTTATATTCAAAAGATTTTGTCATCATAAAAAAGAAAGAGATTGTTGATCCTATATTGATTTTGATGATAATAAATTACTAATATTATTTGTGAGGATGTGTAGTTGTAAATTTCAAGAGCTCACAAACTCCAAGTGTTCTAATTCATCTAAATGAAGATTTATTATTCAAGATTCTAGAGAAGATATTTCAGATTGGATACATCTTTCAAGAAGTTAAAATAAAGATTAAATTAAGGTAAAAGGATAAGTCTAGCTTACAAAAAAATTTGGAGAAGAAAGGATCATAAATAGTCTTTGGCACGCATGGCACGCAAACTGGACTGACCTAGTCTTAGATTGGACTGATCTAATCTCAGTGGAAGCAAAAGACAGAAAGAAAAGAAAGTAGAATTTTTCATGACATAGGAGACTGAGCCAACCTAGTTTTCAACTGAGCCGATCTAAGGACAACTAGGCCGACCCAGTCAGAAAGGTAATCATTCTAGTCTCTGAAAATAAAAAATGACAGAAACAGAAGTTTCAGGATTTTTGAGACTAACCCGATTCAATTGAAAACTGAGTCGATCCAGTTTGGACTGAGCCAATCTAGTTAAAAATTAAACCGGCCTAGTGCTTGTAATGGATAGTTTTCAGTTTCATAGCTTTTTTACTCCACATGTCTTCCAATAGCTAGATCACTTTTAGAAGTCTATGTTAGTGACTTGTAATGGTGGAAAACTTTTGGGATACTTAAAGAAACACTTGGGGCAAGAAAGAGAACTTTTGAACCTATAAGAGGGAGATTCCAAGCAGATTTTCAGTTTTTTCAAGTGTGTGAGCCAAATAGTGAAAAGAAAAAAGTATTTCTTAGAGTTTTTTTTGTCCTTTCAACATCCTCAATTAGAGAGAAGTCAGGCCATCACTATTGAAGATCAATTCCTACTTCTTTCAAGTATTCAAAGAGAAGAAATCAATCCTACAAGCCAAGCTCCTAGATTTTCTTCTCTTAAGCTTCAAAGAGTTTGTTTTTATTTTGTTTATTATATTTTTCATCTTTGTTTTAAGTTTTTTGGGGTGAGAAACTTAGGTTACTCCAAGCCTAGAGTTAGACGTTGTATGGTTTGATTGGTAAGTCAAAGTGAAAATCAATCGGGGTTGATTGTTAGCCTAAAAAAATAATTATTGTATGATTATGGTTGGTGAGCCAAAATCAAAATTAATTAGATGGGATTGTGAACCCAAGTAAAACAATGGGACTAATCAAGCTTAGTTATTATAGTTGAATTCCTAAGTGGTTTACTTTGGGAGTAGATGTAGGTGCTGAATTTGGCACCGAATCACTATAAAATCATCATGTTTGTAATTGTGTTATTGTTCTATTGATTTCATTCACTGCATATTACATAGCTTATTTGATTTGATACTTAATTAGTTTAATCTATTCACATCTTAAGCTTAAAAATTTAAAATACCCAATTTACCCTCCTCTTGGAAAGCCATACTTGGGCAATATCTAGCCAAGTCATTTATGTACAATCATCTACAAAGATCACAAACCAATGAATACTAGAGATAGTTGTGATGAGGGAGGGTCCCCAAACATCAGAATGAATCTAGGCAAAAGGAATGTCACTTTTGTTAAAACTGTTTGAAAAAGGTACATGATGACTCTTAGCTAAAATGCATGTATCACATTTAAAGTCAGAATCATGCATCTCTAAAAATAAGTTAGCAAACAAACGTTTCAAATAACTAAATGATGAATGCCCGAAATGATGATGCCACAATCAAATTTGTTTCTTCTTGGCACTAGTTGAATGTCGTTGCATATTATTGGCTCTACCAAAACTGAAGTCATCCATGTAGTATAGTCCCCCTCTCTTAGTACCATGCCCAATGATCTCCTTTGTGAGAATATCCTGAAAGAGATAAAAAGTAGGATACATTAGACCTACACAATTTAGCTCTTTAGTTGCTTGACTTACAAATAGTAACTTATTTGAAAGAGACGGTACTAATAAAGTAGTTGATAAAGAAAGTGAGGGTATAAGGCTATTATTCTTGGCCCTGTATTGGATATATGACCCCATTAGCATTAGTGATTCTAGTCCATCTTGGTTGTGTAACCTTGACAAAGTCATTTGAAGAAAATGTCATGTGATCGATAGCCCCTAAGTCTACCATCTAGTCCCTGTGATCTCCTTGAGTAGAATTGAGCAATGCATAGTTACTACTACCTTGGTCACCGAGAGTAGTCATTGGCTCATTTTTAAATTCAAACTGTGAAATAAGAGATAATTGAGGTTCTGTATTCACCAATGCTGCTCGTCTCAATCCACTAGCAGCTTCATTTTGTTTTCATGTCTTGTGTTCATTCCACGATTCCAGATACCCATGTAACTTAAAGCATGTTTCACGGTATGTTTCGGGTTCCTGCAATGAGTACAGCCACTTCCCCCTCCCTCAGTTGGTCGCTTAGTCTTTTTAGGTGTACTTGCTTTTCCACTGTTTGAAGATGAGGACCCAAGTTTGACCATTTACAGCATAGATGGTTGTCTCATTTTTATTCCTTTAGATGCCATAATAGTGCTTGTTGTATCCTCTGTGCCTTTGAGCATTACTGCTTGTCTGATATCTTTCTTTCAAACGCAAGCATAAGCTTGTTCAATAGTAGAGAATGGTTGTAGATGAAGTACATCACTTCGAATCTTGTCTAGTCTGTCATCTAGTCCATCAAGGAAGGTATACACTCTATCTTCTTATAGAAGAGCATTCCACTTCTGTATATCACCTATGCATACCATCGGATATGGACTACGGAAATCAATTTTCCTCCACAAACCTTGAAGACCATTGTAGTATGATTCAATGGTCCCTCGGCTTGTCTCATTCGAGTCACACATCTTTTCAACTCATACACCTGAGATGTGTATCAGTTATATTAAAATAAGTGGTAGCAATTGACTCCCATACTTGTTTAGCAGTTGGAAAACAAATAAAATTGCTGATTAATGAAGGGTCCATGGAATTGATCCACCATCCCTTCACAGTAGCATTTTCTGTTCTCCATTTTCTAAAGGTTGGATCTGTTTGTTCAAGTTGAGGGAGATCGCTATTTATATATCCCAACTTGTCTCTTCCCAAGATATACATCTCAATAACTTGGGATCACAATGCATAGTTGGTACCATCTAGCTTGATACCGATCTATCTAGCAGCAAAATCATAGGTTGTCATTGGGGTTTAGGTTAGAGATTGATTTTGGATTAGAGCCTCGGTCATTCTGGTCGTCATATCTTCAAGAATAGTAGTTGTGGACTCCTTTCTACGATTTTCTAGCTCCACCAAATCAGTTGGTGCGGCCATTTTTTCTGGATTCTCTAGTTTGGATATAGCAAGGATCCAAGAATACTTGTAAGATCGTTGCTATGATATCATTACAGAATAGAAAAAGGGTTGAAGAATAAATAATGGCTTGAATTTCATTCACTGTATATTATTTACAAAAGATTCATCAGTTATATATAGAAGATTGTCCATGAAGGGCCTAACAATTAAGAAAAAACTTTAACTTAGGCTAGTATCAAGCTACCTAGATTATATAGAATTTACAATAATTAAGGTAACTAATTACTCCTATAATCACTCTATATAAATAGAAGTACAGCTAATGCCAACAGTCTCTACAACTCGACTTTTATTAAAGGACTTCGATTGCATAATGGAAGAATGGAAGGAGATGGGCTGTTCAAAGTTCTGAATCACATCAATGACAAAGCTTACAAAATTGAATTTCTTGAAGATTATGGTGTCCCCGCCACTTTCAACGTAGCTGATCTCTTTCTCATGAAGACTGATTAGGGGATCTGGACTTGATAGTTAGCCTTCTCCAACTAGAGTGTGATGCCGCAGGATTAACCTATTGGGCACATGGGTTTTGGTCCCACATTGGGCACCGGCCCACATTGGACATAATTATTAATTTAGGAAATTTAATGTTAGTATACATTAGGCAGTTTTGATGATAACAAACTTTCCTTATGAGAAATTTTGATAATATTAGGAAATTTAATAGATTGAGTTGCTAGAGTTATAATAAGATTAGGAGTCACACATTGGAAAGGAGAAGAAAAAGGTTACCATAGGGCTCATAAATACGATATTTCCTACGTCAGAAGTCTGAGAAATGGGCTCTCCTTGTGCTGCTTATAAATACTTCCTTGGATCTCCTACCGTAATCATCCTCGAGTTTATTGGGTAAAAATAATTTTATTCTAAGAATTAGTCCTCTCTTGTTTCCTCTTTGTTTTGTCTTCACTCCCGTTGGTGGATTCCTAGCGTTTGTGATTGAGTGTGTCAGAGTTGTATCTCTAAAGTGGTGAATTGGCCTTGGAAGTGAGAGACATATCGTGCCACCTACCCTAAGAACCATCCATATCCTCTATCTTGCAACCACCACCATCTATCGCCCTTAAAACTTTATTGAGCTAAACTAAGCCCAGCGCTAGCTAACTTGAAATTTTGCAGAGCTGAAGCTGAGCTCGAGTTGACCCAGCTCACTTCTATTTTTGGTGTAAAGCAGGAGTCGTAGACTAAAAAGAAGACCCAGCCAGCTTAAGCTCTGCTCGTTTGCACACCTCAGTGTAGTTGGAAAAAATATCTAAATGGTGACGAGTTGTTTCAGAATGTTGACCACAAACGGCAACAACCACTAGATCCGAACAATTGGATTTGTAGAAACCGTATTACTAAGAATGAGAGCTTAAAAGAACAGGCTAGCTATTTTAACAGTTTCATGCTAAAGCTATAATGTATAAGAAGATGTGTGGTGTTATCATGGCTCATTATAACACAAATAATGCCTATTATTTGCATGCGTTTTCAATATAGGTTGTTGTTCTTATTTGTTTTAGAATATTCACTTTTTGCCATTTTTCCATCAAAAGATTTTGTGACATCCAAAAAACTATTATATTATTAAGTAAACAATTATTTGAAAAATAATGCCACATTATAAAGTTGTCCATTATCTTATGTTGCTGCCACTATAACAACCATTATAACTATCATTATATAATTTTGGAAGAATTGAAATCATCGGATAAATAACTGCCGTTGGTTTCCATTGGGGTCTGTCGTAGTAGAATAGCGCTGTTTTTGAGATCTTTGTAACAAGTTTGTTAATTGTTATTACAAGCGAGCCATATGTGAAAAGTTTGATCTTTTCATGGATTGGCAGCTTCCAAAGGTGGGGTGCAAAACAAGAGATGAGAGCATGAACTCATGATGTTTCCTTCCCAGCTCCGTCACCGAACTCGCCTGTAAAGCAAGAAAATGTCTTTCTGGACGTGGGTTAGTCGAGTAGCACGCAGCATCTAGTTGAGACACTCACTCCTAGAAAGCAATGAAACCGTGCAACCCACACAATTGCCGCTCAAGATGTCTTGACATTCGTGCCGTACAAACTTGAGATACATGTTGTCCTTAGTTCATTCAACGTAGATATGCTTGTCGGGTAGGCTGGGTTGGCTTATCAGGCTAGGTTTAGCCCCATACATATCCAAAATTAGGGAGTGGATGATGCTTGCAGTGAGGAGGCACGGCAGGGTAAGGAGTCGATGGGATTTGAGATTCCGGGTTTAGGATAGGAACGTAATTTTGTAAAATTTTTAAAGAATATATATATATATATATATATATAGTTAATTTAAATAGTCGGGCTTGGACTGGTCTCGGGCAAGGTCGATTGGAAATCCAATTTCTGCAGGTTTGAAGGATGGGCTCAAATTTTTGTCTTGGTCCGGTCCGCTGGGCTTAGGAACCCGACCTAGACCGATCCAAAATGGTGGGCCACTCAATTTCGTAGCAGGTCTGATTCGATGGTATCTGACCTGATACAGTCCTTAGTTAAAACAAAATAGGGATGACTGAGATATAAATGGGAACCCTAAATTTTCATTTCATATTATCACAATAACAAGGAGCAGCTTGCATACATTTATTAAGCGGAGAGAGGCCAGGGAAAAAACACCAAAAATTTAGACTTATTATGATGAACAAAATAGAAGATAATCTTGAATTCGAGGGTGATCTTGAAAATATAAGATTAAAAAAAAGAAATTTTTATCACATCCAATTGTCGGTCAATATTGGATGTCGGTCAATATTGGAGACAAGGAAGCTTATGAACTAAAGACTACTAATAATAAAAATAGTTTAATTTATAACTCATTTCGTCTTCAAGACGGTGGGCACTTGGCTGATCCGCTGGTCTGACAAGAAGGACCGGATCCCGGCAGGGATTGGAATGTGAAACCAACTCTTGCCAGCTGCTGCTCGACCCCGAGAAGCCTTGCTGCTGTGACCGGTTGGGAACACAAAAGGCAGAAGATGGACAGAATGGTCATCAGAACCAAGAGGTTTCTCTTGATAGAAGCCATGGACATCAATTCTTAATATGAAGCTGAGCTTTTTTCCTATTAATTTCTTCCTTTCTACTCTGTAACTCAGAGGTCGCAACGAGTTATCGGATTTGGTTGGTCGATGGAAGGAAGAGCGGCAAAAGGTGCTATATGTATGGTTTCCTCTACGTGTGTTTTGGGAGGAGATTTGAATGAAAGGAAGACTTGAGGGGCGTTGATTCTAAGTTCAAACTAATTAGCTTGGCAAGCAAGCTGGACTTTGAATTCAAGTCGTTATACCGTCTGTTAGGCATGCTTGAAAGGAGTTATTAGCAAGGGGCAACTGAGATCAAAGCCCGTTGCACTACGTAAGCGGTTTGGTTGTTGGTAAACGCTACTGCATCTTCTTCGCTATTTCTCGAGACGGTTCATCGAATAAACGTATATGAAAACGGTTGGTTGGAAAGTTGTGAATAGCTGAGCCGTCTTTGTTCAAAATATATTTTAACTTTACATGTAGAAAAAGAGGGATAACGTACAAAAATCTTCGTACCAATTCAAGTTTTGACTTCTACCAAAAGACGCCTTTTGTTGGTCTTGCGGAAAGACGTTGTTCAAATTTTGACGATTCTCACGTACCTCTTCATCTTTAAAAATCTTCAAAATAACATGTCAGCTTTAAAAGTTTCCAAATAGCATTTCAACTAAATGGTCCTCTAGCTTACCAACCAGCAACTTTGTTAGCATGCTATGATAAAACCACCATCTCCCTCGATAAAAATACCCTCTCATAAGCCATTATCCTTCCAGGTTTAATTCTTCCTCTACTTTCCTCCACCTCCCCATAGCCTCTTCGGCCTCCATTCCTCCGCACCAACAGCCTCCCTCCAAGGCTCTTGCCTGATCGAGGCTCATAACCCAAACGGAGTTACAATGAAATAAAATAAAGTCCAAAAACTAGAACACAATGCTAAAAAAAAAAAAAAAAAAAAAAAAAAAAAAAAATCCTTCACATCTCAAATATTATTAGCATAAATTACAGCAACATCCCTTTAACTTTCAACAATTTACACTTACACCCCATAAGTTTTAATATCTTCAAGTAGACCCTAAAACTTAGATTTTTATTACAATATGGTCTAGCTGCATGTCTAGAAGAGTTCCAATGTTATTAACAATAATAATTATATTACTAATTTATCCTTTGATTTTAAAATAAAAAATTGCTAAAAGATTATAGACATACCTTCAAGTTTTTGCAATTTGCATGTACACTCTGAAACTTTGACAATGTTACACTTGGGCCCTCTACTGACTATTATATCTATTGCGGCTTATGGGATAAAATTCTTCATATTAACCATCACATCTACTTCTTAGCTCTCCATTTCAATGCTAATAAACCTCCTATGACCATATTCAAGAGATTTGTGAGAGATTTTGCTAGAAAGAAATTGTTAAAAATAGCATCCTTTTTTTATCTAGTGCTTGTGGCTCTCCTAAAATCAGCACCTGAGATTTGCTACACTCCATAAGGTCTTCAATGGAACGCTTAGCCTGTAGTTGCAGAAAATGGGAAGGAGCTGACAGAAGCTTTTGCAAGGGCTTTAATTGGAAGAAGCTTTGGACTAAGTTCATACTTGAAGCTATGGAGCTTCCAGGTTCCTCTCCTTCTCTTGTCCCTTTGCTCTCTCAACCCTCTCTTCTCCCTTCACTCTCCTCTCTTCTCTCTCAAAATAGGACATGGGAAGCCCTTGTTTAGTAGGAAAGAAAGACGAACGGAAGGTGTCACATGATTGCCACGTGATCTCCTTCCATTCTTGCTAAAACACGTAACCTTCTTGTAATCTAGCCAATAAAGGTATTGTCGGTATTTTCTATCTAAAGTTATCTCACATGATGATCATGTATGCATGGATCTTGATGGAGATGGATGGTTGGATCGTATTGCAACAAAAACTTAAGTTTTAGGGTCTAATTGAATACTTAGAACTTTTGAGGTATAAGCGCAAATTGAGAAAAGTTGAAAGGATATTGCTATAATTTATCCATATTATTATTACTATTACATTGATATAGTATGACAAAGAAAACAAGAAGTAGGATAGTTTATTTAAGATAAAGGAAAAAAATTAGAAGGCAATTCAGATATATTCTATTAATGAAAGATAAATTGAGTCCAAGTTGCTTTAGATGCTCTTGGTTAGAAGGTCCTAGAAATCAGTCAGGATCATCAAAGAGTGCATCATCAGGCGATGGTAGTTCCTCATTGCCATTGTTGTAACCTTGTTGAATCTAGCAAATGCAACAAAGAAGAAAGGATAGAGGAACTTGCACATAACATAGTCGGGTATGGTTGCAAGGGGGAGGTCGAGATCTAGAGAGGGAGGGGGTCAGCCATTTGTGGAACGATGGCCTCTTGGCTATAGGACTCAATAGTGTTGCTTAGGCTACCAAGATTCCTAGCTACTATGTCGCCTCCACCATCATCACTATTGCTAGAACTTTTGTAAGGGTCCGGGTAGGGGAGGTTGGTCTTTGCCTTGAATCCATGGAACTCATAGGAAGCAGTGTCATGGTGGAGTAGCAATAGCAGGGTTGCCTGTATCATGATGGAAGAGTTAATAAATCTCCTTCTTCTCTCTAAGCATTGCCTCTCCCCGGCCATGGATGCCAATTGTTGTGTGCACCTCCACCTTTTTCAAGGAAAATGGCAAGGGGTCTTCCCCCTTATGAATATTATATGGATCAATGGCCAAGATCCATCTTTTGGTCATACGAGATGGAATTGGGTTTAGGAGATATAATAGGATTTCTTTTAGGATTTAATTAATAATGAAACATTTTGAAATTTGGGAGGACAAAAAAGGAGAATGAAAAGGGAAATGTAGAGTAGATCGATCGATACCAAGAGGATTTTCATCCAAAAATAATTTCATACTATGTCACATGCCATCATTCTCAACCAAGATGAATGGTAGGACTAATTTGGAATACTTCGGGAACTCAAAAAGCTACTTTAAAAAATTTTAAAGATGATGAGGTATGTAGGAATTTTTAAAGATGATGAGGTATGTAGGAATCATCAAAATTTAAAGGAATAAAATTGTAGTCTTCTCTTATCTTTGTGTAATTATTTTGAATAGGGATGCTAGTCAACCATCCCTTGCTTATTAGCCAAATAGTCAATCCTCCTCATTGGTTGGTGGAGTCAAAAGGAATTAAATTAGTTTGAAAGAAGATGCCTTTTGAACCTATTTGTTGATAAAAAATCTGATCATCGTCGGAGAAGTGCTGGAGTCGGAGAAGATGAGGTCGCAGCCAGTGACCTGCAAAATAAGTCTCATCCAGAGTCTGAGGGGGTGGCTCCGGCAAGAGCCTCTAACGATCAAGTCAGCTTTTTCAGCCAACAGAAATGGAGTACTCAGTAGAGAAAGTTATAGAGTATCGGGAGAGAGGAGAGAGCTTGAAGAAAACGTATCTAGAGGATCTCTTTTATAGCTTAAAGCTTGTAATAAACTGATAGTGACAGCCATAACTGCTTGGTAGTGGATCGTTCGGGGCCACATGGGATTTATTACGGAGAGTAGTGTCTGTTATCACGACGTGCAAATTCGTTGGAATTTAATAGTTGAAGTTCGAAGGAGTAGACATCGGTTGGTGATAACTTTTGAGCTATATCAATTCTAAAAGAGTTAGTGTTGGGGATAAATCAACATCTGTTGAAGTTCGGTTAAGACTTCAACTCTTGATCAGTTCCGTCTGATTACAGCTATAACAACTGAACCTCAATCCACGAGAGTATTCAAACTTTGAATCATTCTGAAATAGCCGACCTCCAACATTACAGTCAGATAATCTGACTGGCTGGAAAGATCGATTTTGAATTTGATAGGGTATTGTGGATTCCTTCTTTAGACGAACTTGGACAGTCAATGCTTCTGCCCTAGAGAACCGACTAAGTCCCCAGCTCTTATGCATTCTATTCGGTCGATCTCCTTCTAGTAACCTGCGTGGCTCTGTCCAACAGTCGAACTCTTTCCGAACTCCTCCAACAGTCGAACTCCTTCCAGACTCCTCCAACGATCGAACTTCTTCTGAACTCCTCCAGCAGTTGGGTTCCTCCATCAAGTGAATTTTCCTTCGAGTTTCTCCTCTAGTAGAGCTGCGCACAGATCCCTCCAGCAGACCTACTTCCTAATTCCCTTGGTAGATCCGCTCTCAGACATCTTCGGTAGACTTTCTTCAAGATTTCTTAGATTGCAAAGCTTCTGAATTTCTTCTGACCGAACCTCCAGTAGTCATCCATAAAGGTCTCCTCGCCTACATGAATTCGACCTCGTATACGGCATGAACTAACCCACATATAGACTACTTTAGAGGAGTCCGATATCTACTCCTCCGAACTTCAACTATTAAATCCTAATGGATTTGCATGTCGTGACAATAGACACTACTCTCCATAATAAATCCCACATGGCGCCAAACGATCCACTACCAAGCGGTTGTGGCTATCACTATCAGTTTGTTACAGGCTTTGGATTGTAAAAAGAATCTTTCAGATACATTTTCTTCAAGCTCTCTCCTCTCTCTCGATACTTTGCAATTTTCTCTATTGAGTACTCCATTTCTATTGGCTGAAAGAGCTGACTTGATCGTCGGAGGATCTTACTAGAGCCACCTCCATCAGACTCTAGACGAGACTTATTTTGTAGGTCACTGTTTGTGATCTTGTCTTCTCCGACTCCAACGTTTTTCCAGCGATGACCAAATTTCGCACCAACAAAATTGGTGCTAGAGGAAGAGCCTCTCTACCTTCTGAGATTTTTTTGTTCTTAAAGGAATGCTTAGCAGAGATCTCTACTTCTTCTCCTTCAAAGTCTTCCTTCCCAAAAAAGATGCCTTCCAGAAAAGTTTCTATCCGACGGTCGATGGCCTCCGTGGCCAAATCCTATCTAGATCTGCTCGCCCTTGTTTCATCTCCAATGATTCAAACTTCACTTGTAGCAATGGTGGATGCAGAGCAGTTCAACCTACTAGTCCAGTAGGTTCATAGCCTCACAAAAGCAGTGTAGGCCATGCAGCAGCCTCCGATGCCAATTCGATTGGAGCAGACTTTCTCGGAGTCTCATGATCCGGTCTGGGGATGACCGACTCGGGCTAGCTAGCCGACGACCTCCAAAAAGGGGAAGCAGAGAGCCGAGCGCCTCTACTCAGATTATGACTCTATCCCTGGGGGAACTTTATCCCTGTTTAGTCTAAAGGCCTTGAAGATCCACGATCGAGAGGATCTCCTAGATCAGAAATCACAAGAGATGGATCGACAGATCAAGAAACTCCGTCATGCTTCCCCTTTCCATGGTAATGATATCTGTATCGACCCTCCTTTCTCTCATCGCATCATGCAGGAACCTATCCCACCGAACTTCAAGCTCCCTCAATTCAAAAGCTACAACAAGACTACCGATCCGGTCAACCATCTGGAGGTCTTTCGGATGATGATGCTGCTCTATGGCGCATCAGATGCCATCCTGTGTTGGACTTTTCCATCCACCTTGAAAGGAGCAGTCAGAAATTGGTATTCGATCCTTAAATCGGGCACCATCTTTTTTATTGATCAAATAAGTCATGAGTTTATGGCTTATTTTATCAGTAGCCGACGTCCTAGGTGAGGTTCAAAATTTCTCATCAACATCAAGCAGCAAGAGGAAGAATCCATCTGAGTTTATGTTAATCGCTTTAATGCTGCTATGCTGGAGTCTGAAACCTAGACCAATCTGTTGCGATAGCCGCACTAAAGGGTGGCCTTCAGAAGAACAATCTATTATTCTTCCTAGAGAAGAAGTACCATATGGATTTTATCGATATGCTGGCTCGGGCCGAAGGATATAATCGAGTAGAAGAGGCCATCAAGGCGTTGGAGAACGGTGAATGGGCGAGCTGGACAAGTTCACTGAAGAAGGAAAGCCGAGCGAAGCTCGGCTACACTCCTAAACTTTCCTTGAGTGCAAGCAAGCCCGAACTCTCTTCTGGGCTTGAAAGTAGGGAAGCCTTGATAGAAGGGCTCAGCGAAGCTCCCCCCTCCAAAGGTTCCATAACTATGCCCCCCTCAATGCTCAAAAAATATAAGTACTGATGGAGATCAAGGAGTAACTGCCTAGATCAGAGAGGATGCACTCTCATCCCAACAAGCGCAATTCTAATAAGTACTGCCTCTATCATCGTAACCATGGTCACGATACTGAAGAATGTATTCAGCTTTAAGATGAGATCGAGGAGCTTATCAAGTGGGGCAGGCTCCGTCGATTCCTACGATGTCGGCCTAAAGAGCGGAAGGATCGACCAAGGGCACTGCCACAGTTAGAACCACCAAGAAGGAAGGAGTAGGAGCTAGATTGACCACCCCTCGACATCATCAATATCATCTCTGGAGACTTCGGCAAGGGGAGGCCCGCGGATCAGCATAGCCCGAGAAGAGGGGAAGATCTGAGGAGCCCATCGCTTTCACCAATAAGGATGCCCAAGGAGTTCAGTTCCTACATAATGACGTAGTTTTAATCTTTTTAAACATTGCTAACTATGATGTGCACCGCATTCTGGTAGATAATAGAAGCTCTGTTGATATTTTATTTTACGATGCTTTCTTAAAAATGTCTTTACCTAATAACCACATGGGACTTATGAACTTTCCATTGGTAGGCTTTCCTGATAATGTCGTGCCAGTTGAGGGCATAATAACATTGACTATAGCTACAGGGCAATGTTCGAAGCTGGCTAAAGCATAGGTCAATTTTCTGATTGTAAAAGCTCCATCTACCTACAATGCTATTCTTGGCTGATCTGATTTGAACGTGTTCTGAGCTATAGTATCAACTTATTATCTAAAGATGAAGTTTCCAATGAGCCACAAAATTGGAGAGATCAGAAAAGACCAGGCTTTAGCAAGGTACTGTTACTCCATTGTCCTACAAAAAAATATTCAATTCGATCTTTGTCCTGTTAATGGACTGGATGTCCACGATGACCTTACAGAGGAGCGGGGCGAGCCTATGAAAACCTCATTTTCATCTCATTGAATGATGGAAATACGGAGCATATTGTGCGGATCAGCTTTAGCTTGGGGGGTGAGATTTGGGGGCAACTCATCACCTTCCTCCGAAGGAACGCGAACGTCTTCACTTGGGTCCCAACGGATATGCCAAAAATTGATGCTAAGGTCATAGAACATCGGCTGGCCGCCAATCCTAAGTGTCAGCCAGTAAAAGAGAAAATACGTAGCCACGCTCCAGAGAGGTAGAAAGTGATTGTAGAAGAAGTCGACAAGCTCCTCAAGGCTGCATTCATTCAAAAAGTTAACTACCTGAGGTTGGCCTCAAATGTGGTGCTCGTTAAAAAGGCAAATGACAAGTGAAGGATGTGTATAGACTTCAAAAAGCTGAATAAAGCCTATCCAAAAGATAGCTACCCCCTACCCAGGATGAATCAACTGATGGATGAAACCTCGGACCATAAGCTCCTCACCTTTATGGATGCCTTTTTGGGCTACAATCAAATTCGGATGGTGCTAGAGGATGAGGAGAAAATTGCTTTAGTCACCGACCATGGTCTTTACTATTATAGGATTATGCCTTTCGAACTCAAGAATGCAAGGGTCACGCACCAGCGCTTAATCAACAAAATCTTCAGGAAGTAGATTGATCGAAACATGGAAGTATATGTGGATGACATGCTCATCAAGAGCCGAGCTTCAACAAACCACATTGCCGACCTCGAAGAGACCTTTAGCGCACTTAAGAAGTACAAGATGAGGTTGAACCTGATCATGTGCACCTTTGATGTGACCTTGAGGAGGTTTTTGGGATTCATGGTATCGAGGTGCGGGATTGAAGTGAATCCAGAGAAAATTTGGACTATTCAGAAGATGATTGCTCCAAAAATAATTAGAGAAGTTCAGTGCCTGATTGAAAAAGTGGCATCCCTAAACTACTTCATCTCGAGATCGGTCGAGCGATGCATGCCCTTCTTCTAAGTTCTCAAGCAACCAAAGAACTTATGCTGAACGATGGAATGCCAATGGACATTCGAGGAGCTCAAAAACTACCTCAGTTTATCTCCACTGTTGGCAAAGCCTGAGCCTAAAGAAGAATTATTCTTGTACCTAGTAGTCTTTTCAGTAGCCCTAGTAGCAGTCCTGGTCAAGGAGGAGGCGAAAGCACAATGACTAGTCTACTACATAAGCTGGATCCTGAGGGATGCAGAGACTAGGTATTCTAAATTAAAAAAATTGACTTACTCTTTTTTAATTATCGTCAGAAGATTCTGATCTTATTTTTAAGGGCACACCATAACTGTCCTCATGGATCAACCGATTAAAGTAGTCTTTTATCGAACGGATGCCTTCGAAAGAATCAGAAAATGGGCAATCGAGCTTACATAATTTAACATCAACTACCGACCTCGGTCGTCGATCAAAGCCCAGATATTAGCAGATTTTATAGTAAAATGCACTATTTTAGATGAAGTCGAGCTTGAACAGGATGAAACCAGCATTCCGTGGTTGCAATCAAGCTCCCTCGAAGAGAATGCTGATCTTTTCAAAGGTTTTTGGGCCATGTACGTGGATGGTTCATCCAACGCTGCTGGAGCAGGCGTGGGGTTGGTATTAGTTAACTCCAAGAGAGTCGTCATCGATTATGTGCTATGCTTCAAATTTTTTGTAACCAATAATGGGGCTGAATATGAAGCTCTGATCACTGAGTTAAAAATAATAAAAGAGTTAGAAGTAGATCGACTCCAAGTCTACAGTAATTTTTAATTGGTGGTCGGACAAGTTAGCGGTAACTATGAAGCTTGGGAGGAAAGCATGATGAAATATCTTGAAAAAGTAAAGAACTTGACTTTGGCCTTCAATAGTTTTAGCATTCAACAGATTTCGAGGGTAGAAAATACAAGAGCTGACCTTCTCTCTAAATTGGCCACTTTAGCCCCAGCCGACTTCTCCAAAGAAGTATTTTTTGAAATTCTAAAGTACTCAAGATCAGAGGAGTCATAGCCCGTTATGCAGGTTGAGCACGAGCCGAGCTGGATCGATCTGCTAGTTGTCTACCTCAAGGATGGAGTTCTTTCTCATGATCCAAAAGAAGCTCAAAAACATAGGAATCAAGCTTTTCGATATGTTCTGTATGACGGCAAGCTGTATAAAAGGTTGTATTTTCTACCACTCTTGAGATGTCTCTGATCTTTGGAGGCCGACTTTGCGTTATGAAAAGTGCATGAGAAAATTTACGAAAGTTATATAGGAGCCAGATCCTTATCACAAAGGCTACTTCGGTAGGGATATTATTGGCCGATCTTGTACCACGATTCTATAGAGTATATCAAGAAATATGACCGCTGTTAGAGAAATACAAACATACAAAGACAGCCAGCCTCCGAGCTTACTCTACTAAGTGCATCTTGGCCATCGCGTAGTGGGGAATGGATATACTTGGCCTTTTTTCAATGGTATCCGGATAACGAAAGTTTCTTCTGGTTGCGATCGAGTACTTCACAAAATGGATCGAAGCCGAATCATTAGCAAAAATTATCGAGACCAAGATATAGGACTTCATCTAAAAGTCAAACGTCTATCAGTTTGGTCTATCCCGAACTCTCATAACAGATAACGGGCGATAGTTTGCTGGAATGGGATTCGTTGAGTTCTATGAAGATCTAAATATCTTTCATCACTTCACGTCAGTGGCCCATCTATAGGCAAATGGTAAAGCAGAGGTGACCAACAGAATTTTACTATAGGGCATTAAGGCAAGGCTTGAAAGAGCAAGAGGGACTTGGGCGAACGAACTTTACCACATCCTCTGGATGTACCGAGCTACTCTAAGGCTATCGACTAGGGAAATACTGTTCGCCTTGGCCTTTGGAACAGAGGTAGTCATCCCAATTGAGCTTAAACTTTCATCAGTATAGGTCATGGCCTTCAATGAGCAGTATAACTCACAAGACCTAATAGTCAACCTCGATCTATTGGAGAAAAAAAGAGAAGCTCAAGTTCGGACAGTAGCCTATAGACGAAGAGTAGCCAGATACTATAACTCCAGAATTAAAAGCAAAGCATTCAGAGTGGAAGACTTGGTGCTCCGACGAGCGTCCATTTCGCAACCTCAAGATCAAGAAAAGCTCGTCCAGAATTAGGAAGGTCCGTATAAAGTAAAAGAGATCGTCCAGTTCGGAACTTATCGCTTGAAGGAGCTCGGAGGAGCGACACTCCCGTGGCCTTAAAATTCAAAAAACTTAAGAATGTACTACCAGTAATTTTTTTTCAATAAAACTTTTCTATTTTAATATCATTACTTCTTAGTGCAAAAATTATATAATGACTAATAACTCTGAAGCAACGTAAAGTGGTCCGTTAGGAACAGAAAGAGAATCTCATCCTAACATGAGTAGAAAGTCGAAGGCCTCATTGTACTAAGATGAGATGAGGGAAAAGGTCCTACCAATAGTTCTAATGTGCCCCTACAACCTGTTAGGAATAGGAGGAGAATCTTATCCTAATATGAGCAAAGTCGAAGATTTCATTGAACTATGACGAGATGAGGAGAGAGGCCCTACCAACGATCGTATTGTGCCCCTACAGCTTGTTAGGAACAGGAGAAGAACCTCATCCTAACATGAGTAAAGTCAAAGGCCTCGTTGAACTAAGACGAGATGAGGGAGAGATTCCACCAACGATCTTAATGTGCCCTACAGCCTATTAGGAACAGGAGGAGAATCTTGTCCTAACATGAGCAAAGTCGAAAGCCTCGTTGAACTAAGATGAGATGAGGGGAGAGGCCCTACCAACAGTCCTAATGTGCTCTTACAGCTCGTTAGGAACAGGAAGAGAACCTCATCCTAACATGAGCAAAGTCGAAGGCCTCGTTGAACTAAGATGATGAGATGAGGGAAGAGGCCCTATCAATAGTCTTAATGTGCCCCTACAGCCTGCTAGGAATAGGAGGGAAACCTCATCCTAACGTAAGCAAAGTCGAAGGCCTCATTAAAGCAAAATGAGATGAGGGAAGAGATCCCACAGACAGACCCAACGAACCTCTACGATTGTACAAAGGGTGGAATGTTGAGGCCTCACTAATTAAAAACAAGGAAGAGGCCAAGGCCCTACTAACGACTATCGTGCACACCCCCTACGGCCACTCCAAATGCTAAAGGTAAAATCCCAACCTGATCCATGGAATGGACCTCTAACCCGACATCTACGATAAGCATCTCATTAGAAACAAAGGTAAAAATGAGGCACCCAAAATTGCATCTATAAGAGATGACCGCAAAAAAAAAAGAAAGAGAGAGATACCATTTCATCATGGAGTTGTGTTCATTACAAAATAAAAGTTAATAAGATCGATTACATAGTGGGCATACTACAAGCGAAATAAAGGTCAGTAAGGATCAACTGAGTGAAAGAACAAATGCATTACAAATGGAATAAAGATCGATGAAATCGATTACATAAAGAAAAAAGAAAGGAGGTGAAGTTTTAAGGCGGCCCGGGCTCTTCAAACTTCAGGTTGTCAGCTCCAGCCATCACCAAAGCTTTCTTCAGTCTGAAGATCTCCTCCTTGAGCTCTTTCTTCTTATATAGGCCGTCGATATACATTCTGTTAGCGTACTCAAATTTTGCCTCGAGTTCTCGCCGTTGCTTCCTCAGGACTTCGGATTCAGCTTTGACGTCCATGATGGCTCGACGCTCGTAGGTCAACTTAAGCTTCAACTGCTGAACTTTAGCTTTCTCCATCCTGACAGCCTCCGAGAGCTCACCGACAGTCCTTCTCAGAGAGGCGAGCTCCTCAGATTCGCCGCTCGATCGAGCTTGTTGAATGCTATAAAACTTCCTCCAAAAATAGGTTGCCTCATCCCTGGCAGCCTTTAGCTTGTCTTCAAGCCTGGACATCTTCCCTGCTCAGGTTGCTCGGTAACTATTGTGCCAGTTCTCAGCATCCTGCAGCTGCTTCTGAAGCTAGGAGAACTTTTTTGACCAATCCCAGCTATGCTGGGCTTCATTGGTGGACCACGACGAACTCCCTTTCTGGAGATGGATTTTTTCTTTTGCCTTCTTCAGATCAACTTCAAGAGAGCTGATCTTCATTGTGAGTGCCCAAGACTTATCGCTCACGTTCTTTTAGAGTTCAGCAAGCTCCTTCTCAAAATTTTTTTTTTAGATGCAGAAGCTCGCGGAATCCTTCATGTGTAGGCTTCGGAGGTGAGTGACTTCTTTAGTCACTTCCGAAGCATTCTTCCGAGAGGCCTGAAGGTCGACCTCAACCTTCTTCAATTTTTTTCTTAAATGGTGAACTTCCTTCTTCAAACCCCTTATCAAAGGCTTGAATGAAACTTTCTGAGATAAGGGGTTGGCAACCGGAGAAAGAGGGTTGTGGTCTTGGTTGTCGGAGGCATTCTGAATCACATGTAGCATGGATTGTAAAGAAAAAGAGGGATTTACTTTCATTACTTCAAATGTTCTTGGTACATCAAAAAAAAAGAAAGAAAAGTATATAAATGTCAAAAGTTTATACCTCGCATGGCTCGCTCACTGGAGAGGTCGGGACATTCTCGACCGCCTCCGACTCTCGAGCAGGCTTAGATGCTGCACCTGTAGATTCTAAAACTTCTAGAGCAGCTTCAACGGCATGGACAGTGGGGGCAATCTTGGCATCAGCGTGCGAAGGGTTGGCTCTATTTTCTGGCTTCTCTATAAGGAGGTCCAAATCGATGTCGGGGATGTTCTCGGTGGCCCACCCCAAGCTGATCTGAAACCTCTCCAGAAAAGATTTTTGGGTGATGTCTATTTTGATGTCCTCCATATCTTTAGAGGACTTGAAGTCTTGCATGGCCCTCTCCATGGCGGTGTTGACCTCTTCATGCACCTTCCTTTTTTCCTCCTTTAGAGCTAGCTCGGCCCTCAGCTTCGCCATCTCTTTTCACTCCTCTCTCAACTCCTTCTGAAGGCGTTTAACCTCAAACGAGTGGATTTCTGAGGCAACCTTCAGAACATCGACCTCGGCCCATGTTAGATATATGTGCTCTAGAAGCCAGAATTGGCTGACACTTGTAATACACTTCTAGGGGCAAAATTATAATTTTGACTAAAAGCAATAAATGGGTTATTTTCTATCACATATGTGTATTTAGTATCTGTGATACATCCTTTGAGTTAATGGTAATGATAATTCATATTTTCAAGAGTTAAAAATTTAAGACATGAATAATCATTATTAACTCATAAATTGCTTCCGACCATAGGATCATCACGAGGATGGTAATTGATCCGGAAGGTTGGTGTACAATCGCTTCTCTTTAGTAGATGAGTTTTGAGTCTACGGTGTAGAGACACCGGAGCGAGAGTACAGGTACTCGTTAGAGAACGAGGGCACTGAGCGTGACCACCTCGAGTAGTCATTAGGGAGTCTACCTTCTCATCGAATGACTGACTCGATGCTGCAGTAGTGTGTCTGGTTCTTTGATCCTGAGGTGCATCGGCAGTTCACCTTGAGGGTGTTATAGTTTGACTACACCATTACTCGATCTCCTTTAGCCATATGGAACCTGAGGTGTATGTTGGCTATAGCATGTTCATTGTAGGAACTGGATTGCATCAATAGAAGGAATCTTATCTACCTCGGTGGTAGAGGAGCAGCCCTATGATGATCATGAGAATCAAGTCCATAAGTCCCATGGACCATGGCAGAGTAAAATAATAGAAAGAGTTTCTATTTAGATTTTTACATCGGACTCGAATCAAATGATTACATCATATGACAGAAACTAGGGTTTGACGAGTTCACCTAAACCCTAATCTGATTGGGGCTCAAGATAGAAGAACTTAATCACACAGGTAGCTGCACCAAGAGGCTCGCATTTAGCTCTGATGGGTTGCCACCATATACTGCTAGGTGTCACTGATGGATTTTGGAGCAATTAGAATGATTTAAATGATCGATCATTCTAGCTGTTCGAATCAGAAGAGTTCTGATCCATCGAAAGAAGTTTCGATGATGTCGATGATAGAGATCATGACATATCCCATTACCATATAGAGCTGAACCTAACTGGATCAACAAATAAGGGTTTGAATTTGGTGATCATCAATTGAACTGATCTAGTTCAATTGATCTGAATGAGATTCAATTAGGTTCAAGAAAATCGTGCTAGCACTCGATTGAACCTAACGTTCTTCTTTTGCTATCATAAATAAGTTGTCCTATCTGAGCCAAAGGAGTTTGTGCTAATCAGAGGCTTCATATAGTCTGATGAAGGTTGTCTAAGTCAGAATAGTTGTCTTATTTTTAAGACATTACCTGCCATTTTGGTCACCTGCCATTTCTTGTCTTTTGACTTTGGTCAAAAGTCTACTTTGACTGTCAAACGTTGACCATTGCACTTTGACTTTTACCACATGTCACGCACCTATTGGAGAGCGGTGGGGCCTTCCTCCTGCCAGAACTCTGGCAAGGGGAGGCGCACGCCACCCTAGGCGTGCGCCCAAGCTGGAGCGCCTTGGAGTCCTTGTTGGACAAGGACTCCATCTCCCTTTTGGATTCCAATTAAGTTCTTCTAAGAATCAGTTTGACTGATCTTAGGGCCATCTAAGGAGAATCAGGACTCTATTTCCATCAATCAGAATTTAGATCTGATCTCACAAAGGTTGTGATTGGTTGGGAGAAGAGGAGTTGGATCACAGTTAGTCTATAATAAGGACCCTTACCCAACTCAAAGAAAGAAGAGTTTCCATACGCCCCAAGGCCTTTTCTCCTCTCCTCCTCCATGCCAAAGCTTCTTCTCCCTCTCCTCTCCACATCCAAAATAGTTTTGGAGCTTGGTTGGTGCGATCCAGATCAAAGAAAAGCAATCAAAAGCTAGAAGGCTGCACTTCTGCAAAGGACGACTGCTGATCTTCAAAAGGAGTTTTGAAGATCCTCCAGATCAGATCCAGATCTAATTTTTAGAGATGTGATATAGAAGAAGAGGATCTCCAGATCCAGCCTGAGTGGATATCGATAGAGGCCAGGCGCTTGCGTGGCTAGATCCAGAATCTTTCACTGCATACAGGATCATCAACGGGTAATAGGATTACCCATATCAAGGTAAGTTAAATCTGATTTAATTTATCTAAATTTATTTTAATCATTAAAATAATAAGAATCAGATCTGAAACATCTCAGATATGATACAGATTCAAGAGAAAAAAATTTGAAATATATCTCTTGATCTGATCATATCTGAACAAACCTGGACCGAAAAATCAGGATTTTTCTTCAACGCCCGAGCCTCCTCAACTTCCGCATAGTCTTCCTCAAGGTCCCTGAAAGCTTCGGCCCATCTCTGATTCACCATCTTAGAGTGGGCTAAAAGGTAGTGTCCTAACTACAAAACAAAAAGTGAGTCAAAATTCTAGAAGATCTTAACTTCAGAGCCCGAAGGGTATGAAATCAAAATCAAAAGAAGCCGCTTACCTTCAGGAAGGCAGTGAAGGACTCGTTGAACCTCTTAACATTATCCTTCTAGCACATCCTCTCTACAATGTGGGAAGGATGTTCCCCTCCATTAGCATCTATACGACCACTAAGATCCTCTCCCTTAGAGCTCTTGGACTTTCGTCCAACTTTTTTGCCGACAGCCTTCTTCTTCTTCCTCTCAATTTCTTCTTGTTGAACAAGAGTAGAAGAGGCAGCCTCTTCAGACAAGACCAAGCTCAGTGTGGTGACGACGGGCTCGAGGGCCAGCACAGCCCGAATCGACACGGCCTGGCTCGACTCTCCAGTCCGAGCCTTCTTCCCTGATTCGCTAAAAGGACCATCCTTCCTCTCAAGGGTCTTGATTCCCTTCGCCAGGCGATTCCATTCCTCTGGAGTCATTTCTACAAAGAAGATAAAGTTAGGTCAAAAGAAAGAATACCATCCAACCGACTGAATATGAAAAACTATCTATTGGGTTAAGAGAACTAAGATCGAAGTTGAACAAGGTTTGCTCATCCAGAAGTTTGGGGATCGATGGAGTATTAAAGGACTTCAACTTATCGGCCGAACTCCGATCTTTGCTTTCTAACCCAGGGGCTTGATGGATCAATTTTCTTATCTCGCCCCATGGAGGAAGTCCTAACCCTAAGGAGAGATGGAAGATGAAAAAGAATCTCTCCTTCCAGCTGTGAATGGAGGAAGGAGCATCCTTAAGCAATTTCTTCTTGCTGAATTGCGGAGATACATACCACCAGTCATTGATAGTTGGATGGTGTTTGAAGGTGAAAAAATTATGAAATAAGAAAATGGTCGGTCGGATGCCTACCATGGTGCAAAGAGAGAGAAATCCTATGATGAATCTAAAGAAATTTGGTGCCATAGCAGTAAGAAAAATATTAAGAAACCTGAATAGGTTAACTACAAAAGGAAACAAGAAAAACCTAAGCTCGGCCTGAAGGATTTCGATACAGACAGGTTCAGTCGGGAGAAGGTGTGCAAACTTGATTGTCGGGCCCGGAAAGTTTGAGCTCGTATTCAGAAGGAATCCCAAACCGAATCCTGACTAGGAAAAGATCATTGGATTGAAGTCCACAGGGAATGGTTGTAGACACAAAAGGACGGGCCGACTCCAAGGGTTCGACCTCCCTAGGAGGCAGGTTCACCAAGGCTAGAGGGGTCGGGCTCTCAGAACAAGTTGACCAGGATCCTTTGCTAGACATTTGGATCAAAGAAAAATCAAGGAATCATCCAAAAAATCAGAAAAAATAAGATGTTTAAACTTCGACAAAAATAGGAAGAGCGAGAAAGCAAAGAGTGTAGAAATAATCTAAAAATGTATCGAAGGGCTGACCTAAATCGGCTGAAGAGAATAAGGAGATGATGAACGTAATGAAAATCGAATAAGGATGCGCCTGAAACCAAGAAAAACGGAGGAAGAAGCTTGAACTCTTGCATGGGATGGAGAAGGAAATCAGAGGAAGGAGATGAGGATTTCAAAAGAAGTAAAGGCTCGAAGGAGGAAGATGGGTTTAAGTAGCTTCTGAAATTTCAAGATGGTTATGATTGTGGATTTTCTCCAGCCGATCTTTGATCGATGCATGTCCTACTCATCATGGTAGAAATCTTCCAATGGGTAGATCCTTAATAGCACTGTACTTCGAGTAGGCTTTTGGTAGATAATTTGAAAAACATCTTTTCAGGTCACCGTGCATTTACGAAGCTTCGATGCCAGTCTGGTAAAAGCTAAAAATCCCCATCCAACCCAGATGGTGGAAAATCCAATAGGATTGAAAAATTCTTCGAACTTAGACAGTCTCTATTTTACTCCCATCCTTCGAACTTTGAACTCAGGAGTAGGGGGACTAGTGTTGGCGATAAATCCACGCCTGTCAAAGTTCAGTTAAGACTCTGACTCTTGATCAGTTTCGTTCGGTTGTAGTTATAACAACCGAACCTCAAGCTGCCAGAGTATTTAAACTCTGAATCATTCTGAGATGGCTGACCTCCAACATTGTAGTCACATAATCCGACCGACTGGAAAGATCAATTTTGGATTTGACAGGGCATTGCGGATTTCTTCTCCAGATGAACTTGAACAATCAATGCTTCTACCCCAGAGAACCGGTTAAGTTCCTGGCTCCTGTGCATCCTATTCGGCCGATCTTCTTCTAGTAACCTGCGTGGCTCCATCTAGCAGTCGAACTTTTTTCAGACTTCTTCAACAGTCGAACTTCTTCCGAACTCCTCCAGCAGTTGAGTTCCTCCATTAGGAGAATTCTCCATCGGATTTCTCCTCCAGTAGAGCTGCGCACAGATCCCTCCAGCAGACCTACTTTTTGATTCCTCTGTTGGATCCGCTCTCAGACATCTCTGTTAGACTTTCTTCAAAATTTCTCAGGTCGCAGAGCTTCTGAATCCCTTCCGACCGAACCTCCAGCAGTCACCCATAAAGGTCTCCTCGTCTATATGAATTCGACCTCGTACACGACATGAACCAACCCACATATAAACTACTTTAGAGGAGTCCGAACTTCTCTAGAATTAATATAGCTCAAAGATCATCACCAACCGACGTCTACTCCTCCGAACTTCAACTATTAAATCCCAATAGATTTGCACGTCGTGACAACAGAAACTACTTTCCATAACAAACCCCACATGGCTCCGAACGACCCACTACCAAGCGGTTGTGGCTGTCATTATCAATTTGTTATAGGCTCTGGACTATAAAAGGGATCCTCCAGATACGTTTTCTCCAAGCTCTTTCTTCTCTCCCAATACTCTGCAACTTTTTTTACTGAGTACTCCATTTTTGTTGGTCGAAAGAGCTGACTTGATCATCGGAGGATCTTACCGAAGCCACCCTAGATACTGGACGAGATTTATTTTGTAGGTCACTGACTGCGACCTCATCTTCTCCGACTCCATCGCTTCTCCGACGACGACCAGATTTCGCACCAATACTATTTATAGAGAACTTCTTAGTTAGAGCTACTCTCCCATGTGGACTTTGGACCATCTAATAAAACATCTCCACATCATTCGGTGAGATTAAAAAAAATCCTACAAAAGTTTGATTGGAAATGACTAACCATGGTTAACTATGTACTTTATATATTTCCATCCATGCTTTTCCACCAAGCGGGAAGTTTTAAAATTAATTTTGAAACATTGAATAATATGATAACGTTTTATTGAACAGTCTAGAGTCCATGTGGTACAACAGTTCTAACCAATAATTTCTCTTATTTCTGAGATAGACAATACATGATAACTTATGTGGAATGGTAAGTCATAATGCCTTCGATTGGTTGAAGGGTACGTACTGCTGGAATTCAACTATTAGCCCATCCTCTTCCCCTTCTTCTCCTCCTATTTAGAAAAGAAACATGGATTCATCTTCAATTCAACAGGTTAAAGAGCTCTTTCTTTTCATCATAAGGAAACTTGCTTTACAAATTATTTTTGTTCCTAACAGCACAATTGAAAACTCTCTTTGCTCTTACCATATATCATTCAGGCATGGGAGAAGAAGAGCCAAACAACTATGCAAACAGACTGCCAGGAAGCATATTGATTAATTAATTATTTAACAGCAGTAGATATAGAAATATTTTTCTAAACACTAAGAAAGTTGCATAATAAGCCATATGATAATTCAAACCCCTTGAGCTCAAGGCCAATTATACATGCAGGAGCATTTGCCATTTCTGAAAACAATTCCTTATTAAATGTTACATTGTCGAGACAAAGAAGGAAAGCAACATTTTTTTTTTTGGCATATTATAGTTAAAAGGTCTTTCTGATTGATGATTTCTTTGTTTCTGGTCTCTTTTCTTTTCAAACATGGCAAATCATTTATGGATTTTTGACTACGGCTTTGTTTCATAGCGGGGTTGTAAAGCAGGATTTCTGTGCTCCTCCTTGATATCCTGAGGGGTTGTTTGCGACCTCTCTCTGTCTCTCACACACACAATTTTTTGTCTCTTTCTCGTGGTAATCCCTATTAGAAGGAAGCCCATGAACTTAGCAGATCATAAGCAACAATAATTTGAACAAACTATGCTAAGAATCCAGCTCATAACAACTTCTTGTTGTACTATAGTTTCCAAATTGTACGTGATAGCATTTTGTTACAACTTATTGTGTAACAAATTTTTTGTGGTAACCTACAGTAACAACATTTTGTTATAAATATCTAATCAAGGAGAAACTCAAAGGTAGGCTACCATTCATCATCAAAACTTTCTTCATAACTTGGTATCAGAGCCACAAGATTGTGATAGCCAACCGATCCTTCTTACCATATATACCCTGATGTGGTCTCCTCTTTTTAGATCAGGTCCACAATCTGGCTAAACTTGGATCCTTTTTCCTGTTGATTGACTCGGACCACATAGATTGGGTCCATGATCAGCCTTAGATCGAGACCTAGACCAAATAGACCAAGCCTCCGTTTGGACCTAACCAAATAGATAGATAGATTTGGCCTTGATTAAATCTAGACAGAGTTTCTCTCTCTCTCTCTCTCTCTCTCTCTCTCTCTCTCTCTCTCTCTCTATGTTGGTTCAACTAGGCCAATCCTAATTGCTTTTAATTAGTCTAATTTTCTCTTAATTGATTGATTAGATATAATCTGGGAACTTCGATTTGATCATGTGGAAACCCAGATCTGGATAGTGAGGGAAAATAATCGAGATGATTCCTTGCAATAACAAACTCTATCTTATTGTGAAATATTAGTATTGATGTTGGGTATTGATTAATCATTATATTTAATAGGTGGTTGACACCCCTAGATGTTAGGCTAGCTTGGGCAGTTTGGATTGGATCCTATCATGAGAGTCAGGATATAGGATGCCTTATAGAAGTCCGATGAGATTTTAGGCTTTTGGATGATGACCCTAATTGGTGAATTTTGAGAGAGTTTTAGAGTGGAGATATTGGTAATTTTGTTTTACCTCTGGTGACTTTCAGTGCATGCCATATCTTTTAACTAAAATTTATATTTTTAATGAATTATTGTAAAGAAAAATGTATATATTTAAGTATTAGAAATTAGAAATTTTTGAAAATATTGTATGTTTATAAATATTATGCATGTTTTCATAAAAAGAGAAATTCAAAAAAATATGGACCAAACATAATCCTTATGCTCACATGGTTATGAAATCTATGATTTATTTGTATAACTATAGAGTTTGAAAAGTGATGATATTCTTGTTTTAATATGACATGGCATTTAAAAGAGATGAATACTCTTGTTTTAAATCTCGCATGAAGTTTTGAAAGGAAATAATTTTTCTATTTTTGAAAATAAGATGTGAAATTCTAGTTGATATTGCTTATATTGTTGAAAACAAGTATGCAATATATAAGAAACTAGTTATAGTGAAAATTATGAAAATCTTTTTAGTTTGATTATGATTTGGATCTAGCCAATGGGACAGATTATTGACCATATATTAGAAACTTATTTCTTTTGGACTTAGCTAGTCAAGGCTGGTTATTAATAGAGTTAGTCCTTTCAAGCCTAGCAGTTCGGGCTGATCGTTGGCACACATTGATGCATTAGATATTTATTTGCAGGAATAATATCTATTCCCTGATAAGGGTTTAATCATAGTCATATGATTCAGATTTAGTTTCTCTTTTGAGCCTAGCTAATTGGGGTTGATCATAGGAACAGATTGATGGATTGCATATTCTGTGTTCTAGGACTAGTCTATTTTGAGTCTTGATGAAAACTATTATTATATGTAAACTCTACAAGAGGCAAATGGCCATCCCAAGCACCACCCAAGTCTAGCACATAGGCCTACAACATGTCTTCCAGAATTTGAATGGTCTATTCAGACTGTCCATCCACCTTTGGGTGAAAGGAGGTACCCAAACATAGTTTGGTTGCCATAGCCTTACGTAGACTTTTCTAGAATTGAGATACAAATCTTAGATCTTTGTCCGACATGAGAAAAACAAGAATCCCATTCAATCACACGATCTACTCAATGTATAGGCTTGCCAATGTTTCCAAAGATAAACCCATTCCATAGGGTAGAAAGTGAGCCGACTTTAATAGTCAGTCCACAACCACCCACACAACATTATTACCTCTTGGTGTTTTGGGTGTCACATGTCAACATAACTGGAGGGTTGGGTGTGACATCTATCATGGATTCCAGCCAGTGATTTGCTAAATTTAATCTAGAAAAAAAGTGCTCTGTTCTCCTATTTATTTTTCATGGTACTCTTCCTTCTCCAGCATTGTTTATCACCACCGATTGCCAGGTGAGGTACCACCGGTTGTATCACCGTAGCCCCAGCTACCATTGGCTATAATTTTGGCTGGTGGGAGGTCAAATGTTTCGAGGAAGAAACAAGGGGAAAAGGTCCCTTCTTTTATAAAGAACCCATGGGAAGATGAAGGAAGAAGGAAAGGAAAAAAAAAAGAAAAAAAAGAAAAGAGAAAAAAAGAAAAGAAACAGATTTCTTTCTTCTCTCTCTCCTCTCTCTTTTCTCTCTAGTTTTTTTTCTCTCTCTAGCTTTCTCTTTATAACTTTCTCTCTTATTTCTCTCTCAATAGATTTTTTTCTGTCTAGAATCTTCTCTCTCTAAATTGTTTCTGTCTTCATGGATTCTTCTCTCTATGATTGATCTATGTAAAAGATTTTCTTTCATTCTGATTCGACCTTAGCAAAGTCTTGATCTGCAATCGCCAGATAGCTGTTGGCACCCACTTTGGCCAAACCTAGATACCATTAGATTCAATTATCTCTGATTTTTATTGAACAATCCATACACTACTTCAATCATGATTTGATTAAATCACCTTAATTAGACCATTCAGGTTATCAAACAATACTGTCCGATCAATCGTGTTTCACCTTGTCAATTTTTGCTTCTTTGATATGCTCTCTCTATGTAATTTATGAACATAGTGAACCCGACCTGTTACTTTGAATCTGAGTTGATTTTGGTAGGGGATTTTGATCCATTCTATCAATTGGATACATGCTCACACCATCCGAGACTTTGTTGAACATCTCGAGATCTGGTTTTTCTTGATCTCTATCAAATTATTATATTTTAAGTCACCCTGATTAGATGAAGCCATCCTAGTTGTACCCCTAGTTGGGTTATTTCACTCTCTTAATCTGTTTGGTTTCTTTAGGATTTCTTATCTATGGGCTTTTAAGAAATTGACTAATTAATTGAATTTCAATGGCTTTGGATAGATGTATCTAATTTGCTTGATTGAAGTTGGATTTTGAAGTATGATGAGGTAAGCAATCTAATGCTTCAAGTGTGCTTTTTTTGAACAATCTTTGAAAAAATTATAATTAGTTTGGTCAATTTAAAATATGATCTCTATTTTTTATCTGACAAAATGGGTCAAGTATATATTGTTTTATTATTATAAATAATTTATTTTGAGAAATATATTTGGAAAACCTCACTGGAGAGTTTGTGAAATTATTTTATACATATTCTTAGCATGACTATGATGTGATCCTGCCAATCGGGATTATATGTCAGATTTTTCGAGTTATAATCCTAGAAACTAGTTTCAACATCGCGCCATTGATAATTAGAATAGTGGTATCTGTTATCTGGCACTTTGTGTAAAGTATTTCTATTATTGGATCCATGCCACTAGGTTACATGGCCATAGCTTGATGTTGAGTTCAGTACCAGCATATGAAAATAATTATTTTCAAAGAAATATGTGTTACTTGAAATTTATTCTTTCTAATCAATATTATGTAATTTATTTGCTTAGCATGCTTAGACCTTATTTTGATGTATTATATTGCTTACCAGGCTAGTGTAGCTCATTATTCTTTTTTTTAATTATTTTTTAGATCATGAATCATGATTGCTTGGGACTTGGGGGAGTGCACTTGATTGGTTGGAGTTATTTGGGTTATTCATATTCCTAGTTCATTTTAGTTTAGCCTAGTTCAATTTAATTTGGATATTTGTTTCTGATGAAACATTAAGATTTATGTTACATAAAGATATTTATTATAAAAAAGAATTCAATTAATTTTTATTAGATTGATTTTCAAGGATTAAAGACTTATCATCATCATCATCATCATCATCATCATCATTCTAAAATTTTTATAATTTGATCTGTAGCCTTGAATACTTATAAGGTCTGTTCTACAGGTATGCGGTATCTATCACGTACTCGGTTCAGAGCATGTTAGATTAACTAGTATGAGAGTATAGATTTAAGATTATTAGGGATTGTAACAAGATCATGATAGTTAGAGTGATATGTTTTAGGATTCTTAAGACTCATCAGAAAGGTTGAGTGTTGGGTATAACTAAGTTACGAGATATCTCTATTTATTTTTCTTGTTGATAATTTTTTATTATTTTAATTGAATGTTATTTGTCATGCTTATGTTGTTTTCATGAAATTAGAATGCCATCTCACCATACTTGTGGTAAAGTATAATGATATACAACTTGTGCATAGGTTCTGATTGTTAGATTTGGATTCAAATTAAGTGTAAGAGGATTTATTATGGAATACTATTGTGCATTATGATTATTTATTTATTTATTATTTAAGTAAATTTGGAAGTTCAATTTGATATTGGGTATATCGTGATATTACTTCAAGCTTGAAGTTAATTATTTTGGTTGTAGTTTATGATTAATTTATAAGAAGTTATTTAAAGTTTTGGCCAGAAAAGATTTTTATTATAGTTGACTAGAATATTCTTTGAGTTTCACACTTGTATATGGATCATTTGATGAATTTGAATATGGTAATTGGCGCAACAGTCAAGATGGTAATTGGTGATAAGATTTAAAAATTCCATTATGGCTTCTTTTGGAATTTGAGCTTCTTTAACTTGCTCAATTTATGATAAACAATAATATATTTTGATTGAAAGCAATTTAGTGCATCCAAGGTAATTTTGATAGCTTAAATCAAAGTACTCAGTAGAAGTGTGGTGATTTAGATTAATTTTAACTTGTCAGCAATATTAATTCTAAGTTAATATGATTTGATATTCCTTATAGGGGACTTCATTGATAGTGGAAATGATAAAAATTTTGATTTTGAATTATTTGGGATGTCACTACATGATTTTTACTGGTAGGTCCTATACCTACTATGCTAAGAAAATTCTTAACATCCCAAGTCTAGGATAAGTGGACCATTGATTTTTGATCTTAGATTTAGAATATTTGAAGCTTTTGCTTCCCTATTTGTTAGAAAGAATGTAAGATTGTTTATTGATCTTAGATTTTATACTTGAATATTCATCTATAGAGATTATAGTAAAATTTGTTTATGATTTTGTGATGGATTGATCAAATTATGAATAGTAGATATTTTTTATGGGAAAATTGATATCATTGTTTAGAATTGAGATACTGATTTTGATTATAAAAAATAAATAGTTCTAATTTGGATCAACTCTTGAGGTATTGACTATTGTCTTATGAAATGATTTAATGATGAAATTATATCAAGAGTTACAAAAATCAAAATGTTGAGGATGAGAATTGAATTATGAATTTAAAGTAAGAAATTTTGAGGACTTGAGTAAGAAAATTTTTGAGAATAATTTTTTTTTAGGAGGGTAGAACATAATATCTTAGTTTCGATCCAAGGCCCAAACCCAAAAGTGGCATGGATCTTAAAGCAAGCAAATAAAACTAAAATTTGAAAATAAGCCGGCACGTGTGTTGCACGTGCTGGAATTACCATGGATGCTGGAATTAATGTGGAACTAGGGAAGAATGCGAGGAACTCCCAAAGGGGTTCCTCTTGCAATTAAAATCCTAAACCTATTCAAAATCCTAATTGAAGACAAAATCTAATTCCTTCCCATTAGAGGTCTATTTAAAGGTCTTAACCTCTTAGGTTTTTCCTCACAAAATCACCATCGATTATTTTTAGTTTCTTCCTATTCATCAGTGGTTTACCCTTGGTTTGCTATTGAAAATTGGATCAAAATCCATCAAAGATCAGGTAAATACCTTTAATCAACTTCCCCTCAAAGTTCTATAGGTTCTAAGCTTAAATCTTAGCCAAATTTCTATAAAAAATTTCTTAGAAATTTTGATTTACTAATTCTCCTATTTTCATTGTCCATGTTGCCTTGTTTTTTTGGTGTCGTTTGCTGCTACTGATCACCTGACCAAGGTTAGTTGTCCTGCCTAGGTTTGCTCGTCCATCCATGGGCTTTGCCAGCTGGGGGTTCCTCTATTTTGGGAAGGAGGATGCAAGTCCTCTATTCCATGAAAGAAGAAGGAAGAAGAAAAAGAAAAGAAGAAGAAGAAGAGAAGAGAGTTTCTATCTTCTCTCTCCTCTCTCTCTCTCCCCCCTTTTTTTGAGCTTGCATTCCTACTTTCTCTCTAGAAAGTCCAACTTTCTCTCTCTATGGATTTTTCTTTCTAGAATTATTTCTCCTTATGAAATTATCTCTTTAAGATTGATCAAGTTAAGAGCTTTCTTTCAATGATTTTAATCCGATCTTAGTAAAGAGAGTCCTAATCTATAGCCGTTGGACAGTGTGTTGATATTTACCTTGATCAAATTTGGATACCATTTGATTCAATTATCTATATTTTTATTGAATCATCTATACAATAATTTAATCATGATTTAATTAAATTGCTTTGATTAGATCGATCGAGTTATCCGATAGTGTTGCTTGATCAGTTATGTTCCTCCATGTCGATTTCTTTTATCTCCTCTGATATTCTCTCTCCATGTGATTTATAAACCTAGTGAATTACAAGATTTGGTTCTTATTAATCTCTATCAAATTATTATATTTTAAGTGATCCTGATTTGATGAAGCTACTTGGTTAGATTGATCCTTGATCCTACCAATTGATGTATCAACCTCCACTTCAACTCTTATCGGACACTAATAGATTGGATCACTCTTGATCTCTATTGAACCATCTATTTTCTATTCTAATCATGATCAGTTAAAATTATGTTGATTCAACCGACTAGGATGTTAGATGCTACTATTTTTTTTTGTTTTGTAAGAATGTTGGAACTTAGGATTTATATTGGTATTGGTTTAAGACTGATAGATGAATATATTTTAAATAATAAGTTCTGAAGGATACTCTCAGAATTGATTGAATCTATCCATTCAGTTTTTAGAAATATAAGTAATGAATCATCTTTTTAAGATATTTCATAATTTATTTTGAAGCAAATAATTAAACTTTGAATTATGCATGATTTATGAAACTATATTTGAATGAAAAGTGATTTATAAATTTGAAATTTTTTAAATTTTATGGTTATTGATTTATTTAAGAATATGCAATTATTTAATGGAATTATGATATACGTTTTTTTGCAAAAATATTTTGATATGGAATGGATTTTATGCTCTTAGCCTAACTATGTTCTAGACCTTGGCTATACATTATTACTCTAGATGCTACGAATAGAGATTATACATTGATACTTTGATTAAGCTCACTGTTTTTATTTTAGACCCTATCACAGGGATAAATATGGTCATAGTCAAAGACTAATGAGTTATATGTGTTTTGATTTGAATCGAATTTATAATTACACATGCATATGAATATTTAAAAATATTGATATATTTAAATAAGCATGAAATATATTCTTTTGTATATTCATGATATTGTTTCAAACATTATATTTTATAAATATATCTAGAATGTAGATATTCATTACTTTCTAGATTATCGAATACCTCTCCTTTCTTTTTAGATTGAGACTCTTAATTATGAATGTGGGTACTGCTTTATGATTGTATTTGGTACATTACCAGGTAGTAGTAATCTAGATTATCTGGTAATCTATATTATCTACAATCTAGATAGATTATCAGTAATATTAATTACTGTATTTGGTACATGTAGGTAATGTTGCAATAAAATTACTAAAAATCTAAATTGATATGTTTGGTATAATAATTAGATTATTGGTAATATAATATCAAATTTCTAAAATATTTTTAAATCAAATTTATTAAAAATCACACCCTATATACAAAATATAAATATATATACTATATTATGTTCTAATATATATTTATATTTATAATATATATTATAATATATTATTATAATATAATATATTTTTATTATATTATCATATATTATTATATTATCATATTATTATAATATATAATAATAATATTTTTATTATAATATAATATAATATTATATTATATTAATATTATATTTTTAATATAAATATATATTATATATTATAATATATTAATATAATACTATAATATTATAATATATTTTTATGATATTATCATATATTATTATATTATAATATTATTATAATATATTAGTATAATATTATATAATATAATATTATGTTATAATATTTTTATAATATAACATAATAATATATTATCTAATATTATTACATTATTAATATAATAATATTATTATATTATATAAATTATATTTATAATATAAATATATATATATTTTATATATTATAATATATATTATAAAATATTATTATAATAGAATATAATATTATATTATTATAATATATTATTATTCAAATAATAATATTAT
Source organism: Cocos nucifera (assembly GCA_006176705.1). Taxonomy (NCBI): domain Eukaryota; kingdom Viridiplantae; phylum Streptophyta; class Magnoliopsida; order Arecales; family Arecaceae; genus Cocos; species Cocos nucifera. Next base: position 33,926 of record QRFJ01002221.1, on the reverse strand, counting down.
ATAATATAATATTATATTATAATAATATCATAATATGATATAATATTATATTATATAATATTTTTATATAATAATAATATTATTATTATTTTATTATATATATTATATTTATAATATAAATATATATATATTTTATGTGTTATATATATAATAATATATTATATTTGAATATATTTTTACATTATAATATATTATTATATTATTATATTAGAATATTATTATAATATATTATTATAATAAATTACTATTATAATATATTATTATAATAATATTATTATAATATTTATAATATAATATTATATTAGAATATTATATTATATTATATTTTTTATAAAGATATTTTTATCTAAATATGTTATTATCAGATTATCAAATATTTGATAATCTGAATAGCCACTCCTTTCATTGGTAATCCAGATTACCTCATGAGAGGTAATCTGAATTATCTGACAATCTGGATTACACATGAGGTAATCTGGATTATCTAGCAATCTAGATTACCAACTTAAAAAGCATACTAAACATGGTAATATGGTGGAGCTTTTTTAAATTATCAGTAATCTGGATAGATTGCTGGCTATCAAACGCAATCTAAGAGTGAGTGTAGAAGCAAGACTCGACCATGTCAAACAAGTTTAGACATAGACTTATTATTATGATTTACAGAATTATTATTCAATATTTAATTGATATAAAATCTTTTGAATATTATTAAAATTTTGTAAGAGATTAAAGTTGATTTTAGTTAGTTAAATTTTAGACTTAATTTATTATGAATTCTACTATAATGCATTGATATCGAGTTTAGAATGCTTTGCATGCTTGTGAAGAGAGTTCTTCATTACTATGCGGTGATTACCATGATCCCTAGACTCATGATCTTGGATTGAAGGCATGATAGCTAATATTGAATTGTAATTTCACATACATCCTAAAATCTCGATAGACAAAAATAAGATTTTTTAGATTTATGAATTGACTTGGAGTTCTTTTGCCTTGTTATTGAGGTCCTTGATAAAATTTAAAATTACATGAAGATTTGATTTTGAGAAGCCTACATCATTGTTATGGAAGGATTTTGATAGATGTCAAGGATCTTGATGGAAAAAACTTCAGAAGAGATGATTGAGTCAGATTTTACTTATATATTTTGATTTAAGTCCCAACTTGATGAAATATTAGAAGATTTTTCTTATTGATTTTACTCTATGAAATTTTGATTTAAAATTGTTTAATTGAATTAATATGAGAATTAAGATTTGATTCATATTGAATTATGGTAAATCTATATGATGGTTTTGAATGTGTTATTGGACTCAAAGGTTAATCAAGATAGTTGTACACTAGGCAAAAGTGGTGATGACAATTGGAAGTTCATCTTTGGCTTATATGATGGCTTTGAACATATCAATTGACTTTAAGGTTAATTTAGATGGATGTGCTCAATGTGTATTGAGAATAAGACCTAAAAGTTTCTTTTGACCTACTTGGAAGTTAAATTTGGATATTTTCAATACACCATAGTATATTTTGATCGAAACCCATTTAGTGCATCCAAAGAAATTTTTAAGGTTTAAATCAAAGTGCACAACACAAGCATGATGATCGGGATTATTTTGAGCTAATCAGCAATATTGGTTCTTTGAGTTAAAAATTTATGATAGATAATATGATTTGATATTTTCTTTAAAAGAAATTTATTAATAATGAAAAGGATAATATTTTTTATTTTAGATTATTTTGGATGTCTCTATGTGATTTTCATAAGTGGGTCTCCTCTTTACCATGTTAAAGAAATTTTTAGCATCTTAAATCTAGAACGAGAAGACAATTGATTCTTGATCTTGGATTTGAAATATTTGAAGTTTATACTTTTCTCTTTGTTAGAAAGAATGTGACGTTATTTATCGATCTTAGATTTTATACTCGAATGTTCATCTATTGCAAGTATAGTAAGGTTTGTTCATACTCTTATGATAGATCAATTAAGTCAAGAGCAGTAGATATTTTTGATGAAAAATTTGATGTTCTTATCTGGAATTAAGATATTAATTTTGATTTCAAAAAATAAATGATTCTGATTCAGATCAACTCTTGAGGTCTTTAGGAAATGATTTGATGATGAAAAATACATCGAGAATTATAATAAGAAAAGTTCGAGGATGAGATTTGAACTTTGAATGCCACATATGAAATTTTGAGAACTTGTGAGGATAAATTTTTTTTAGGAAGAAAGAATATAATACCCTAACCATATCTAAAGCATGATTTTTAAAGTACCAAAATAAAATTAAAAAAATTTTGGCCAGTACGTGCTCTGCCCATGCTCGGGAACTAGACTACCATTAGTCTCCCAATGGAGTTTAGCTTCCTACTTCGACCAAGACTTTGATTCCATCACTACAAGAAAATTTAGTATTAGTGACCGTAGAAAAGCCATCGCTAATAGTGCTATTTACTGACATCGAATTATGAATAAAAATTTTTTCATCGCTAAAAGTTATTAATTATTAGTGATGGCTATATTTGTTATAAGTGATGGCTAAACTATTGGTAATACTTATTAGCAACGGAGGTTTAGCCATTACTAATAAATAATATTTTTTTAATTTGATGGTAACCTTATTAGTGATAGAAAATTTTATTAGCGATGGCTATAGCGACAGCAATTTTGCCATCGCTAATACTTATCTTATTTTTTCCATTTTCGTTCATTTGCTGCCATCTTCCTTTTTCCCCTACTACCGGATCTTGCTTTCCCGAGCCCCCCCGGCTATCGGATCCCACTTTTTCGAGCCTCCGACTGTCGGATCCCACTTTCCTAAGCCCTCGACTACCTTCCCACATGAGCCTCCAGCTGCCTCCCGCCTCTTTGAGCCCCCAACTACCGTCCTTCCAAATATTTTTGGCCTGACCTAGGCCTGACCTGAGACTGAGCCTGATACTGCCGGCTCGCATCCAACCCAAAACCAGCAATGCGCTATTCATAAAGAGGCTATAATGACTACCTGATGCACCTAAAGAGTCTTGAGAGAGATGGAGGTGATGCATTTTTATTCTTATAGTTGCAGGATAAGCTTGGATTATTTGTTACATCGTAGGCAACCGCTTGCAGCCAGCTCAAGGTTAAATATACAGAGGAACTTGCAATGTCTTATTTTTCAATGGCAGATCTAAGCCATCTTCTTTTCCTTTTTCTCTTATTTACTTTGTTGGTCTTTGATTTAAGTACTATTTTTAACTAGTGACAGTATTTTTGGATCGAGCTCGGGTATAGATAGGGCTCGGCTCAGCCTGGCCCAATTCTAGTCCTAATTATGATGAAGATTTTGGATGGTTGATTTTTAATTAATGATCCTTATTAGAATAGATATTATAGTTTTTAAGTTTTTTTTATCAACCAATAATTATTCTATCATAAAAAAATAATAGCAACAAAATTTAAAGATTTTAGCAATGGTAATTACATCATTAATAAAAAAATAATTTTAATTTTTTAATTTAGTTTTTAGTGATGTTAGGATATTTATTAGAGATGGCAAAATGCCATCACAAATAAATAAAAAAAGTAATTTTATTTATTAATATATTTTTATGATTATTAGCAAATAAAAAAATTATTAGTGATAATAAATTACCATCTCTAATAAAAAATAATTTTATTTTTTTAATATACTTTTATAATTATTAGTGATGGAAGAAAATTATTAGTAATGGTATTTTACTATGGCTAGTAAATTTATTTATTTTTTTAATATATTTTTTATAATTATTAGTAATGGAAGAAAATTATTATCGATAGTATTTTACCATTGCCAATAAATTTATTTTAAAATATAATTATTAATGATGAAAAAAAATTATTAGCAATGATATTTTACCATCACTATTAAATTTATTTTAAAATATAACTATTAACGATGGAAGAAAATTATTACCGACGATATTTTGCCATCACTAATAAACTTTTTGCCCTTATTTTTCTTCACTGCGCTCTCTCATTTCCCCCACCCTCCGTGCTCCCTCATTTTCCCCCACACCCTCATTTTCCCCCATTGCACGCCCTCATTTCTGGGTTGGCTCCTGCATTGGCGATCGACCCCATCTTGTTCCCTCTTCCTATCCCCTGCCACCCCCCTCTTTCCCCTATCTTTAGTCCCTATTTTTCCTCACCGCGCCACCAGATCCGACATCCTCAAGCACCCAACTGTGAGCCCCCGATCGTCTCCCACCTCCTCGAATCCTCGATCGCCTCCCACCTCTCCGAGCTCCTGGTTGTGAGCCCCCAACACCTCCCCTCGACTGCCCCCGATTTGCCTGTCCCTGGTTGCCTATCCGATCCCCCTCTTTTCCTCACCACTGGATCTAGCTTTCCTAAGTTGCCGACCGCCTCTTCGAGCCCTCGATCACCTCTCATCTCTTTAAGCTCCTGAATGCGAGCTCTCGACCACCTTTGCCTCCTCAAGCCCCCGATTGCCTTCCTTTGGCTGCCCCTGGTTCGCCTCCCCTTGGCTGTCGGTCTAAGCCCCCTCTTTCTCCTGCCACCAGATCTAGCTTCCTTAAGCCACTGGCCACCTCCCCGAGTCCTAAGCCTCCAACTGACCTCCCCCGAACCACTTTCTCGAGCTCCCAACTCCATCGGCATATATGTTGTGGCTGATAGATTAGTAAAAAATCTATACTAAAATTTTTCACTAGAATTATAAAAACTCTTATATGTATGATTTAGCTAATTTAATTTTATTATTTATTTATTATAGACACGAAAGTTGAATCATCTACCAGGCCAACTATGGTTGTGGGAGATTGCACACTAGTCTAGGAGGACTAGAGATTACTTAGATTCTAAGTCATGATAGATTACGGTAAGAATTTTAAACTGTATATATTAAGTTGTTACAGGATTTGATATATATATTTTAGAGCTAATGTATTTCTGAATTATATAGGCAGATTATGTGGAGTCATCATTGCATGGTATGATGATAACCCATCCACCCAGCCACTCATTGACCATGAGGGATGGCTCAAGATCACCAGAGGGGTGAGTAGGTGCCCGATCATAGGATTCGGCCACAACTTCGACCCTCCAGCGGTTTGATACTCTTTGGTATCCTCACAGGCCTCGACATCCTAGACTTGGAGCGATGTGTATGTGGAGGAGATTATGTAGAGGCTTCTGAGCTAGTGATTTTAGAGCTTTCGGATGTCATCCATGATATGGTTATAGAGATTCTCTGAAACCTGCAGCTATGCGACCAGCTGGGCTCGTTATCCTAGCCATTACATCAGATAATTCTATTAGTAAACTTTTTTACTTATTATAGGTTTTAATATTTAGAAGCTTCATATATTTAGGCTTGAGTTGGAGAAGAAAATATAGAGACTACAAATTTAATTTAACCATCCAATTGATGGGCTGGAGATGTCTATAGCTTCTATCATCAAATAAAATATGTAAGAATAATCTATTTTAGAATTAGAGAAGTGTATCAAAAGATATGCTTCTATATCGAAAGATATACCTTCATATCAAAACTTATTAATAATATTTTATTTTTTTTAATTTTATGATGCTGGAATATTCAGCTCTCATCCATTAGCTACTGAAGAGGAGCAGGAGCATGAGGAGGAGGATCTGATATGATTTTTATTTATTTTAATGTATTATATTTTTTTATACTATTTATAAAATTATAAAATTTATACTTTTAATATAATATAATTAGTTTTTTATTTATGATTATTATATTATCTTTAAATTTTAATTATAATAAATGTTAGAAACCATAATTGATTATGATTAATTAAAATATATTTTAAAAATATTATAATTTTTTTAAAAATAAAATTAACTATTATTGATGGCATTAGCGATGGCTTTAGCCATCGCTAATACTTATTGGTGATGATATTAGCGACAAAAAAGCCATCACTAATTTTTTTAATTTTTTAATTTTTAAAAAATTAATTTAGAAATAAAAAAATAAATAGCGATGGTATTTAGTCGTCACAAATGCCATCACTAATAGTTGTTGTTAGCGATGGCTAGAATTTTCATCGCTAATAGCAGTAATTAGTGATCAGGATTGTTTCGACCATCAATTAGCAAAGGTTGTCCATCGCTAATATTATTATTGATGGCAAAACTACTATTAGCGATAGCAATTAGCCATCACTAATAGTCAAATTTTTTGTAGTGCATATAGGAATCAAAGTTTTCTAGCTTCCACCACCTTGATTAGCCCTCTATATAAAGGATCAGTTTCTTCCTTGAAGCAACCACTGAAAAATGATGCCGACCAACCATTTTCTTCTTCTTTCTCCTCTCGAAAAGCTAATGTACCTATTCTTGGTGTTGCCGAAAATCATGGCCAAATACCATCAGAAAATAAGGTAAAAATCTCCAAATCCATTAATTTATCCTTCTCCACACATTCCTTAACCCCAAAACCATGGATTTCATCCGGCAAACCACCGAAGTTTGGTCAAAAGGGCGATTGAATTGGTTCCCCTATTTTCATCATCCATGTTGTGTTGTTTTTTAGCACTATTGGCCGTCGCCGGTCACCAAACCTAGGCCAATAGTCACTGCCATGGCCTGCTCTTCCAGCTATGACTATTGCTGGTTGGGAGGAGGACCTCCTTGGCATTTGGAACAAGGGAAAGAAAGGTCCCCTATTTCATTAAAGAAGAGAGGAAGAAGAGGACATAAGTCCTTTATTTTGTGAAAAAAGAAAAGGAAAAGAAAAAGAAAAAGAAGAAGAAAGAAAGAGGTTTCTGTCTCTTTCCTCTCTTCCTTCTTTGAGCTTGAATCTCCACTATTCTCTCTCAAGAGTCTAACTTTTTTTCTATAAAATTTTATTTTCTCTCTCTAGTTTCTCTCTACTTTCTCTCTTAATGAATTTTTGCTCTCTATATGATTTATGAACTTGATGAATCCAATTTGTTACTTTGAATCTGAGTTGATTGCAATAAAAATTTTTGAACTGCTTTATTAGTCGGACAACATGCCTACACCATTCGAGCTTTTGTTAAGTATCGTATAATCTGATTCTTATTAATTTCTATCAAATCATTATATCTTAAGTGACTCCAATTAGATAAAGTTACTTGATCAAATTGATCCTTGATTGACAATTAGTGTACCGACCTCTACTTTGATTTTTATTGGATACTTATAGATTTGATCATCCTTAATCTCTATTGAAACATATATATCCTATTCTAATCTATGAGGCACATCTAATTTTCGATTTGGTCCTAAGTAGGGTTTTGATTTAGGATTTTATTTTGATTAGTTATGAGTTAAAGTTAATGCAAGAATATATTTTGAATAAAAGGTTTTGAAGCATGCTCTTAGGATTGATTAAATCTGTTCATTCGGTGTTCTTCAGAGGTAAGTAATGAACCATCATCTCGAGATATTTTATAATTTATTTTGAAAGCAACAATTTAGTTTTTGAAGTTATGCATGATCTATGAAACTGTATTTTGAAATAAAAGTGATTTTTGGAATATTGATTTATTATAAAATATGCATATATTGAAAGGAATTATGACATATATTTATATTGCAAAATGCTTGATATGGATTGGATTTGTGCTCTTAGCTAACTATGTTTCCATGGACCCCACCAATGGAGGTTAAATATTGATATTCAGTGGATTCCATCAATGGAAGTTAAACATTGATATTTAGTGGCCTCTACCAATGAGGATTAAATATTGGTATTCAATGGACTCTACCAATGAGGGTTAAATATGGGTATTCAGTGGACCCTGCCAATGAGGATTAAATATTGGTTATAGTCAAAGGCTGATGAATTATATGTGTTTTGTGTTGAATTAGATTTGTAATTATATATATGAATAATTGAAAAGATTTGATTTGCATTAAATTAGCATGAAATATGTTTTTATATTTATTCATGGTATTGTTTTTGAATATTATATTTTATAAATATATATAGAATGTCTAGTTGAGATATTCATTACTTATTGGGCTATCAAGTTTATTACCTCTTCTTTTTTCAGATTTAGATTATTAATTATGAATGTGGATACTGCTTTGGGAGTGAGTTTAGAAATGAGAGCCGATAATATCAATCAAGTTTAAACATAATTTTATTGTTCAAGATTATTAATTGATGCAAGATTTTGTAAATCTTGTAGAAATTTTTTGAGAGATTAAAGTTAATTTTACTTAGTTAAAATTTGGACTTAATTTATTATAAAATTTTGCTATGATGCATTGTTATCATGTTTGGAATGCCTTGCATGCTTATTGAAAGAGTTTTTCATGAGTGTGTGGTGGTTGCCACGACCTCTAATTAGGTAATACTATCCGATAACTCGATTGGTCTAATCAAGATGGTTTAATCAAATCATGGTTAGATAATTGTATGGATGGTTTAATAAAAAAATATAGATAATTGAATCTAACGGTATTCAGATTTGATCAAGATGGATGTTGGTATGCTGTCCGACGACTGTGGATCAGGAAATCTCTTTATGAAGGTCAGATCAGAATCACTAAAAAAAGCTCTTAACTTGATCTATCTTAAAGAGATAATTTTATAGAGAGAGAAAATTCATAGAAAGAGAAAGTAAAGAGAAAAAGTTAGATTTGCTAGAGAGAAGTAGGGATGCAAGCTCAAAAAAGGGGGGGAGAGAGAGAAGAAGAAGGAGAGAGAAAAGAGAAACTCTCTTCTCTCTCTCTCTCTCTCTCTCTCTCTCTCTCTCTCTCTCTTTTTCTTTTTTGCTCTTTTCCCTTTTCCCTTTTTCTTCTTTCTTCTTCTTTCATGGAATAGAGGACCTATGTCCTTCTTCTTCCCAAAATAGAGGAACCCCCCAGTCGGTAATGCCCATGGCTAGATGAGCAGACTAAGGAGGCAGCAACTAACCTTGGTCCGATGATCGACGGCAGCAAATGGTGCTGAAAAACAAGGCAACACGAATGGTGAAAATAGGGGAATTGGTAAATCAATTTTTTTTAAAAAAATTTTTAGTAGAAATTTGGCTGAGATTCAAGCTTATAACTCATAGAACTTTGAGTGGAAGTTGATTAAAGGTATTTACTTAATCTTTGATGGGTTTTGATCCAATTTCTGATGGCCAAAGCAAGGGTAAACCACTAATGAACAGGAGGATATCAAAAATATTTGATGATGATTTTGTAAGGAAAAACCAAAGAGGTTGAGGCCTTTAAATAGACCTCTAATAGAGAGGAATTAGATTTTGTTTTGAACTAGGATCTTGATTAGGTTTAGGATTTTGATTGGAAGAGGAACTCCTTCGGGAGTTCCTCGCGTTCTTCCCTAGTTCCATAGTAGTTCCAGCACCCATAGTAATTTTAGCAAATGCAATGCACATGCTAGCATATTTTCAAATTTTGTTTTTGTTTGCTTGATTTAAGATCCATGCCACTTTTGGGTTTGGGGCTTGGATTGGAACTGGGGATAGATTTAGCTTAGGCCAGTATCCTAATTTGATATAGACTTGAATTGCCATCTAAAATAGATCTTCTTGAATTCTATGTAGACTTGTTCTACTAGACATAACAATCAAGACATGCTCTAATAAATCTCCATCTTGGCTTGAAGTCTACCAAGTCAAATATACTGAAACTTTTCACATTGTCTCTTTCTTACCACCCCTAAGGGGTCAACTTCTACAAATAGCAATCAAGCATAAGCAATATTTAAACTTGTTAACTAGAAGTATCTTTATCAACATATCAGTTTGGAATCTCTAAAGAATCCTTATTGTTCATTGCATCCTGATATGAGGAAGGTTCCTTACCTTTGATATCATGAAGGTGGCTTAATTTGCCTCCTCTTCCTATCAGTTTCAATACTATGTTGTATTATTGTACCGATGCATCATTTTGTATGGAATCCTGTATCTCTATCTCATTGAGCTAAACTGGAGAGTTTTGTGACACTCTTCCTAGAGCTTCAACATCAAGCTCTACTTGTTTATTGACATAGTGATCTATGTTGAGGAAAACACCTTAAGATTCAGTCCATAATAAGTCTAGAACGAGGTCCAAGATGACGAACAGAGTCCAACGAGCCTAAGAACACTCCAAACAGAGTCTAGACGGAGAAGTTACACGTGAAAGAAGAATCAGGTGAAGCAACACAGCCCTCGAGCCCATCGAAGGGCTCCATAGGTGGCATCGGCTGACGGCGGCATGGCCTAAGTTGACAGCACATGGCGGCGCTGGGCCGGCCCAGGAAGGCCGTGCAGGCACTAGGCCCATGCGGTCCATCAAAGATGGTCGATCCATAGGAGCCCACATGGACCGTTAACCCATTTCCCCTACCATTTCATGAGGTCCACGACATTATTCCGTGGACCAATCATGATCCGATGGCTTAGAGAGGAGCTAGTCGTGAGTGGATGGTTGGGGCTTGATTAGGCATGATGGGGTGCTATTTTGCATGATCCGATGGCCAAAAAAGCTTTCGGTCATGATCGGATGGCTCAAAAGCAATCTGAGTTTGATTAGTAGGCTTTGTGCATAATCCGACGATCCAGGAGGGAGCCGATCATGATCGAACGATTCAGATGCAATCTCCAGTGTATTTGAGATTGGATTTCCTATTGGAACACTATTTTTAGATTTTTTGAGTCTATATAACTTCAATTGACAAACCGTTTATTGCATCGAAAAGTCAGTGATGTCTTGAAGATGCTGAGAGGCTTCTTGAGAGATTTTAAAGAACTTTTATAAGATTTTGAGGCTTCTTATTGAGAGACTCTTGTACAAGGATTGAGTGGTAAATTTTTTTCTTATTTATTTATTTTTTTATCTCTCATAGTGAAGTTTGCACACTCCATGGAGGTAGACCTTGGTCTAATCCATGTACATGATTGTATGCTTTCTTATCTTTTATTTTTTTCTTTTTCTTATAGTATCCACACATGATCGAGTGTAATGTAAGTAGTATAAAGAAGGTCCTGAGGTAATGGTGTCCTGGCCAAACTTTATAATAATTGATATCAGAGTGAGTTGATATCCTAATAATTGGTACAAAGCTAGAGATACCAATGTACATGGTTGCCTAGATCGTGATGGTGTTGATCGAGATCAAAGAAGATAAAGAAATAAGCTCAATCAAGATGGAGATTAATCGGTTTGATAGGAAGAGCAATTTTTTTTTGTGGCAAGTGAGGGTGAAGGATGTGCTTATCCAACATGGATTAATTGACATTCTCTTGAATGAAAAGAAGCCAAACACCATGGAGGAGAGGACTTGAAAGTGGCTACAAATGCAGATAGTGAGTAACATCCACATATACCTAGCGGATAAGATGGTGATCCATGTACTTGGCAAGACTTTTTCGATAGTATTGTGGTTGAAGCTCAAGGAGTTGTATATGACGAAGTCCCTCACCAACACCCTCATTCTTTGGAGGTAGTTCTACCAACTATGGATGATCGAGGGATAGAGCGTGCAGGAGCATCTTAGCCACTTTAAGAAGATTCTTACCAATCTTCTCAATGTAGGTAAGAAGATTGAAGAGAAAACTAGGGCGTTGATCTTACTAGCATCACCTTTTCTTTCATATGAGTCCTTGATAACTACTCTTCTAGTAGGAAAGAGCACCATCAAAATGGATGAGGTCACAGTGGTAATTCTCTAGAATAAGATTCTCAGGAGAGAGAATCTAGCTTCGAGTTTAGTGGTAGCAGCTCAATTTTGGCGATTTCTAGGGGAGTAGGTGGTAGCAAATGGAGCGATAGAGGATCATGAGAAGGACGATCAAGGACTAAGATGAGGGATCCTAGCAAGATCAAATACTATCGATGCGATGAGTTAGGACATCATGTCAGAGATTGCCCGTAACTCAGAGATCAGACGAGGGCTACTACAGTGATAGCTAGTAGCGAGTCAGAGAATGATGTTCTAGTGATAACCGATGAGGTATCTACTTCTTTCCAGTAGTGAATTTTAGATTCTGCATGTGTATATCATATTTATTGTAGAAAGATGCAGTTTGACTTTCTAGAGAGTAGTGAGGGCACTGTTCATCTACCGGATGGATTGAGCTATGCGATCAGAGGCATCGATGTTAGAAATAATTCTTGCTACTTGATGATTATGAAAACAAGCAATAAGGATTCAAGAAAAGTGATGGTTGTTCTATAAAATTCTAGAAAATCCTAGGGCATGAAGAAGAGAAAGAGAATGAGAGAGAAAGAAAGAGATTTTTTGAAAGAAAAAGGGATTGTATTAATACTGCTCTTCTTTTACAAACTCTATATAGAGAATATATACTAGGTCAATATGACCTAACCCAAAAAAAATTTTCTAGCTAACCTAATATGATGCACTCCCCAAGCCCATGTACACCCATGTCTCACATGCAAATACCCATTAGACTAATCCCAGTCCAATCCATAGGTTAGCTCCTTAAGATCTAATAAACTAAGGCCCTAAGTTCCTAGGATTAAACCCAATCCCAGGTCAGAACAGAAACTAGATTCTATTCTGTTCGCTGCTTGAGCTGGCTTGGTCAGCAGTCAGGCCAAGCTCGATGATGATGTCTCCTATGAGAGCCTGAATCACCACTCTCTATTCTGCTACTCGAGTTGGCTCTCTCAAGATTCGAGCTAGCTCGATCGATAATACTGTCTTTTATTCTGTAGCTCGAGCTGGCTCTCTCAAAAATTGAGCCTGCTCTTCCAGCATGCCAGTTCGATATGCTGTCTGACCTTCTACTCGAGCTGGCTCTGACACGATCCGGGCCAGCTTGTCTGAAGCATTTGCTGAAGCTCTTCGATGGTTGATTCCATTTATTTCTTACTCTCTCTCCACCTACTTTCAAGGCTTGAGAGCACTATACTTGAGCTCACAATCTCCATCTTGGTGCTCTCAAGTCTTTGTGAACTCACCTCTATCCATCAGCCCCATCAGTACCATACAATTATGAAAGCTATTCCATGAAAGTACCTTTATGAGTATATCAGCTGGATTTTTTTTTGTGTAAATCTTCACTAGCTCCACTTCACCATCCTCCATTAGCTCTCTGATTTGGTGGTACCTAATATCAATGTGCTTGATCCTTATATGATATATAGAGTTCTGTGTAAGCAATAAAGCACTCTAACTGTCATAATGCATTCTGATTGCATTTTGTGGGAGTTCCATCTCCAGCACTAAGCCCTTTAGCCATAAAGCTTTCTTTGCTGTCTTCGTGATGCCAATGTACTCTATTTCAGTAGTGGATAAGATCATAATTGACTGCAAGCAAGATCTTCATGAGACTGGACCTCCATACAAGCTGAATATAAAACCTATAGTCGATACGCCAAGTGTCCATATATCCACTAAAATCTACATCCATAAATTCCTCTATTGACCCTCGAGCCTCCTTGGACATGTTAGGATATTCTTCAATACCTTCCCGCTGACCATAACAGATACCAATTTCAACTGAACCTGCCAAGTATCTGAAGATACCCTTTAGTGCTCTCTAGTGCTTCCTACCATGTTGAGCCATATACCTGCTCACATGACTCACTACATGGGATAAATCTTGCCTAGAACACACCATAGAGTATATAATACTTTCCACACTAAAAGCATATGGAACTCTTTCCATCTCCTGAACCTCCATCTCAATCTATGGTGACATGATCTTAGAAAGTCTAATATGCTCGACAAGTGGCAGCTCTATAGGTTTGGCTTCCTTCATTCCAAATCTCTCTAAAATCTTCTTTATGTATCCTCCTTAAGATAGATGTAGCAGCCCCTTGATTCTATCCTTGATAATTTTCATACCTAGGATCTTCTTTGCAGGCCTCAAGTCCTTCATCTCAAACTCTCAAGATAAAGCTTTTTTGAACTCCTACACAACTTCCTTAGTCTTGTATGCTATCAGCATGTCATCTACATACAAGAGTAAGTATATCCAAGATCTATCTTTTAGAGATCTCACATATACACATGGATCATGATCACACCTGAAAAAGCCAATACTTCTCACATATGTATCAAACTGCTTGTATTATTGTCTAGGAGACTGTTTCAACTCGTATAGCGATTCCTTCAGTTAACAAACCTCTTCCTCTGACCTGGGCTCCTTGAAATCTTGTGGCTGCTTCATGTATATGTTCTCCTCCAAATCCCCATAGAGGAATGTTGTCTTAACATCCATTTTTTCTAGCTCCAAATCTTGAGTAGCAACTATGCTCAACTGCATCCTAATGGACGTATGCTTGACAACTAGAGAGAAAACTTTTGAGTAATCAGTACCTTCTCTCTATAAGTATCCTTTGGCTACTAGCCTAGCCTTGAACCTCACTCCATCTTGCTCTGAAGGTACTTCTTTTCTAGTAAAAATCTATTTAGAGCCAATAGATTGAGCATCATCTGATAGATCCACCAGTTGCCATGTCCGATTCTTTCTAAGAGATTCTATCTCCTTCATCATGGCCTGCAATTGTGATTCTCGATCCAAACTCTTCATGACCTCCTCAAAACTCTCTAGATCTTCATTAGTAGTGATGAAGAGCATAGGAGATAGTCTTATCAATGCAATATTCGCACCGATTTACGAATAGTGCATTTTGGCTTATGCAGTGTCACTCTTCTTGCGATATCCTACAAGTCTGTTGCCTGTAGCTGCCTCTGTACTTCTTCCAAGATAGATCACTCTCCATGTTGGTCTTCCATAGGTGCATCACTATGCCTACCTAACTCCATCTCAAACTGAACACGATCCGAGATTGATGTTGAGGATAAATCACCTATATTCGAAAGCTTTTCGATGCTATCCTGTGTTGTCTTCATAACTTCATCTACGCTTTTTGGCTTCAACACGATGCTCTTCTCATCAAAAATCATATTTTGACTGATGACACACCTCTGAGAATGTGAATCTCATAGCAAAAAATCCTTCATACCTTATGAAAATCTGATGAATATTATCTTCTGTGACTTTAGGTCTAACTTGCTCCTATCGACTTCTTCTACCAAAGCATATATAGGACAATCAAACATCTTTAGGTGGCCAAGCTTCACCTTCTTTTCCACTCCAAATAGCTTCTAAAAGTCCTCCATTCAAATTTCTATGGGGAGACCTGTTAATAAGAACACAAGCATAAATAAGAGCATCACCCCAAAATGATTTGGGCAGTGATGCATGTAGCCTTAAGCTCTTAGCCTTCTCCATTAGTATCCTGATTCATCCTTTCCACGACACCAATCTGTTAAGAAGTCATCTTCATTATGTAATGGTATTTCATTCTATTTTTCTCATAATATCTCTTGAATGCTAGGCTAATGTATTCTCCTTCATTATCAGACCTCAAATACTTTCATGGGATTGCCCTATAGCTCCTTTCTCTACCTCAACTCTCCAGATTTTAAACTAGACAAAAATAGTTGATTTTTTCCTGATCAGATAGACTCATACCTTTCTGAAAAAATCATCTATAAAGATGATAAAATACCTCACTCCACCTCGTGATGTAATAGGTGTTAGTCCCCATACGTCCGAGTGAACAAGCTCTAAAATAGCTTCATTCCGCTTGAAACTACTGGCAAATGCAACTCTCTGCTGTTTGTCATAGATACACTCACATAGGTCATCTCCTTCCTTTCTGAGTGCTGGAATTAGACCTCCTCTACTTAACTTTATGAGCCCCCTATTACTCAAGTGACTCATACGATAGTGTCATAGCTTGTAGGCTAGCTGCTCCTCCTGTGCTGCTACAGACACCTCTGCACTATCTATAACCACTGAGCCCTCCATCCCGTATAGGTTGTTGCTTAGTTTTCTTCCTTTCATCATCACCAACGAATCCTTAGAAATGCTCAAACACTCGCTACCTGGCTGACAACTGAAAGTATACCCCTCTCTATCGAAGTAACCCAAGGATATCAGGTTCTTCCTCAGTTCTGGCACATGCTTCATATTGGTGAGTATTCATATGACTCCATCATACATCCTCACTTATACATCCTCACTCTGACTGTACCAATACCAACAACTTTATATGGATGATCATCTCCAAGACTTACACTTCCTTCATCAGATCTCTTATAAGATGAGAACCACTTTCGATGTGCAGTGTAATGGTAGGAACATGCTGAATCCAGTATTTAGTAGTTGTCTAACTCTATTACTCCATCTGATACTATCAATATATCATCTCCACTATCTTCAGATGATAGAGCACCACTCTCACTAGTCGATCCACCCTTAGAAGTGTCCTTTCCCCTTTTTCATTCTTCAAAAGTTGACAATTTCTTCTAATATGATCAGGTTGATGATACTTATAGCATTTTCAAGCCCTTCTAATTTTCTTGAGACTTCGATCTGCCCTTAGATTTGTCTCTAGTTCTCTCCTTAGGCTTTTCTTACCTCTCATTCATAGAAAGCATCTTTGAACTAGGATTTTTTCTAACTAGCCTCTCTTACTGCTTGTTGGACCTAAGAACTTCAACCACTTTTTCGAAGTTTAATATCTCCTTTTCATACACCAGAGTGGTAATAAGATCATCATATGCTGCTGGTAGTGAATACAATAATAGGATAGCTCTATCCTCCTCATCAATCTTTACATCAAGGCTCATGACATCTAAGCAAACTTGATTGAACATCTGAATATGAAAAATTAGGTCTCCTCCTCGGGCATCCACAAACTGTACAGCTGCTTCTTCAACCATAGCTTGTTTGTCATGTTCTTGCCCATATACGTGTTCTCCAATTTTTGCCAAAGCTCCTTCGGTGTAGTTTTCATGTTGATTTCTAGCAAAACTTCATCAGCGAGGTCCATACAAATCATGTTGAAGGCTATTTCTTCAAGTTTCTCCCATTCTTCAATAGAAATCTTTTTCAATCTTTTTCGAATCAAAATCTTATAGATTCTATTCTGCATCAGCAGATCCTTCATCCTTTTGCTGCCAAAAGACTGAAATTATCCTTGTTATTCGGACTTTTCAAAGTCTGCTTTGATGGTACTTGATGCCTATCCTAACCAGATTCTAATAACCAAATACAAAAGAAAATAAATAATAGTTAAAAGAAATCTAATTAGCACCTTATCACAATCCTAAGTGAAGCTTTAACCTTTTCTCCACTAGATCTAACATCGGAGCTTTGATACCAATTTGTTGGAAATAATCCTTGCTACTTGATGATTACCGAAACAATAACAAAGATTCGAGAAAAGTGATGGCTATTTTGTGAAATCCTAGAAAACCTAGGGCATGAAGAAGAGAGAGAGGATGAGAGAGAAAGAGAGAGATTTTCTTGGAGAAAAGGGCTTGTATTGGTTCTATTCTTCTTTTATAAACTTTATATAAAGAATTTATACTAGGTCAATATGACCTAATCCAAAAATACTCTCCTAGCTAACCTAATGTGATGCACTTTTCAAGCCCATGTACATCCATGTCTCACATGCACATATCCATTGGACTAATCCCAGTTCAATACATAGGTTAGTCCTGTAGGACCTCATAAACCAAGGCCCTAAGTCCCTAAAATTAAATCTAATTCCAAGCCAAAATAGAAACTATGTTCTATTTTGTTCGTCGCTCAAGTTCGGCTCGGTCAAGTAGTCGAGCCAGCTAAATAGTGACATCTCTTGTGAGAGTCTGAATCATCGCTCTCTATTCTGCTGCTCAAGCCGACTTTCTCAGGGTGTGAGCTCAGAAGTGGCACTCCCAGATCTTGGAAATATGAGAAGATAGATTATGGAAAGATGGAAACAAGTCAAAAAAGAAATCAGCTCTCTTAGCAAAGTTTAGAAATTAGGCTGGCTCACCCTGAGACTAAGTCGGCTAAGTTGAAAACTAGGCCGACTCAGTCTAGGACTGGGTCAGCTAGGTTTCAGAGAAAAATTCAGATAGAAAGTAGCTTTTTTAGACTGTTGGTATGGTACATAACTGGATTAACTCAGTCTAAAATTGAGCCGACCCAATCGCAGGTTAGACGACTCAGTCTAAAATTGGGTCGGCTTGGTTTTCATGGGTTATTATTTTATGTACGTGGGGTTATTTGAATTTGGAGAGTTTCTCTATGAGCTTGGACTTGACCCTTTATAAAATATATATACTGAAAATAGGTCAAGATTGTAAGAGTGCTAAAATATACTGAATAAAAGCTCTTTTCTTCTAAAAATCTCTTCTCTATTCCTTAATTATTTGATCATGCTTCCACAGAAATCTTTGAGAAGTACTTTCTTATTGCTTGGCTAATCACCGACGGTCACATCGATCCATGTGGAAAGAGCATGCATTTTCAACATTTGATATCAGAGCAGTGTTGCATGAAAGAAAGGAAGGCACCTAGGGTTTACTACATTCAGGATCTATTGCATCAAGTTTTATCCTAAAACTTCTAATTTGCTTCATGGTTGTTTCTAGATTGAGGTGGAGATTGTTTACACGGAGGAATGGTGATACAGAAGTTTGAAAAAAGGATCTAGGGCTAGTTAGATCTTCTTTGAAGAATAGTTTTGCTGATGTGTGAGATCGTGAAGGATGTTAGGGATTTGTTCTTGACTTGTTTGAAGTCATGGGATCAAGTGGATTCAAGGTAAATTTTGAGAAGTTTGACGGTAAGGAAAACTTTACTCTATGGCAGCAAAGAGTAAAGGACTTGTTGGTTCAGCAGAGGATCTACAAGATCTCGACAAAAGAAATGCCAAAAAAATTAGTGCTGAGGATTGAGAAGAGTTGGAGAAAATTACTTTTAGCACAATCTGGATGTACTTGGTCGATCAGATTTTGCCCGAGGTTTGCATAGAAACTATGGCAAAGGAGCTCTGGGAGAGACTGGAGACCACATACACGAGAAAGAACATAACGAACAAGCTATGATTGAAGAAATAACTGTATAGTCTGAGGATGTTCGAAGGCAGAGATCTTGTTGCACATATCCAAAGGTTCAATTAGGTATGTTCTGAGGTGATGAGTTTGGATGTGAAGATCGACGAGGAGGATCGGGCATTGCTGCTATTATGTTCTCTCCCAGGTTCGTATGATGGTCTCATAATAACTTTAGTTTATGAGAAGGAGATCCTAAACTATGAAGAGGTTGTTGATGTACTCAGATCAAATAAGCAAAAGAAAAAAATCTGTAAGGAGACCCTAAGTCTGAGATCTTGGTTGTGAACGAAAGATAGGGAAGATCAAAGGTGAAGACAAGAGAGAAATCCAAGGATAGGTCAAAGTCTCGCGATCAGAGGAAGATAACATTAAAATGTTATAAATATCATTAGCTTGGATACCTGAGGAGAGATTATCCCCTTTTGAGATCAAAAAAAGGAAAGACCAGCAAGGAAGATGATACAATTTTTGTGAGCAGTGGAGAAGACCTACTAGTTGTATCAGATAGATCCGTAAAGTATGATACTATATGGATATTGGATTCAGCATGCTCGCACCACTATACTTCTCATCGGAAGTGGTTTGCTACGTATTATAAGATCGATGGTAGAAGTGTCAGCCTTGGAGATGATCATCCATGCAAAGTAGCTGGAATTGGCTCTATCAGGATGAGGATATACGATGAGATCATTTGTATATTATCAAATATTAGGCATATACCAAAGTTGAAAAAGAATTTAATTTTTTTGGGCTACTTGAAGGAGCAGAGTTATGCTTTTAGTAGTCAGACTGGGAGTAGATGTCTGAAAATTTTTAAGAGAACTTTGGTGGTGATGAGAGGTAGAAGACTGAGCAACAATCTTTACAGAATGGAAGGCTCAGTGGTAAATGATAGTGCAGAGGTGCTAGCAGCGGCACAGGAGGAGCATATTTTATATCAACTATGGTACTATTGGATGGGTCATATGAGTGATCGTGGGCTCACTAAACTAAGTAGAAAAGGTATGTCCCCACTCTAAAGAAGGAGGGCATAGATCTTTCTGAGCCGTGCATCTTTGGCAAACAACATAGGATGAAGTTTGCCAGAAGTACCAAGCATAGCGAGGGAGTGCTAGATTTAGTGCACTCGGATGTATGGGGACCAACTCCTGTATCAGCTAGAGGTGGGGCAAAATACTTTATTACTTTCATTGATGATTTCTCAAGAAAGATATGGATTTATCTGATTAGAGAAAAATCATAGGTGTTTGCTCGGTTCAGAGCCTGGAGAGTTGAAGTAGAGAAGGAGTCATAAAGACAGATAAAGTATCTGAGGTTGGACAATGGAGAAGAGTATACTAGCCTAGAGTTTAGGAGTTACTGTGAGAAAAATGGTATCAAATACCATTACACGGTGAAGATGACTCCCCAGTAGAATGGTATCATGGAGAGGATGAACCAGACATTGACTGAGAAGACATGGAGTTTGAGGCTACAGATATTACTCCCAAAGTTCTTTTGGGATGATGCTCTAACTTTTTCTTATTTTCTTGTGAACAGGTTCCTTCATTATAAGCTGAATGGAGGCATTTTAGAGGAGGTCTAGAGTGAAAAGAAGGTGAAGCTTGGCCATCTAAAAGTCTTCAATTGCATAGTCTATGCACATGTGGAGGCAATCAAGAGGAGTAAATTGGATCCAAAATCTCAAAAGATGACATTCATAAGATATCCACAAGGAGTCAGGGGGTATCTGCTGTGGGACTCTCAGGCATAAAAGTCAGTGATCAGTAGGAACATTATCTTTGATGAGAAGAGCATCTTGAGAAGGTCTGGGATAGATGAAACTAGAGAAACAGAGGTGAACAATGGTGGCCCGTAAGAGAATGATGGCATGCATGTTACATCCACTTATAGGAGTGTTCTTGTTAAAGTAGAGCTGGACAGAAAAGTATTGTCTTAGATTAAAAATTAGCATGGAGGATCGATAGTTCAGATAGAAGTGCAGGAGCAGCCACAGACATCAGGCAGAGATGTGCTAGTGGGAGTGGCTTTGCACAAGCCCCAGCATACTATTAGGAGGTCGGTTAGATATGACATTGATGAGGTTATCTCCTATGCACTCATCACTACTAATGAAGATCCAGAGAATTATGCAGAGGCCATGGAGAGTGAGGATCATGATTCATGGATATAGGCCATAATGAAAGAGATGGAATCACTCGAGAAGAATTAGATATGACAGCTGGTGGATCTTCCAGAGGGTGCTCAACCTATTGGCTTAAAGTGGGTGTTCACAAAGAAAGAAGCACCTTCAGAATAAGGTGGAGTCAGATTCAAAGCAAGGCTGATGGCAAAGGGATACTCACAAAGGAAAGGGATTGACTATACAAAAATTTCTCTCCTATGGTATGTCATACATCTATTCGAGTTTTACTGTCACTGGTGGCACAGCATAACATGGAATTAGAACAGATGGACATGATGACGACCTTTCTTCATGGAACTTTGGAGGAAAGAATCTACATGAAGCAGTCAGATGATTTCATAGAGATGGGACAAAAAGAAAAGGTGTGTTTACTCAGGAAGTCTTTGTATGGCTTGAAACAATTCCCTCGTCAGTGGTATCAAAGGCTTGATAGCTTTGTCTTGAGCTTGGGTTTCAGCAGATGTGAACATGATTGTTGTATCTACGTCAAGAATATAGATGAGGAAGATGTTCTGTACCTATTATTATATGTAGATGATATGCTCATAGCCAGTAGAAGCATGGATGCTGTGAAAAGATTGAAAAAGACATTATCATCTGAGTTTGAGATGAAAGATTTGGATCCAACTAAAAAAATTCTTGGAATGGAGATTTGCAGAGATAGGTGCAAAGGAGTGCTCCATTTGTCACAAGAAAAGTATATGCAGAAGATTCTGAAGAGATTTGGGATGGAGAAGGCCAAACCTATAGAGACGCCATTGCTGAGCGATATGTCTCTCTCTAAGTTACAGAGCTTCCAGTCAGAAGAGGAAAGAGAGTACATGGAACGAGTCCCTTATGTAAATACTGTAGGCAGTGTGATGTACACTATGGTATGCTGTAGATCAGATATAGCATATGTAGTGAGCACGGTTAGTAAATACATGGCTAATCCTGGAAAGAAACACTGGAAAGCATTGAAATGGATATTAAGATATCTACATGAAATAAGGAATTATGGTTTGATGTTTGGTGGACAGTCAAAAGGATTTGGAGAATAATCTATGAAGATGTGTGAAGGTTTAGGTCCTCTGAAAGGATTTATTAATGTAAATTATGTTGGTGATCTTGATACATGGAGGTCTACTACTAGATACCTCTTCTATGTATATGGTGGATCGGTGTCTTGGAGATCAACCCTTCAGCCAATCATGATCTTGTCTACCATAGAGATCGAGTACATTGGGATAACGGAGGCTGCAAAGGAAGCCCTTTGGCTTAGAAGGCTGATTGATGAGTTGGGGGTGGAGCAGAGCAAGGTTACACTATTCAGTGATAGTCAGAGTGCTCTACTGTTGGCACAGAACCCAGTCTATCATGCACGCACAAAGCATATAGACATGAGGTACCACAGGATTAGAGAGCTGATGGAGGAAGGTGAAGTAAAACTGATGAAGATCCATACCAAGGAGAATCAGTTTGATGCACTCATGAAGGTACTCTCCAGTGATAGCTTTCAGAGATGTGTGGCATAGATGGGTCTGTTGAGAAGAGATAAGTTCACAAGGATTTGGAAGCACCAAGGTGGAGAATATGAGCTCAGAAGTGGCACTTCCAAGTCTTGAAAATATGAGAAGATAGATCATGGAAAGATGGAAGCGAGTCGAAAGATAAATCGACTCTCTTAGTAAAGTTCAGAAACTGGGCCGGCTCATCTTGAGACTAAGCTAGCTAAGTTGGAAATTGGGCCGACTCAGTCTAGGACTGGGTCAGCTAGGTTTTAGAAAAAAATTCAGATAGAAAGTAGCATTTTTGGATTATTGACACGGTATACAACTGGATCGGCTAGTCTCAAACTGAGCCGACCGGACTGAGTCGATCTAGTCGTAGGTTAGACAGCTCGATCTGAAATTGGGCTAGCTCAATTTTCATGGGTTATTATTTTGTGTATATGGATTGTTTGAATTTGGAGAGTTTTTCTATGAGCTTGGGCTTGATCCTTTGTAAAGTATACATACTAAAAATAGGTCAAGATTGTAAGAGTGCTGAAATATACTAAATAAAAGCTTTTTTCTTTCTAAAATCTTTTCTTCTCTATTCCTTGAATTGTTTGATTGTGCTTTCATAGAAATCTCTAAGAAGTACTTCCTTGTTGCTTGGCTAATCACCGATGGCTACATCGATCCATGTGGGAAGAGCGTGCATTTTCGACACAGGGTTCAAGTTGGCTTGACCGATAATACTATCTTTTATTCTGCAGCTCGAGCTAGCTCTCTTAGAAATCGAGCCAGCTCTTCCAATGTGCCAGTTTGATATGCTATTTGACCTTTTACTCGAGCTAGCTTTGACACAATCCGGGCCAGCTTATCTGAAGCATTTGCTAAAACTCTTCGATGGTTGGTTCCATTTGCTCTTTGCTCTCTCCATCCACTTTCAAGGCTTGAAAGCACCGTACCTGAGCCCATAATCTTCACCTTGGTGCTCCTAAGTCCTTATAAACTTAGCTTTATCCGGCAGCCCCATCAATACCATACAATTATGAAAGCTATTTCATGAAAGTATCTTTGTGAGTACATCAGCTAGATTTTCTTTGATGTGAACCTTCACCTGCTCCACTTCACCATCCTCCACTAGCTCTCTGATTCGATGGTACCTGATATCAATGTGCTTGATCCTTGCATGATATATAGAGTTCTGTATGAGCATTAAAGCACTCTGATTGTCACAATGTATTCTGACTGCATTTTGTGGGTAGTTTCATCTCCAGCGCCAAGTCCTTCAGCTATAGAGCTTCCTTCGCTACCTCCGTGATGTCAATGTACTCTACTTTAGTAGTGGATAAGGCCGTAATTAACTGCAAGCAAGATCTCCATGAGACTGGACCTCCATACAAGCTGAATGCAAAACCTATAGTCAAATGTCAAGTGTCCACATCTTCACCAAAATCTGCATTCATAAATTTCTCTATTGGCCCTCGAGGCTCCTTGGACATGTTAGGATATTCTTCAATATTTTTCTGCTGACCATAGCAGATGCCAATCCTAACTGAACTTGCCAAGCATCTGAAGATACCCTTTAGTGCTCTTTAGTGCTCCCTACCAGGTTGAGCCATAAATTTGCTCATCTGACTCACTGCATGGACTAAATTCAGCCTACAACACACCATAGAGTACATAATATTTTCCATACTAGAAGCATATAGAACCCTTTTTATCTCTTGAACCTCTATCTCAGTCTATGGTGACATGATCTTAGGGAGTCTGACATGCCCGGCAAGTGGCAGCTTTACTGGTTTGGCTTTCTTCATTCCAAACCTCTCTAAAATCTTCTTTATGTATCTTTCCTGAGATAAATGCAGCAATCCCTTGGTTCTGTCTATGATAATTTTTATATCTAGGATCTTCTTTGCAGGCCCCAAGTCTTTCATCTCAAACTTCTGAGATAAAGCTTCTTTCAACTCCTGCACAACTTTCTTTTGCATTCTATTAGCATGTTATCTACATACAAGAGTAAGTATTTCAAAGATCTCATATATACACATAGGTCATGATCACACCTAAAAAGGTCAATACTTCTTACATATGTATCAAACCGCTTGTACCATTATCTAGGAGATTGTTTCAACCCGTATAGCGATTTCTTCGGTAAACAAACCTCTTCTTTTGATCCAGGCTCCCTGAAGCCCTGTGGCTGCTCCATGTATATGTTCTCCTTCAAATGCTCATGAAGGAATGCTGTCTTAATGTCCATTTGCTCTAGCTCCAAATCTTAAGTAGCAATTATGCTCAACAGCACCCTAATGGATGCATGCCAGACAACCAGAGAGAAGACTTTTGAGTAATTAATACCTCCTCTCTGTAAGTACTCTTTGGCTACCAACCTAGTCTTGTACCTCACTCTACCTTGCTTTGAAGGTGCTTCTTTTCTAGTGAAAATCTATTTGGAGCCAATGGGTTGAGCATCATCTAGTAGATCCACCAGCTACTATGTCTGATTCTTCCTAAGAGATTCCATCTCCTCTATCATGGCCTACATCTATGATTCTCGATCCAACGTCTCTATAGCCTTTTCAAAACTCTCTAGATCTTCGTTGATAGTGATGAGAGCATAAGAGATAGTTTTATCAATGCCATATCATACCAGTTTGTGAATAGTGCACTTTGGCTTATGCAGTGCCACTCTTCTTGCAGTATCTTGCAAGTCTGCTATCTGTGGCTATTTTTGCACTTCCTCCAAGATAGATTGCTCTCCATGCTAGTCCATAGGTGTATCACTATGCCTACCCAACTCCATCTCAAGCTAAACATGATCCGAGGTTGATGTTGTGGGCAAATCACCTGTATCGAGAGCTTTTTCATGCTGCCCTGTGTTGTCTTCACAACTTCATCTACACTTTTTGGCTTCAACACGATGCCCTTCTCATCAAAAATCATATTCCAACTGATGACACACCTCTGGGAATATGAATCTCATAGCGAAAAACCCTTCACACCTAGTGGAAATCCAATGAATATCATCTTCTATGACTTTGGGTCTAACTTGCTCCTATTAGCTTCTTCTACGAAAGCATATGCAGGACAGCCGAATATCTTTAGATGGCCAAGCTCTTCCTTCTTTCCACTCCAGATAGCTTCTAAAAGTCCTCCATTTAATTTTTTATAGGAAGACCTGTTAATAAGAACACAAGCATAAATAAGAGCATCACCCCAAAATGATTTAGGCAGTGATGTTTGCAGTCTCAAGCTCTTGACTTTCTCTTTCAATATCCATCCTTTCTATGACACCATTCTGCTAAGGGATCATCTTCACTATGTAATGACATTTTATTCCATTTTTCTCATAGTATCTCTTGAATGCCAGGCTGGTGTATTTTTTTCTCTATTATCAAACCTCAAATACTTCACTGGCTTCCCTATCTCCTTCTTTCACCTCAACTCTCCAGATTTTAAATCAGGCAAAAATATCTGATTTTTTCTTGATCAAATAGATACATACCTTCCTGAAGAAATCATTTATAAAGATGACAAAATATCTCGCTCCACCTCAAGATGTAATAGGTGCTGGTCCCCATACGTCCGAGTGAACAAGCTCTAAAATAGCTTCACTCCACTTGGTACTACTGGCAAATATAATTCTATATTATTTATTATAAATACAAGGCTCACATAGGTCATTTCTTTTCTTTTTGAGTACTAGAATCAGACCTCTCCTACTTAATTTCTATTAGTCTCCTATCACTCAAGTGACCCATACGATGGTGCTATAGCTTGTAGGCTAGCTGCTTTTTCTGTACTGTTATAGACACCTCCGCACTATCTGTAACCACTGAGCCCTCCATCTTGTATAGATTGTTGCTCAGTCTTCTTTCCTTTCATCACCACCAATGAACCATTGAAAATCCTCAAACACTTGCTGCCTGGCTGACAACTGAAAGCATACCCCTGTCCTTCTAAGTAACCAAGGGATATTAGGTTCTTCTTCAATTCTGGCACATGCTTCATATTGGTGAGTGTCCGTATGACTCCATCATATATCCTCACTCTAACTATGCTAACATTAGCAATTTTATATGGATGATCATCTTCAAGACTTACACTTCCTCCATCGGATCTCTTATAAGATGAGAACCACTTCCGATGTGCAGTGTAATGATGGAAACATGCTGAATCCAGTGTCCAATGATTGTCCAACTTTGTTATTCTATCTGATACTACTAGTATATCATCTTCACTATTTTCAGATGATAGAGTACCATTCCCTCTGGTTGATCCATCCTTAGAAGTGCCCTTTCCTTTTTCATTCTTCAAAAATGGATAATTTCTTCTAATATGATTAGGTTGAAGATACTTATAGCATTTCTAGCCCTTCTAATTTTCTCGAGACTTTGATCTGCCCTTATATTTGTCTTTAGTTCTCTTTTTAGGCCTTCCTTATCTTTCATTCACAGAAAGCATCTCTGAAGTAGGATTTTATCTAACTAGCTTCTCTCGTTGCTCGTTGGATCTAAGAACTCTAATCACTTTTTCGAAGTTTAATGTCTCATATCCATACAGCAGAGTAGTAATGAGACCATCATATGCTGCTGATAGCGAACACAACAATAGGAGAGCTCTATCCTCCTCATTAATCTTCACATCAAGGCTCATGACATCTGAGCAAATTTTATTGAACTTCTGAATATAAGAAACTAGGTCTCCTCCTTTCAGGCATCCGCAAACTATATAGCTGCTTCATCAACCTATAGCTTGTTTGTCATGTTCTTGCCCATATACATATTTTTCAATTTCTACCAAAGCCCCTTCGGTGTGGTTTACATATTGATTTTTCGACAAAACTTCATCAGCAAGGCTCACACGAATCGTACTGAAGGCTATTTCTTCAAGTTCTTTCCATTCTTCAATAGAAATCTTTTTCAAGTCTTTTTCAAGTTAATGACCTTATAGATTCTATTTTGTACCAGCAGATCCTTCATTCTTTACTGCCAAAGGTTAAAATTATCCTTGCCATCAAACTTTTCAAAGTCTGTCTTGATGGTACTCGATGCCATCCTAACCTAGATTCTAATAACAAAATATCAAAAAAATAAACAGTATTTAGAGAAATCTATTTAGCACCTTCCCAGAATTTCAAGCGAAGCTTTAACCTTTTCTCCACCAGATCTAACACCAGAGCTTTGATACCAATCTGTTTGGAATAATTCTTGCTACTTGATGATTGCAAAAATAGCAACAAGGATCCAAGAAAAGTGATGGCTATTCTGTGAAACCCTAGAAAACCCTAGGGCATGAAGAAAAGAGGGAGAATGAGAGAGAAAGAGAGAGAGATTTTTTGGGAGAAAAAGGGCTTGTATTGATTTTGTTCTTCTTTTACAAACTCTATACAGAGAATATATACTAGATCAATATGACCTAACCCAAAAAACCTCTCCTAGCTAACCTAATATGATGCACTCCCTGAGCTCATGTACACTCATGTCTCACATGTACATATCCATTGGACTAATTTCAGTCCAATCCATAGGTTAGCCCCTTAGGACCTCATAAACCAAGGCCCTAAGTTCCTAAGATTAAATCCAATCCCAGGCCAGAATAGAAACTATGTGCTATTTTGTTCGCCGCTCGAGCCGGCTCAGTTAGCAGTCGAACTGGCTCGATGATGATGTCTCTTATGAGAGCCCAAATCATCGCTCTTTATTCTGCTGCTTGAGATGGCTCTCTCAGGGTTCGAGTTGGCTTGACTGACAATACTGTCTTTTGTTCTACAGCTCGAGCTGGCTCTCTTAGAAATCAAGCCAGCTCTTTTAGCATGCCAGATCAATACACTGTCTGACCTTCTGCTCGAGCTGGCTCTGATAGGATCTAGGCCAGCTCGTCTGAAGTATTTGCTGAAGCTCTTTAATGGTTGGTTTCATTCGCTCCTTGCTCTCTCTCCACCTGCTTTCAAAGCTTGAGAGCACCATACCTGAGCTCACAATCGAGATAGTCAGCTAGAGGATACATGATGGTGTAGTGAGGAGATTAGGGAGAGGTCCGATATATACCAAATTTCAAGCAAAATCTTATCTCACCGAGCAGAGTAGATTCAAATGGCTACAGGTGGATAGCTGATGATGAAATCTTGAAGATCATGCACGACGATAGAATTATTATAGAGAAAAAGAAGAGGATGAGAGGATATTACTTTTTGGTAGGAAGCTCAGTACGAGATAGAGCTTTAGGAGCTAGAGGGAGCCTACTGCGAGGTAGAGCTCCAGATGGAGATGGATTGGACATGAGATGAGAGACTTGGGAGGATAAGAGACGATGTCACAAAGTAAAATTTCTATTACTGCAGGAGGCTACTCCGAGTAGGTCTCAGGTCAGGAGGATTATATCCATTGATGGAGATGGGATCGAGTGGTCTAACTCGACTCCCATATTTGTCTATCTATAAGACAGCAGGCATGCCTCAGGATACAAGGGCGAGATGGATCATAGACTCTCAATGATAGGTGGAGGCTGAACATCGAGTCTAGGTAGAGATTGTTGAAAAAAATATCTTAAGATTCAATCCATAATAAGCCTAAAACAAGATCTAGGATGATGAACGGAGTCCAATGAGCCTAAGAATAGCTCAAAGGGAGTTTAGACAGAGAAGTTACGCATGAAAGAAGTATCAAGCGAGGTAGCACAACCCTCGGGTCCATTGAACAAGCCCATAGGTGGTGTCAGCGGGAGGTGGCGCATGGCCATCCGCACACTAGGCCGGCCCAAGCATGCGTAGGGCACACGGGCACGTGCAGGTCGTGCGGGTGCTAGGCCCATGTGGTCCATCGACCCATGCAGTCCATCATGGATCGCTGGTCCACAGGAGCCTAGTGGACCATTAACCTATTTCCCTTGCCATTTCATGCAGTTCACAGCACCGTTCTATGGATCGATCATGATCTAACAGCTCAGAGAGGAGCCAATCATGATTGGATGATTGGGGCTTGATTAGGCATGATAAGGTGCTATTTTGCATGATTCGACGATCAAGGGAGCTCTCGATCATGATCAGACAGCTTAGAAGCAATCTAAGCTTGATCAGGAGGCTGTGTGCGCGATCCGATAGCCCAGGAGGGAGCCAGTCATGATCGGACAGTTTAGATGTGATCTCGAATGTGTTTAGAACTGAATTTTCTATCGAAATACTATTTTTAGATTTTTAGAGTCTATATAAGTCTGATTGACGAACTATTTATTGCATGAAAAAGCTGATGATATTTTAAAGATATTGAGAGAATTTTTGAGAGGTTTTAGAGAGCTTTTATGATGATTTTAGGGCTTCTTATTGAGAACTTTTGTACAATGATTAGTTGGTAAGTTTTTTTTTGTATTTATTTATTTTTTTATCTCTCATAGTAAAATTTGCTTACCCCATGGAGGTAGATCTTGGTCTAATCTACGTATTTGATTGTGTTCTCTTATCTTTTATTTTTTTCTTTCTCTTGCGATATCCACACATGATCGAATGCAATGTAAGTAGTATCAAGAAAGTTCTGAGATGGTGGTATCCTGGCTAGACTCTATAATAATCGATATCAGAGTAAGTTGATATCCTAATAATTTATACATGCACTGTCAATAGATTCCTTCTTCTAGTTTAACATAGTAGGCTCATCAATAGTAACATCTCTACTAATAAAAATTTTAGATGATCTAAAATTATTTGCATATCACAACCTATATCCCTTCATCCCATCTGCATAATCTTATAATATGCATATTTTTGCCCTCAGTTCAAGTTTACCATCATTCATATGATATATGCAGAGCAACCAAATATTCTCAAATTAGAATAATTAATAAAGTGACTGGCACATGATCAGTTAGAATCTTGCACTTTATTGTATTTGATGGATACCAATTTCCCAGGTACCACTACTTCAGCCTAGAAAGTTTGTCAAGTTCAACATTTGAAAGCATACAATGAGTTCTCTTTGTAAATATCCTATCCATCCATTCTGTAAATCCATTCTACTATGGTGTTCCTTGTATAATATGATATCTCACTATATCTTTATTCTTATAGAACTTATCAAATGCACCCAAAGAGTATGCCAAGCCATAATTGGTCCTCAACATTTTGATCTTCTTTCTAGTGTGCTTCTCAACTAAGACTTTTCAGTATTTGAATTTGAGCATTGAATAATGCTATGACAATAATATAATTAATAATATAATATAACATATAACATATTATACATAACATATATAATATTAATATAATATAATACAATATACAATATTAATATTATAATAATATAATATATTTATATTATATATTAATAGTATATTGATAAATCAATTTTTTCACTAGATTAAAGTATATTTTTATCTTTAAATTTCAGTCCAAGATCACTATCCTTGGTTAATTTTGAATTCTCGATCTCAAGGATGGATATTCAATCACTAGGTTGGATGGTGATTTATGAATAAGGATAATTTGGAGTCACTCTTATATAGGATTAGTGTGATACAATCAAATGTAATGATCTTATCACTTCCGTCTACATCATTCTTGATCTTGAGACAATCATCTCATACCAAATACCCTTTTAGTGATGAAAGTAGATCGAATAATATTCATCCAGATTTGTTTCTATATTCAAATCTATCCAGATATAAAATAGAAATTTGAGCATCTAACAATACTATATTCATTAAAGAAAAATGGATATGGATATGGATAGATTATTATTTGATCCGTATCTAAATATTTGATCCTATTTATAACTTTAATTTTATATAGCACTCATGAATCTTTAAGAAAAATAAATTACTATTTTAACATATTATTAACTAATTTATGAACTATTTAATAATATCTTTGAATTTGTGATCATAAAATTTAATTTTTCAACTTATATTTATATTTATATTTTAAGCATACAATTTATATCCATATCCAATTAAAATAATATAGATATAAATTTTTTTCATCCTACTACTATCCGTTTCTATATTTGGCCAATAAAATAAGTATGGATATGAATGAATATAATCATATCCAATCTGAATCTAATCCAGTGTCAACTTGACGTAGATGTTGCAGTAGACAAATATATAAATTTAAGAGATCAAACCTAAAAGAATGCGAATTCAACCTGATTGCATCGATTTTATAGGGTTCTAACACTACCGAGCTAGAACGACCATAATTTTATTATCTGATGTCAGAATTCTTATTATGATCCCATTCCGAAAATCTCTTTTCAAGTCCTATAGGCCTGACCACTTCGCTATCACTAAAAATTTCAGAGCCTAATTTTATTCTGACAAATCAACAGAGTGTGCAAGTTTACTAAGATTTTTAATCCGAGTAAGAGTCTAGTTTTTTATTTAATTTTGTTTTGTTCCTTTTGATTTCGTTTAGTATTTTTTTGTGACTTTGTTTAGGATTCCTTTTGCTTCTAAATTAAGTCTTTTACACTTTAAATAAGGCCCTTAGCCTTCATTGTAATCAGCCAACTTTCGAGTTATTGAATTTAATTTAGAGAGAAGAGCTATTTTTTTTTTTTAATTTTATTTCATGCATCTTTCATCCTTCTTTTCCAACAATCGCTGCTGCATCACAACTCTACTGAATCTTGATCATGCTTCAAATTTAAGCCCAAACATAATCTAAACCTTACTCTTTAGGCAATGCCTGAAGTCCAACCTGAAGTTGGGCCAGACTAGATGGATCTTGCCAAATGCAACTTGAAGTCAACCCATTTATACTGGACGAATATTTAGTCGTTAAGATTTGAAATTAATATAATTGAGGTGAAAGGGGTTGAAAGGCCATCTCTACAGGCATTTCTCTATTTTCGGCACTGTCATTGTCCATACCTAACATATGTCTAAAGATAACGTAGTAGGCCCTTTAAAGAAACGTACAGTACTTCTCACGGAAGAGAAAAAGAAAAAAGAAACTGACAGTTGGCTTGTTTGAGGGAGAAGGTAGGTTTGCAGTCCTTTCTGGACTTGTTCTCAAGTCCCTTTTTTTTATTTCTTTTTCTTTTTCTTTTTTCTTTTTTTTTATTTGGCTTCCTTCTTCCATCTGTCATATTTTAACCGGTACGTAACGTCACAAACCAACAAAGTCCATGGCTGCGTTGCCTAATTTTAGGGAAAATTCCCCTATTTCACTAACAAGTTCCGGTTTTATCTCTCACGTAAAAAATTTGATTGATATTCTTTCATCATGATTTAAGTAGGTTTTGGTTTGATATAGATAAATTTGAATTAAAAATGGATCAATCTAAAAATGTTTGTTAAATAGATTGAATTCATATTTGAACTTGGACACATTTAATACATTTTGACTTATTTAACAATTGATTCAGGTTGTGAATCGACCCATTTAACCAATTAACTTCTTTACAATCTGTGTAATCTATTTCTATCCTTTTTAACCTATCTTGCTTAACTTATCTAATATGGAATAGCTTACTGCTCCGTGTCATCCCATAATGTCCATATCGTACCATATTGATATATTATTTTAGAGTATATCGACATTATCATACCGTACTAAATTGCATATGCATAGTAAAATTTTATCGATATTGAATTTGGTACCTAGACGATGAATCTTGCTATTTAATCTATTTAATTCTATTTAATTCATTAAAAACCTACTTAATCCATTTAATCTATCTAATCCATTTTGATTTGTTTAATACATAGACTATATGTGTTGGATTAGATTACCTGTTTGATAATTTAGTTAGTTACAAATCTAAATTTTTAATCATTTTAATAAATAAGTCATATTTAAATAGACGAATTTTTGATCTAACCTACATCCAAGTTAATTCGTATTCAACCCGATTTGATCCGACTGCTATCCTAGATCACATCCTACATGGATCTCAAAGCATTCTGAACAATCATCTGTTTTGCATAGATCTCAAAAGGATCATGATGCGATCTAGTGGATTCATGCGAAAGGTGGTGAATGATTTTTTTTTGGCGCAAACGATACAACCCGTCCTGCAAACAAGCAACATCATGTGTATGGTTATATCCAAAAAGAAAAAGAAAAAAAATACATAGCACTGCAAGAATGGGTGCACTGCATTGTTTGATGGAGCAATGCTTGGGATGTTCGGCCTCATGAGCAGCTTGGCCATACGAAACATGACGTCTAATTAAGCCTTCCTGTACCCTCATAATAAGGCTGCATTCTAAAAATCAAAAAGAGAAAAAATTTAAATATCTAGTTCATGTATTTCTCAACAAATATGGAATTAGTCATAAAACACGACTCTTTAGTTGGAAAATATTTTTACAACTTGCTGTTTAACGTCATCCTCTCAGAAATTGGTGGATTGCTGGTGAAAATTTAACCCAGGAGGATGGACATTTTGCTAGTGACTAGGTGCTTGAAAAAAAGTA